>CAUEGO010000028.1:0-34389 GCA_958496205.1 Idaea biselata | reverse complement strand
GTTGAGCGTTGAGACAATGCTAAAAGTTGTAAACACCGTGCGATTATAACCGAAAAATGTCTTAAATTTCAATAAATAAGAGTGTCAAATATTGAGTGAGTTTTGAGTGTTCGCCCGTCATAGGTACACACATACGGTCAGGCTATGCCACAATAATAATTTAAAGTGTTCCTATTGTACCTTATTGGTACGTACATTATTAGCACTGATTTACTACTTATCATGCTCTATGAGTAGATATTAAATTATCTATTTCGCTAGTTCCTTCGTTGAACGATGCATGCATGTTGAGAATTGCTGGCAGAGGCCGATACTTACAGAACAAAGTTGTCATTGCCGTCTTGGGTGATTTGATGTTCACTGAATCGAAAATATCTACGAAGACATTTTACAAAAAGTGACCTCAAAACCAATTGCCCTTCGATATTACTGACACCAAATACTTATATTTGTAATATATACCGAATAATGATAGCTATTGCAATACAAGAGCACTATACTGTGACAAAATGATTCGAGGGCATTTTAAATGTAACTAAAGACCCATTAATTTTCAAGTGGTATCTGACAAGGGATCACCTGGTAATTAAATGGAACGTAACATTGTGGACTCATTCAAAAAGTAAATGATATCAAAGGATCCGTTATCATAGCCATATATCGCGCGTCGTGTCGATACGATGCGGTACCATTAGTGTGTGAACCGGAACTAACACACAGTTCAATTTAAGATCAACTATCCACATAAGTGTCGGGTGCATTATCTGTACAATCGCGTGAAAGGTTTCTGACCATTAAGTGTCGCAAATGAAAATCAAATAAGTATTTTAAATAAGGCGTCGTATAGCTTAACGGCTGAAAGTTTTAAACGATAAATAGAACACCTCTATAAAAATGCCATGTGGGTTCATTTTTCTCTACTATGACATTACTAAGGTCTATTGTGTGTGAGATTGCGGTGACATATTGCATTAGTGTTCGTGTTAATGGCCTCTAAAATGTTCTGCAATAAACACTTATTGGTTAATTGAATTTTCTATATTGAATAAGCAATATTCTAAGCAAATTGACTTAGCGGTGCATATTGCACCGATCGATGTTACTTGTGCCACGCCTACTTACGATGATATTCCTTTTGATTTATTAACTCTGTGGTCAGCTAATAAAATTATTGCTCTCACTCACCAAATGAATAAGAACGAAAAAACCCATCTAATCTGTTCAGAAAACAATCAATACTACTTTCACGTTTGTAATAGGACACAGGATAAGATTACAAGGATTAGAAAGTATATTTAATAAACATACCTCAATCAAAATCAAACAGCTTTCGTATCCTAATGTAAATTCTACACATTGTCATTAAGAATAGCTATAATGAGTAGGTTTGGAAAGGTAGCAGCTCAGTCCATTTCAAAACGTGCGCACACAAATACTGCCATAATATATTTTATAGAATGCGCCTAGAGGCTGAACTCGAAATTAGTCCAAGGAGTGGTTTTATACGTCAATTTTGTTTTATTGTTTCCTTAGTTTCGCGTATACATGTGCGGAGTGCTTGATTGCGCCATAATACGAGTACTTGATAATGAAGGGTTGCTCGCGCCGCACGCACTCGCATCGCAGGTAGCCTCTCTCGCCGACCGGCGGGCGACCGCGCGATGGTGATACACTGTGGAGGGGGTCATTTGTTAATCAATCTAAATCTTTCTTTGTACGTATTTCAATCTTGTCACCACAATATTACTCCATAAATGGTTTCGTTAACGTCGCATTCGTACTACGTATCGAACTTTTCTCAGTAGGTAAATGTTTGGACAAAAAACATATTATTATATTTTATTGTTTCCTCTGAGGTGTGTGTATGTTGCGGCGAGCTAGATTGCAGTTAATAATGGTGTGTAAACGTAATGAGAGCTGCCCGCGTCGTCGCCTCGCTCGGAGACACCACCAACGGATCATTGCAGATTATTTCCTTATTACTTATGTTCATTATGATTTTACTATTCCTGTCATTGAAAATACGATTTAGTTTTACTATTATGCTATTCTATAACTGGGTCCGTATATGGGCTAATGAAACACTGCACTGCAAATACTGAATATTTTTTTTTATATTTGAAAGATGATTATTTGTGACTTGTCCCACATAGCTAAGGCTCACGTGGGACGAGTTGCAGGCTATAAAATGTCTCCCATAAATGGGACAAATGGGATACAATTTTGTATGACTCGCGCGGGCCACAGTGGGACGAGTCACAGGTGTAGCCTGACCAACATTGTATTATTTTATTTAATAACAAACACAGAAATAATTCACGAAGTTAGAATTAAGTTCAGAAAATTTCTATGACTTTCGTTTTAATAGATTTTTCTTCTGTTTTCGCAATGTAGTATTAAAATTAAAGACATTTCTTGGTTTTAATCGCGTGGTGATTATTACTTTAAGCATTGTTTCAACGTTCAACGTTTCGAGACCTTTACAGGTACCTGCTTCGGGATTGACTCCTGAGTCAATCCCCACACCACGCGATTAAAACCGAAAAAATGTCATTAATTTCAATACGACATCGCGAAAACTCTCTCAAAGTCATTGAAATCTTCTACACTAAATTCTAACTTCGTGAATTATTTCTATATTTTTAATTTGTTATGATGGTTTTTAGTTAATGATTTGATATTTTTGTAAATTTTCTTTTTAAAGAAGAAGAAATCTGATCAAATCATAAATAAATATCAAAACCTAAAAAAAATAATTGATTAAAACGCACTACTTTCCTAACTAACTATATGCTTTTAGTTAACTTTTTCTAGGTTCTAAAGTAACACCAACCTAACACCTACTTTTTGCTTTTGACTTTTTTTTTAATCTTATAATCATGCATGATGAATGTAAATAATAAAATAACCTTCTGCCCACAAATCTTCACCAATTAAAAACCGTAACGGTGAATTTAATATGTCCATACCTATACACTTACATTTTATGTTTCTACTAGCGCCACCGCCATGGTATTGCACGCATATCATAAATCTATATCTAGGTATATTCTATTTTCCATATATAAAAGCGAAAATCACTGACTCACTCATCACAAAATCTCAGAAACTACAAATGCTAGGAGTCTAAAATTTTGCATGGGGGTTCCATTTAGAACGTAGGCGCTCACTAATAAAATAACGGATTTTTGGAAATTCACCCTCTGAGAGTGTAAAATAAGGGATGAAGGGTTGTATGAAACTTTTTTGTTTTTAGAGTTAGATGTATGAAAGTCGGCTATTAGGTTTAATGTTAGGTATCGATAAAGGTGGATAAAATATTTTTCGGAAATTCATCCCATAACAGGGTAAAATGGAGGTTACATTTTATAAGAAAACGCTGACATTATTTTTATTTATTTTTTTATTTATTATGGTTTGTAGATGGCGTTACGTGTAAAATTAGATCGCGCTGGCGTTACGTTTTACAAAGTTGATGTTTCACTAGCTTATTTTCTTACCATTTTACGTCGATGCTCAATAGATGGTGTAACTGGTCAAATTAGATCGCGTTGACGTTACGTTTTAAATTTAACGTAACGTTTGTTATGTATGAATAAACTCAAAAACTACTAGACCGATTTCAAAAATTGTTTCACCAAATGAAAGCAACATTATCGAGGACTAACATTTGCTACTTTTGATTCCGATATTCCCACGGGATCGGGACTTACGCGGGTGAAACCGCGGTACGCAGCTAGTATAAAATAATCAAGTTAGTTTAATATTTAATAGAGTAAAAAAAGTATTATTTTAGTACCTATATAATATAATAAAATATCCATAATATAACCACACAAGCCACGTTGCTTGAGGCTAGATTGTATTGTTTGCAACGTCCTGCAATATTTATTTATTGTTAAAACAAAGTACCTAATAGACGGTTGTTAGTTCTTCACAATGTTGTTGTTAATCATCATTTAGCACGCGCGGAGTCGCTCAACTCGCTCAGCTTACTCGCTCAGATTGTCGTCGTCGCTCGGTCAGTTGGAACGCAACCTTCGAGGGTGGCAAAAAATATAAAAATCAATAAACGGCAGCCGTCGACATTGGCACGAAGCGCTACTTACCTGCGCACACGCAAGGGCGAACTAACAACCAACATCGTTCTCTGCGAAGCACTGCATATTAAGGTCAATCGAATGCAAAATATAATACCTAGCACAATCAATGCCGTAAGGCCGTAACGTGATCTCTCGCTATTACTTATACACCTATCTATATTTACTTACTCTTCTTTGTAAATACTTTGATTTCCTAACGGGCGCGGCGCGGCGCGGCGAAACGATTTTGTATAATTCAATAATTAATTTTAAGATGACGAATCGAAGAATTTGTGGATTTATAGGTCAATATATCTCAGTAATTACAAAACATACGGAAACCACATTATATTGGTATTCATTTTTCCTCCTTTTGCCTTCATTTTTGTTGTTTTGTTTACAAGATTAGTTAACTGTTACATACAACTCAAAAAAAACTCGCTAAAACAGAGATTTTTATTTTACAACGAAACGGTATAGGTAGGTACCTACCAATATTTGAAAATTGGAATACAGGTAGTATTGATTAGGAGTAATCTGCCCTTCATATAGGTAACTAGCTGACCCGGCAAACGTTGTTTTGCCTTATAAATTATAGATAATTAAATTTTTCCTGAATTTTCTTTGCTATAAACCTCACGGAGCCCGAGACCTTTCCAACGAATGCAAAACCGTGGAAATCGGTTCGTGCGTTCTGGAGTTATAGCGTCAGGAAGGAAAACCCGACTTATTTTTATATAGTAGATAACAGTTTTACGAAATTAGTACTTTAATTAATATTAAACGAGAAATACTGTTTTGGCGCATACGACGTCGCAACTCGAGCATAGAGCGTCGGGTATAGATGGAAATGCGTCAATTCTTCACCTGTAATGTGCCTTGTAGTAACTACAGCGCACATACACATACTCAAAAAATGTCACGTTTTATGTCGCCAGTTACAGTACCTACAGTAGGTACGTAGGTAGATAGGTAGGTACAGTAGCTACCTACTAAGTAGCTGGCTGGCTACAGTGGAAGATACACTCGCACCGAACAGCTGACCAACTGAGCGAGCAGTTGACACCACTAACGTAAATTAATCATTCATTCATTACTTAGTCATTTTAGTTTCTCATTATTTCCGTGGGAATTCGAGCAATATTATAAAATGAAATAATATTCAAGTAAACAAGGATGAATCATGATGAATGAACTTACTACTCGAACAAGCGGCGAGATCTCTCTTTTCAGAGAGCGATCGACCGCACAGTGATTTGTGTAAGAATCATTTTCCTATTTATTTGTCACCATATTCCTGTAACTTAGTCGAGGAAGTGTTTTATATGTTCGATGTAGGTACGTTTAATGCTAATAAACAAATTATTACAAACCAACAAGAACTTCATTATTTGTTTATTAAAAAGTTTTATTGAATTTTCCACTGCAACTGAAATTACACAACTATTGTCGAAATGCCATTAAAGAGTTCTGTGATGAGAATGTAGATGATCCATCAATTTGTATATTCTACCCGTATATTATGTAGGTATTTAAAATACCAACAGTAGACCATCTTAATTCACTAAATAAATTAAAATTAATAATCCAAAAATGAGTCCCTAGGTATGGTACCCAATTTAAAATTGAGCATAATGAGAATAACTGCATTCCATTATGCCTCATTTTTCACAATTAATTGATTTGGGATTTTTAGCTTTTGAATAAACGATGTCATTTAGCCCGATACCGATGATTATTTTCGCAAAACATAACATAAGTATAGAAAAATTACAGTTGAAAAGAGAAACTCGTCCTTATTCTGAAGAACGAACCAATTATATACAGAAGTTAATTCAATGAAACTAAATAATAACTATCATCATTATGCAAATAATAATTGTCAAATACTCTGTTAATTAAATTTGTTTACTTTGAGAAGTGTGAAGTGACACACGTGTGTGTGTGTGTCGTGCATTGAGTGCGGAGAGCGGCCCAACTGGGACGAGGGGCAGGTACGAGTATATCTGACAGTTTAACCTGCATTCAAACGAACGATAATGATGCTCACTTTGTCCACAACGCTCACTTTGTAGAAGATAATTACAATAATAATAGATAGGTAGGACAATAACAATCGGATATCATTTTAAATACATGTTGTAAAGCTGCGGCGGCGAGTGTGTAGTGTGGAGCGTGCGTGTCGCGGACACTAATTACTTACGTACAGGTATTATAGTGCGGCGCCCGCCGTCGCCATTGTGTGCCGAGTTGCAGGCCCGCGCACAGCGCAATCAACAACTACGACACATTACGAGGACAATCAATGACGTCATGTTCTCACATGCACATCATCTCGGTGATCCTCGTTGGTCTACCTCTTGTACTTATAGTTCATGCAAAAGGATGCGATGCCACAGAAGGACGAGACTACGCATTTGAACTCTATATTACTGACGGACGTCGTCGGTGACAGAGTCCGACAGGCACCTGACCGGTTATTTATTGTATTCGTAACGCGGGTGTGAGTGGCAGCCTCGAGACAAACAATTGCATCTTGCGATAACGATCGACACACACCATGAATGCTTACATTACAATGATGTATGTGAATATTCTTAATTTCAATATACGGGTCCAAAGGAGACAGTACTAAAGATCACACGTTACATTTACGAGGACCGTTGCGTAGACCCCTTCACGCTGCGTGACCGCTGCGAGTGCCTCGCGCAACGCACGCTGAGGGGGACGAGGGATCTACCTTGTTACTGCTACGCATGTAGGAGAAGACTGGCCACTGTCCACACATCTCTCTCGTGACTGATACTACCTCACAAAAAACGTTCATGTCATGGTCTCGACGCGACGTGTGTTGCTTTGCTACATTACCTGCTACCGTCACCGCCTCCGCGTCATGGGAACTTACGTTCAAAAAGCAATTCATGTTGACCGACTCGAATCTCTTCTAAACATAATAAACGTCGTTTTAATCATTGCATGTTATTAGATTGGAAGCCACTGTAAGTAGGTAGGAACGGGTAAACTACGCGTGAAGCGTTCACTTTACAACCACGACCTGAAACATATCGACTTCTTTACGGAAGTTCAAAGTAGGGTCACAAAGGGAAACGCGTATTTTGAGGTTCAAACCGCGACGCGGGGTACAGTTTTTATAACAAAAAGGTCAGCTCGGTCCGAAGTATCGGAACCAGATTAAGTGATGCGATTACGAAGTTTAGACCGCAGCAGCTCGCATACGGTCGCCAGGTTCCAAGGGAGATGGTGGGGGGGAGGGGAGATGTTACCCACAGTCACTCACTACACACACAACCCCTAACTACTTTCTGAGGTTTGTTATCTGATTCATTGGTTACTTAAAATTACCATGAAATAAAATAATACAAATACTATAATAATTCCATTTAGTAAATTTATTAATATGAAATATAATTATTTACAAAACAATATAGGTACTCTTAACTACCTAGAATTTATTAAACATATTAGATACATACAGCATTGATTTGCTAAGCTTTTCATCAGGTAGATACGTCCACTTTTAAATAGGTACAATGGCACAATGTTTGTGAGGCTATACCTGAACTGCAATTCGTACCAAATATCGACAGGTCACGTGAGATTATGTCAATTTTAGGTAACGCCTCCTAAAAAAATGTCCTTAGTTTGACAAATGTTTATGGATAAAATTCGTCTCACGTGGGTCATAGGTCATAGTCATACCTATAGGTGATGTGGGACGAGTCGGGAAGGTACAATCGTCAAAATATTTTTAAACAGATAGATTTTAAAAGTAGGTAATAGTTTCTTAAGGATTTGTGTTGAAAGTTTAGCTTTACATCCACGCCTTATAAAACCTAACGAAATCTTTATTAAGACATCCTAGGCTGATTGTATTTTAGATAATAAATCGAAATAAATGTAGGTTGAAATGTATTTACACCTAATAAAATATTACACCTATTTTGTGTACGAAAAGCCCAGGTAATAAAAGCTTAACTTTAATTTAGAACATCATTCAATTATTAATTAATTTAATTATATTGCTATATATAATTCAAATCAAATTAAATAGAAAATCGTGAACAGTGAGCGCAGCGCACGTAAACAAAACAACGAGGTGTGCGGTAGAGAGGTGTGCGTCGGGAGTCGGTACACTCGGTCTATTAACAACAAACAATCGGCCTACGATTACATAACAAACTAATTTCAAATATAATGCGTAATATATTGAGTTAATGTAGTGAAAGTATCGCAGTAGGTACCTATAGTAGGTATAGATCAATCAAGGTACCTTTTATGAGCCGCCTGACATGAGAGGAACGACGCGACGCGACGTAACGCGATCGACTCGTCGCCGATGACTTGTCACATATAACGATAGTACATTACATATATTAACAACCCAACTACAGCATACACTTAATATTGAGATGATACAGATAGACAGACCTACTTCATTCCGTGGGACGCAATCAACGGATTATTTCGGTGGTAGAACAATGGAGACTGGCCGACTGTGGCCGCTCGCACCGCGCACGTCGCACTCGCTTCGACCGATGAAAGTTAAGAACGTGGCGACTGTTACCATTTTCATACAAACTTAATACCAAATTTATTTTTTATTTTTTCTACCTTAATATCGATATTATTCGGATTAAGATTTTACTTTTATAGGGCCACCATAAGGTTTTCCAAAATATTCATTCGAAATGAAATAAAACGGAGAAACATTTTTTTTATTTTTCCAGTGTAAAAATGGTAACAGTCGCCAGCGCCACGTTTTTAACGAAAATACATTACAAGCAAATTGGAGGCGAGCATTGAGTGAGCCACTCGTTCGGTAATTTATTCGAATAGTCTGTGTTCACACGCGACGCGAGATGCGTCTGTGTCACATGCAAGCCTCCACCCGCCACCCGTCACCCGCCATGTTCCCAGAACAGAACTATTGTTTATCGATAATCTAATCACGTTTATTTCATCTCCGTTGTTTGCGTCGCGTCGCGTCGTTCGTATATCGCCTCGCTTTTTCTCCATATCTCCTTAGTGTATGTAATGAGGACTCACATGTCGTCACGCGATCCTCTCGAACAATGCAAGGATAGCCGACCGATGTCAAGTGCTACCTGTTTCACTAACTTAACCTAGGTATTTTACTTAATTTATTCAAATTAAAAAAATACCTATCGAGTGTTATTTATTAAGACGGAAATTAAGACTGCGATGCAATTTAGCGATCACCACATTATATAATCGGGACTCAACAAAACCTATATATTCTGAAGCAGGGACCTGTAAAGGTCAAGAAACGTTGAGCGTTGAAACAATGCTAAAAGTAATAAACACCATCAGATTAAAACAAAAAACTAAAGATACGGTACCTAGTCACGGAAAATGAGAAAGTAAAACTGCGTCTAGCTGACGCACTAGCCTTAGTCGTGTGTCGAACCGTTGCCGCGTGAGCACGTGCTATCACACTGCGATTGTCTTTTTGACATCCATCAGAATGCCTTCTTGCTTATTTTATAAATGCCTGAATCATTCCTGAAGACAAATGTTTGTAAATACAATAATTTTATGAAAATGCGTGTAGGTGTTTCTAGCTCATTTTTCGAATACGGAATGTTAGAATATACCGTAAATATCTACTTTTTTTGTTTTCATCTAAGTAAACACCATGCGATTAAAACCGAAAAATGTCAAATAAGAGTTAGTTACGTTGTTAGATTTATTTGGTTAGAAAATAAACCATTACATAGCTATGTATTTGTTAGAAAAACTTGCCGTAAAAGTATATAATTTGAGTGCGTTCATTATAATAAAAAAAGTGAAATGATTAAAACGATATTTCAAACTACTAGTACCGCCCTCTCTTGTCGAGTAGACGAACATTAGAATATCCTTACGGCAAACATCAAGCAACAAAGAATTGCTATTCCTATAGTTTCTGGATAGTTATTGTCTGTAATATTATGTATGACTCAATTCTCAATTAAGTAATAGCATGGGTTCTGTTTAGAAAAATACATCAATAGGATTATTAAACTTGTAGGTAGCTTGATTTGTGTGGAGTAATTTCAACTGACAAAATTGTAACCAAATGTATGATGTATGGTAAAGCAAGTAGGTGTATATTTAACGTGATTGTACTTGATTGTTTCAGTGTTCGGTCTGGACTCTCCGCTGGGGCTGTTCCCCGGCGCCATGGACCACAAGATGTACCCGCTGATGGACGTGGAGCACCGACCCTCGCCGCTCGACGCGCAGCTCTTCACCAACGTCAAGAAGAAATGTAAGTATTTGTGGAGCGAGATATTGTCGAGTCGAGTCGTCGAGTCGTCGCGGATATCGGATACTGTGATGATAGGGGAACGGCGCCGACGTGTGTCGCGCGGAGACAATGCGGACGATCGATCACCGCCTGTGCCACTCGCCAGATAGATATATCAAGGACGACTGCATTCACTTCCGGACCGTATCTACGACGGGCAGCCGTCTCATGCATTTGTAGATGTGTGTCGGGTCTCTTTGTATACTGTATTCTAACGTAGTGAATGTGTCATCGGCAGGGCGACCGAAGGGCCAGCACAGCGCGCCGCGCGGCGGTCCGCCTCGCTCGTGGACCAACGCGGAGCTGACGGAGGCGCTGCAGCACGTGTGGAACAAGAAGATGACCACCTCGCAGGCGTCGCGCATCTTCGGCATCCCGTACAACTCGCTGCTGATGTACGTCCGCGGGAAGTACGGCAAGAGTCTCAAGCTCGAGCAGCTGCGCAAGGACTGCATTGGCGGGCCACTGGACGCGCTGCATCTAGCGCAGGGGAACAACAACAACAACCACCCCCCGACCAAGCACGAGAAGCACGAGGGGGAGGGCGGCGGGGGCAGGCCGGGCTCCTCCGAGCCGGAGGGAAACCCGCTGTTCGCGCCCTTCCCGGCCGGGTTCTACCCGGAGTTCGGGGGCGGGTTCCCGATGCCGCTGAACATGCTGCACCTGCTGCCGCCGGCGGTGCAGCAACAAGCCGGCGACAAGTCGCGCGACCGCGACATGTCGCGCGACCGCGACATGTACGGCCATGCGCCGCTGATGGACGCGCTGCACAAGGAGGAGCACGAGGACTGTAAGTCGGACCGCAGCAAGAACTCCGCGGACGAGGAGGGCGAGCGGGAGTACCGCGCGCCGGCCGCGGGGCTCGCGCACCACCCGCCGCCGGACCACCGCCCCATGCTGCACCACAACGGGCAGGACTAGACCTCGCACCACCAGCCCTTAGCTAATTGACGTAGGTATACCGACCGACCGACCGACCGACACCGACACCCGGTTCATATCGCACGCAGCGAGGACGCGACGGTCGAGTGGAGGAGTGCAATAAGTATGGAAGGTGTTGTGATTGTTATCGTCGTTCAGACGAACTGTTCCGTTCCCTTTAACGTATTTTCTTAGTTTTGTTTAAGTTGTATGTAATGTAATGAACGAGTCGACCGTTGTTGTGCGCTCGCGTTCGGTGCGGGTCGAACTCTGCGCGAACCACTCGCGTCTCACCAAAGTTTGTAAAATATTATGTCATAAATGTATGTAGTTAATAAATAATTCAATATAATTAATATGGACGATTTCTACTATACAATTTTTATTATGTAAATAGTAGTCGATAACGGCAGGTAAATAGAAGTCGTCGCACGACGTGTGTACCTTCCGTGATGTTGTAGTATTAGCGAAGTGGCTACCCGATGCGCGACTGCCGCGCCCAGCTCCACCGTGCCCTAGGCGTCGCGGCCGGCGCCACTTCTAGACAAATAAAGACAGCACTCAATGTTCAAATAACAAAGAGCTTTCAATATATTAGTAAATAATACATTAGAATAATGATCGAAACCAATCTGTGTAGTATCGTATACTCGAACCTACAGTACCTAGTTCCGGATGAACTGTCGCCGTGTCTCTAGCTGGCTACGTCAACTGTAATGTATCCTGTACACTCTCGCATCGTGTCGTCCATTATACCCCCACCACTGCGATAGTCGATTGACATCTCTATCATTGCATTCCGGCCGAAACTTTTCACACACAGTACGTACAACTACATCTCACTCTGAGAAGATAAGCTACAGTAAATACCATCTGTATTACTAACTGGTTTACAATTAACGCACAATGTATTTGTTTAGTGTTGTGTGAGAAAACGTTCGACGTGCGCTATCCGGGCGACGCGACGCGACGGACGCGACGCGTTCCGGCCGACGCGACGCGACTCCCTATCTAACTCAAGACTGATCTGATCACTTTACATAACAGATTAACACTCACATCTACACGATCTTAAAACAATATTATCATTACAGGGATTTTATATACTTAATAATTACTTACATTATATTATTGTCTATTTTATCAACCATTTTATTTATTGAATCTTCACTCTGAGATCTTTCTATGACGTGCACCTACCTACCTACCTATACACGTTGAACCTTTTATACTTCCTTCTTATTCAATACAACAATTTGTCGTCGTTGTCATTGCGAGGAACTTAGGCGGTACCGTGTGTGTGACGTACGTCACGTCGCGTCGCGTCACGCGGTGGACGCGGGCGCCGCGACGCGTGTGTCCACGAGTTACGGATAACGCATGTGCCAAAACATAATACGTTGTAAATGTACTATAGTCACGTGACGCGCGACACCGAGCGACACTCGCCGAGACCTGCGACAAACTCATTTCTTGTGTTATTGTTATTACTTATTTATTACGGACATTATACTTAAAATACTAAGTGAAACGCAGTTGTAATTGATTAACTGTTGGACGACGCATGGCTCCCAAACTTGGAATTACTGATGAAATGAATATAAATAAAGCTTGCAAATCTCATTAAATTATTTGACACTTGCACAAATAGATCACTTGTGTCTGTCGACCTTCTGTCGCTCGATCGTCGTCGCGTCGCGTCGCGTCGTGTCGTAGCGTCGTCGCGTCGCGTCAGTACACACACGGGTGTTTCGTACAATACAAATCGAGCAGTATTACAGTGATTTTGTTAAAGTTTTAGTGTATATTATGTTGGTTGATTGTTACGTTATGCGTTATGTCTGCGTTTGTTGTGGACTGAGAGGACGCGGGCGACGCGACGCGACGACGAGTAGCCGGCGTCGCGTCGCGTCGTCCGACTCACCGCTCTTGTCCAAGAGGTGCGTGCAATGATAATGACTACATACGATACCTACAGACCTTTATTAGGTAGGTATTTATTTATTATTATATAATTTGTTTATCGTGTATTTCGAGTAAATTATTTTAGTGTCAAATTACTGCTGTCACAAAAATGTCAAACTGGAGGCGTTAGAATATAATATCTAATAATGAATGAATGGGCTCGTTGAGAATGTTTGTTTGTGTAGGTACCTACTGTCTTGTGTTGATGTACACATTGATTTAAAGGATGTTAAATTTAGTTTGTAACAATATAATGTGATCGTAAATATAAATGAGTAAATGTCAAATTGTTTAGTTCCTGATGTTTTGTTATGAATTATTATTTATACGTTATTGATTGACGACGTACTGTACTGTACGTGTACGTGTTACGTGTACGTGTAGTACGTGTGAGTACCCGAGTGAGTGCAATCATTGGAGCAGTCGTACTCGGTTGCTAATCAATGGACCGACTGCTCTAAGACGATATACATATACTTAGGTACTATTATACATAATAGAGTAAAGTATTTTATGATAAATAACTTGTAATTATTATTTAATTTGTTGTATTTTCTAAAATAAGTAATTAATTAATAAATTAATGACAGATTAAAGGATATCGTTACATTAGGGTGTAAAAAAGATTGTCTATTTGATCTTATAGTACTTATAGGTTAATATGAAATAAATATTTATGTTCTAGTATCAATACGTATACCGTGTAATGACGAGGCGAAAGACGGGAGATGTAGCTAAATTCGTTCACGATCACCGACAACGTAAAGTGTAAAATAAAAATATCAATACCATCGAGTATTTTATTTTCTCTACCCTCACACATGCCACACACACACAGCGCCCTTTCGACGTAAAAAAGACAAACGTAACGACCGCAAACTACCAACTCCTAGATTTTTAGAAAGCATCAGCATTTGCCTCCTAAATATCATGCGAAATCAGTACCCATAGAATGCCAATTACCAAATAAGTAGTAAAATGCCACTTACATTACAGTACTAATATAAACAATAGTACGAGCTACGGGTGGCCGTAGACGGGAGAGAGTCGCGTTGCACTCCGTAGTATACGACACTTACGACATATTGTTTTTATAAATTCGCGTTATATATAACAAAACATATCGAAATATGCAGTTAGTTGATTCTCGATAATAGAAAAGACAAGATCAATTTCAACTAACTCGAGTTGGTTTCAATTAAAGCTTCTAAATACTGAGTAAGAAATCACTAACTTCATGATAGAATTAACTAACTCGTAAAAATCTCAAAACAGTTTTGTGGAAGAATTAACTAATTGTTTATTTTGTCCCTAATTGCTTAATTCAACACTTTATCGAATTTTAATAAATGTGATCATAAACTAAGGCGTATTACCTCTTAAACAAAGTTTAATTTATAATAATATGTAATATAAATCAAAAGTTATGGCCATTTTAATTTTAAAAATCTTTGAACGCCGATATCTCGGAACAGTGTTTTTCGATTTGGTGAACTCTCGCCCTACAGGGACGATATAGTTCGTGGCACGACCTGCAGTAGTCATGTTTACGTTCGTAGATTGTCATAGCCCTACCCGTAGCACCTCGTAGTCCATGACTCGATACGGAGGAGGAACCTTGTAGCAGTCATAGCAAAAGGTGTACAAGAGAAGAGTGAAAGGGGGTACTGGACGCAATGCTATATTTTACAAGAACCTATATCTACTAAAAGGGGCCTCTACATGCGGTATTATAATATTATGCCAGGACGGGAGCTGAAAAGTTGCCCAGATCGCCGATAGTAACAGACACTGCACATACAGCTACCAAGGCTGTAGTACCAGGTGTTTTTGGAATTGGAAGAAAGAATGCCGCTGGAAGACGTGGATAGTGAATCGATATGTGAGACACTATACCTAATACACACATTATAGTAATACCTTGTTTTTTGCAAATAAATATTTGAATAAAAAACATATTACAGCGCCATCTACTATTGAATGGCAGTAACTACCGCGTACACAACGATTTCACGGTTTACGTGCAAGCTCACTAGCGCCGTCTAGTGTTGGTAAGCGGTACGCAACACTAAACACATTTATCAGCGCCATCTAATATTAAATGGTAGTAACTAATGCCTACACAATGAAATCGCAGAATACGTGCAAGCTCACTAATGCCATCTAATGATGGTTGGCGGAACTAAACATTCGAATAAAGCGTGATGCTACTCAGTAGCGCCGTCTAGTGATGGTAAGCGGTACGCGAAACTAAACACATTTATCAGCGCCATCTAATATTAAATGGTAGTAACTATGCCAACACAATAAAATCGCAGAATACGAGCAAGCTCACTAATGCCATCTAAGATGGTTGGCGGAACTAAACATTCGAATAAAGCGTGATGCTACTCAGTAGCGCCGTCTAGTGATGGTAAGCGGTACGCGAAACTAAACACATTTATCAGCGCCATCTAACATTAAATGGTAGTAACTAATGATGCCAACACAATGAAATCGCAGAATACGAGCAAGCTCACTAATGCCATCTAATGATGGTTGGCGGAACTAAACATTCGAATAAAGCGTGATGCTACTCAGTAGTGCCGTCTAGTGATGGTAAGCGGTAAGCGGTACGCGAAACTAAACATATTTATCAGCGCCATCTAATATTAAATGGTAGTAACTAATGCCAACACAATGAAATCGCAGAACACGAGCAAGCCACTAATGCCATCTAATGATGGTTGGCGGAACTAAACATTCAAATAAAGCGTGATGCTACAGTACCAACCAAACTACCAAAATTATAACCGTTTAGTTAGTGAGTAAAAACACTATGGCAGAAATTCAGTTGCATAACTTTGTGTGGGTATTCAGTGTCTCGCTCGAGCGTTGTCGTGCGTCAATCGAACCGGACTTCGGTCCGGTCACGTATAGGGTTTCCAGGTCCAAAAATGAAAAAGCCTGACACAGATTCATATTTAGCCGGACATTTTGCCCTAAAAGCCTGACACATAGGTTTTTTATCTGTCTGTGGGAAAAAAGCCGCACGCAACGCCTGCCACATTCCTGCCTATTCTACTATATAAAAATAAGTCGGGTTTTCCTTCCTGACGCTATAACTCCAGAACGCACGAACCGATTTCCACGGTTTTGCATTCGTTGGAAAGGTCTCGGGCTCCGTGAGGTTTATAGCAAAGAAAATTCAGGAAAAAATTAATTATCTATAATTTATAAGGCAAAACAACGTTTGCCGGGTCAGCTAGTTTGCTTATAAAAAAATGGTTGTGAACCATTTAGGCGCACAATATCCCGTTCGCAAAATGCCCTTTATCAAATAGTTCCTTTCGCAAAATGTCCCTTACAAAATTACATATAAATCAATGTAGGTAGTCCGAACAACTAGAATACAGAATAAGACCGCTAAAATACTAGCTGACCCGGCAAACGTTGTTTTGCCTTATAAATTATAGATAGTAGCCGATTCTCAGACCTTCTGAATGCGCATGTGGAGTTTGGTGGAGATCGGTGAAGCCGTTTCGGAGGAGTACGGTAACTAACACTGTGACATGGAAATGTTATATATTAGAAGATGTACCTACCTATAACCAACGTGGAAGGTGGCATTCAACCACCTAATAATAATAATATATTATTTACCTACTGCGAGGTTGAGTTACTTTTTGGCACGTGATCTCAAAACAAGATCGTACGATATTGTTTGTAAACAGTGCAGTACGCCGGAGGTGTGTCTCCCGCACCGCACCCACACGCTTGGCCCGTCCGCCGCGCGGCGCCTGTCGCCCGCGTCGTAGTTATGTCGTAGTCGTACAATTTAGTATTAGAACTTTGATACCACACGTCACGTACTAGGTACCTTACCTTACGATACGGCTACGACGCAGTACCTATTTATCGTAGTAGAGTGGTAAGTAGTAAATAAACTGAGTAGGTAAATAAACAAACAAACATGTTGATTAACTTATTAAAAATTACTTCCTACCAATAATAAATCGGCAGGCCATGCTTTCAAAGGAAATCAGAATAGAAAAGCCGCTAAAAATATTTTATTGTATGTACTGCTAGGTATAGGGTTACCAGATCTCCGGATTTGTCCTGAGATCTCAGGATTTTTGGACATTTCTCAGGATTGCGGCCAGATTTCGCAAATTTCTTAAGGGCCCATATAACCCCAATTACGTGACAGGGATAGTGCTAGCGAATTTCAGATGTGTTAATAAAGGACGTAAGATGCTAGTACGTAGAATTTTAGAGCGTAAACTCAAACAATTGGTAATTACACGATAATAAAACATTAATTTTGAATTTCAAATCAACGAAGCCCTGCATTTAACTAAGATTAGTTCATTTACCAAGTTTTATTAGTAATAAGTTAAATATTGACTGACAAAAACTATCTTATATATAAAATTTCCATGTCACAGTGTTAGTTACCGTACTCCTCCGAAACGGCTTCACCGATCTCCACCA
Organism: Idaea biselata; assembly: GCA_958496205.1. NCBI lineage: Eukaryota > Metazoa > Arthropoda > Insecta > Lepidoptera > Geometridae > Idaea > Idaea biselata. The sequence continues at coordinate 16,617 of CAUEGO010000028.1, read as the reverse complement.
AACTCCACATACGCATTCAGTAGGTCTGAGAATCGGCTACTATCTATAATTTATAAGGCAAAACAACGTTTGCCTAGTCAGCTAGTTTATTTGTAAAATTTAGAGGGAAGTTTATGATTTTATTCTATCGAGAAAATTTTATGTAATCGTGTTTTCATTACAATGAGGACCTAGAAAATATCCTCAAATTTAATAAGTTTTGTTTTCATAAACTGATGATTCAAATTAAATTTTATAATGAACCGTCCGAGAAAAATCAGTTCTGGCCTACTACGGCCCCTTAAAATCTCAGGATTTGTAGAAATTTCAACAAAGACCAACTTAATTAAAGATTGTTTTATTAAAAAGTTAAATGAACTAAAATTAATCACCATTTGGTAATAATTGCACGATTACAATTATATAACTAGCTGTGCCCGCGACTTCGTCAGCGTTTTTCGAGAAGCTACCTATCGCTGTACCTATTGTTGCTGCCCAGAAGAGAATCATGGCAGAGTCTGTTTAAGGGTGGATTTTGCACAGCGGTAGGTAACTTGTTGCATGCTTATTCGCATTATTATAAGAAGTAGCCTTTATCGAAAATAAGAAAAAAATTTAACCCGACTCCGAAAAAAGGATAAAATGATAAAAATAAGCTTTCCTTTACACTGCAATCTGACTTATCTGTACTTAATGTAATCTTAAGTCGGGCAGCTTACCCAACTACATGCAATCTTTTTACGTGGGTAATGCGCCATATGCACCGTCAGGCCGCTCACGAGGGACGGCCCGATTGTACCTAAATAAGTATGGGAAAAAAATTAAAGTGTAAAAAACTCTGAATTTTTGGGGGAAATCAGGACTTTTGTTTTTTTTTTTTCTGGTAACCCTAGCTAGGTAAGTATCTACTATAATAATCTATCTATACTAATATTATAAAGCGGAAGAGTTTGTTTGTTTGTTTGTTTGAACGCGCTAATCTCAGAAACCACTGGTCCGATTTCAAAAAATCTTTCAGTGTTGGATACTCCATTTATTGAGGAAGGCTATAGGCTATATTTTATTTTCAAAAAAAATAGGGATCCTTACTAAAAGTCCAATAGTGTAACATAAGGTGTGAAAAAATTTACCCAAAAATTCTTTACATCGCGTGCGCTGCGAAAACTATTGGATAGAGAACAAAACTATGTACTACAACTTTGTAGAACATGTGACCTACCTACAAAAAAAATCGCAACACCATATGTCTATCTATTGTAGTTATCTCACAATAAGTGTTTTTGTTATTTTTTTTTAATAATTAAAAAGCCGTCGCTTTAATAACTTTTTATTTTCTACCTTGGTATTAATTCTTATCAAAATTAATTACTTAATTTTCAAGACGAATTCAATACCTTCATAGAACCTTTTGAATGATTCTAATTCGTATTATTTACTATCGACATATTACCTTTATGTATCACCTTAGAGAGGAAGGCCAGAGTCCCTTAACACAGGTGTTCTTATACCTAAAAGGGGATTCTGTGTACTGCGTAATATATGTAATTATTAAAATTGGTAATGAAATAAATATTTTTGTATTTTGTTTTTTTGATTCAATTCGGCATTTCATTAGAAAGATATCGCGATATTAAAAATGTAAGTACATAATGATTATAAATATATTTATTTCAGACAATAAGTAGGTAGGTACATAAAAATTACATAATAAAAGAAATTAAGTAAAACAATAATAAAAGAAAAACAAAACAAAACACAAAAAGAAATAAATAAAATCACATTATTAGTACATAATAATTATGTTGCAACCACTGACCTCCTCCACGGTACAAGTCGCTGAACAGGGGATAGCGCACTAAATTCTGTGCCTATTTGATCTGCGCCATGTTGCGCTGTTTAATATTGATAGTGATGGTGACGGGAACTAACTATTCCTAAGGGAACGGGACTTAATAATTATGTAGATCAAAAATGTAAACGGTTCCCCCGTGCCGTGATACGAAACCGCGGCGCGGTGCGGGGCGCAGTAAATATTATTTTAGTATTCAGTGTTTACATAGTCTAAAATTATATACGTTTCTATAAACTTTTTTTACCATCTGCTGTTTACACCTAGTGTATACATTTTGAGAGTTTTTGCAGCAAACTAACCCAAATTGGCAATTGGTATGATTAAAAAAGATTAAAGACATATTGGGGTCAATTCGAGCAAACCACCGACTAAAACTTAACCTAACCAAAAACAGACTTATTTTAGTTAAGTTAAGTTTGTATGCTATTCGGTTTTGTCCACAAACTAAACCTAAAATTTGAAAATGACAGGAATAAACACGGACTAAATTGAATTCACAGATAAAAAAGTGAGAACGAATGGTTTGTGCTGTGAGGTTGGTAGCACTTTATTCGTCTAGATTTATCTATGTTTATTATTTGTTTGTTTGTATTCATCTGAATCGTTTTTATTGTGTTTTGTTACTTTGAAAACTGAAAATGGATAGACGAAGAGCCAACAAACGGCAAAAAGAACTGCTCGTGGAGAGGCTTCATTCTCAGTTGGAGTTGGCAAGAGGTAGGTCTTATTTCTGACGTATTGAATGCTATTTCGATAGCGTGAGAGAAATTAGATTTATATATCTACCAATATTAGTGCCTACGGCTTTACCCGCCGATTTCTTGAGAATCCCGATTCCGCGTGAATATCGGGATCATAACTAGCCTATGACCTTCCTCGACCTGTGGACTTTCAAACACAAAAATATTGTTTCAATTCGGACCAGTAGTTTCTGAGATTAGCGCGTTCAATCAAACAACAAAAAAACAAACTCAAGCTTTATAATCATTAGTATAGATAAGATTAAAATTAATGGATTACAGTCTAGTAAATTCAAGCCTTATCTACTAACATAGGTCCATACAGAGGGTCTGAATATAGTAGGTTGGTATTGCATAAAATGGGTTCTGCAAAACCTACTATATTCATTAGAATATTTACTAGCCTTGCGGTTCTGTGAAAAAATATTTTTGCCAAGGTATTACTCTCAAGTCGTAGTAGGTAGTAATGTATAATAAGTTTCTAGCAATAATGGACACAATTTTTTTTAGGAAACACAGCCGATGGTAGCGTAAGGCAGTTTTAGCTACAATTGTGTATAGAGTTGAACCAGTTAGGGTGTCAGCGCACCGTGGAGGAATGGCAGCATGTAAGTATTGAATACATTGCTTCAAAGTTTGTATATTAATAATAGCAGCTCCCCCGGATTCACCCGCATAAGTCCCGATCCCGTGGGAATATCGGGATCAAAAGTAGCCTATAGCCTTCCACAATTAATGGACTATCCAACACCGAAAGAATTTTTAAAATCGGACCAGTGGTTCCTGAGATTAGCGCGTTCAAACAAACAAAAAAACTCTTCTGCTTTATAATAGTAATAAATAAATAAATAAATAAATATTGCACGACGTTACACACAGCGCAATCTAGCCCCAAACTAAGCACTAGGCTTGTACTATGGGTACTAGACAACGGATATACTACATATTATACTTTTTTTTTTTTGTAAATACATACATTTGATACATAGAAAACACTGAATATCCCATGTCTTCGGACCGTGGTGAGTCCTAGGACATGTCGGTTTCCTCACGATGTTTTTCCTTCACCGTAAGAGCGATGTTATTAGCGCACATACCTTTTTCTTAAAGAAAAAGACATTGGTGCGCGGTCGGTCTGGATTCGAACCCACGACTCTCAGAATGAAAGCCGGGGTATCTACCACTAGACCAACACCGCTCTAAATAATAATGCGCGTAATAATAGATAGATAGATATGCCATTTGTCTGATTATGGGTAAAGCATGGAATATGATTGATTTTCAGAATTATTAATTCTGTGTCCCGTGCTCTGTGCCCCGCGGTTTCACCTGCGTAAGGGTTAGGTTTAAAGATCTAGGCATACATACAAAGTCAAACTGACAGACTGAGAGGGAAGTGACTTTGTTTTATACTAAGTAAAGATAAGAAGTTGTCGGAGTACTAGTTTTACCAAGAAACCAAATACCAATTATTACTCAGGTCAATGTTTGCCATATCAAGTTCTTCACGATTAACTAGGGTCCTTACGAACAAAATTAAAATGTATTTGCTTTGTTCTGTTGTAATTTTTCACCATTACTTTTTTGTTCTCAGAATTGGGATATCTGGCGCAGTAAGACTAAAACAAAAGCACGCAAAGTACGAGATTCCATCAGCGGAACTGGAGGCGGTCCTCCAGGTCCAGTATTAACAGAACTGGACGATAAAATTTTGGAAATTATAGGACCTGCCTCCGTTTATGGTTTTGCGACTGAAGAGCAGGTAAGTGTTCCTTTAAAAACCAACTGATACATATAATCAAATATTTTTGCTGCATATCTTAAATTACTCATTGTTTAGGGACTGCCCAGACCCCAAATCGGAAATCCTGCTGCTGCTGAAGTTCCTTCTGCTGTGCCTGCTCAGCTGGAAGATCCTCCAGTTCTTCAACCTCCGCCACACCAACCTGAGCTGCCCAACCGCCCCCGTATTCGGCGGCGTGAGCGGGTGCGAGCCCCAAGGCCACCTGTTGCAGATAGCCTGACAGCAGCACTAAATGAAAACAATAGGCTGCTGCGACAGGTGGTGGAAAATGTCGGAGCGAATATTGCACTGGCATTAAGGGAAAATGCCTGTGCTAGGGTGCGGGCAGCTCAAATTATAGCTGCAGCGTTGAGGGGAGACACACTGGAGGAAATTCCTGTTGAAGAGGCACAGTAAACCCCTAACTGGTTTAACTATATAGACGATTATAGGCCAAATCTGTGACATTTCATTGTTGATTGTTTTCATAGTGTATAAGTGTTAATTGTTGGATTGTAAATTTATTTTCTAGTTTAAGTACCTTTTTTTTATTTTGTGTTAGTTATAATATTATTAAGTGCTGTTTGTCTTATTGAATAAATAATTATTTACTTTAATAAATAGAAGTAAATTAAGAGTTTATTATAAGGAATTATTCTATAATTAAATAGTTTAATTACCTACCAAAAAATATATATATACCTACATATATTTTAAATAAAACTTATAAATTATATAAAATGACTTTTATTGAAAATAGCTCATCAATTGTTGCCTCCTGGTACGTGCCATAGTTAAATAATTCAGTTCCCCATCATCATCAACTAAAAATTGTGGGTTAACTGCATCTGTATCCTCATCTGATGATGAAGAATCATCTGTAACAATATTATTAACATTTGGTTAGAGAAAATATGATTATATAAAACTTTTCAATTATTGTTATTTATGTGATCTGATGAAAGTGGTTCATCACTTGCTTGATTTTAAATTTTTTAAAATTTATAGACTACTAGCAGCGCTCCGTGGTTTTACCCGCGTAAGTCCCGATCCCGCATGAATATCCGGATTTTAAAAGTATCTCAAACCGCACCAGTGGTTTTCGAGATTAGCATGTTCAAACAAACAAACTCTTCAGCTTTATATTATTAGTATAGATACTCGTATATTCAAAGTTTCATCACAATAGTTTCAGCAGTTTTTGAGTGAACAAGTTACAAAACCACATACATACTTGCAAACTTTCGCGTTTATAATACATGTATTATAGAATATCACTCTCCGCAGACTGCTTATTTACCTAAAAAGTAGGTATATATATATGCATGCTATGGCAGTGTTATTACTACAGTTATTAATTAATGTTGATGTTGTTACCTAAGTAAACATGTAAATTAGTCTAAATGTTACCCCTATTTCATAAAAAAAGTATGCCACTTACCAGAGAGTACATCAGAGAACATGTTGTAAATTGTGCAACATGCCACTATTATTTTTGCCGCTTTTTTGGGCTTATAGTGCAGCGTACGATGCCTATGAAGGCAACGAAATTTATTTTTGAGCCTCCCAAAAGTTTTTTCAATCATATTCCGGGCTAAAATATGTGTCCTATTATAATTTTGCTCGGCCTCGTTTTGTGGGTCTGACACAGGTGTCATGAGCCAGGGTAAAAGGGGGTATCCCTTGTCTCCTGAAAAATGGTAATATTATTTAATAAGTAATAATTTTATTTCACTTAAGTTTTTTTTATTAGCATAAAAATATACCTAGTAACCACTGATCCTGTTCGCCGCTGATATATTCCCTCTCCAAGTGGCGTGAGAGGTCTGATGCTCGCCATATGGCAGAATCATGGGTTGAGCCAGGGAAATTGGGATTGACTGATGTTATCAATCCTCTTGCATTAGCCACCTACAACATCAACTAATTGTTATGTGGAACCATATTGCAATTACTAGCTGTGCCCTGAGGTTTCACCCGCGTAAGTCCCGTTCCCGCCGGAACATCGGGATAAAATAGTCTATGGGTTATTCCAGTTCTTCAGCTAATTATATTCCAAGTTTCATCGCAATCGGTTCAGCAGTTTTTATGTGATTGGGTAAAAACTGTTGAAATCTAAAATATCTGAAAACTATTTAAAAAATGACCTTTTAATTACTTACAACTTGACAGTTGATGCTGTAGTATCCCTTCCGATTATAAAATAGGACACCTGGAGCTTCCGGATCATTGTTTGGAGGCTTAAAAATAGCAACATGTGTGCCATCAATAGCCCCCAATACATTTGGCATATTAAATTTCTCCTGGAAACTGAAAGAAACATCATTTTAACACTTTAAATTTCCTCTAATCATAATCATTTCGTTACTTATTTATTATACAAATATAATATATTTACTCTCTTATTGTGGATTGCTTCTCCTCAGGTGTTGTGGGAAATTTAATATGTTTTGGTGCAAGCAAATTCACTATGGCATTACTTGTTGCCTGTAGAGCCCGACTTAGTGATGGCTGACTTAATGCAATTATGCTGTCTGAACCTACTGGAGTCTGGTAACTACCATCAGCATAAAAATGTAGACTTGCTAAGATCTGTACAAGGAAAATAATTAGTTTTAGAAAAGAACTAGTTTTACACAAAATAACCATAAAATAAATATGTTTGGGAAGTATGTATACATCATTTTTATTCCCTGCTGCATCATCAACCAATATATGTTCCACTGCACAGCATCGCTATGTGTGTGAGATGGGCTTAGGCCATAGTCAGTCGCACTCATCCTGAATTCCTCACATTGTTTTCACATAGTAATGAGACGCCTATAGCAAAATATATCCTGTCCATTCCAGAGGTAAGTAAATTTTATCATGATGAACTAGCAAACGAGTCATTTTCGCATTTGTGGTAGTAGGTAAGTATATGGATAAACAATTCATAATTCTGTACCTACCATTAAATGTTTTGGAATATTTCCAGGTCCATTTAATTCTGGATGGTTCTGTAATTGTTCGTATAAATACATCGCTGATGTGTTCGGTATACGAAACAGTTTTATAAATTTGTTGACCGGCAATTCGAAAGGATTGGAAGAGTCTCTCAATCTTTTCAATCGAAGCTTTTCGTCATTGCTTCTGCAATAAAATTAAACAAAAACATTTATACTTAACAAAACAAGGTTTTCTGAGAGTTTTCACTAAATCTGGCCACAAAGTCCGGCACTCAGAAATACCTTTCAGCCCGTACTACAGCCAAAATTGCAAATTCGTCCATTGTTACTTTATTTATTTGTTTTTTACTTCTACGACCAATTTTAATCCTCACGAACTAAGTCGCGACTTAATTTTAGTTTGACGTTTACTATTTTGACAGTTTTGTGGCCGTTTCGAATAGCTAAAAACGTTTTTTAACCTAATTTAGTTCGACCTAACTTATTTTTGTTTAGTCCTGTCATAATAAGTTAAGTCGGCGTTTTCTGAATAGCAATCTGTAATTTGACACGTCTTAACTAATTTTAAGTTAAGTTATGTCGGAATTTGGCTTGCTCGAATTGACCCCATTATCTACACTAAGATAAGAACATACCTGTAGAAATAAATCTCACAATCCATGGATATAAAAAAAAAACAAGTAAATATTGCGATAAATAGTGGCAACATTGCTATCAAATAATCATCCGATTTTACGTCACCGAAGTGAAAGAAAACATTTTGTCGTTGGCCATCGCTATATTTGTTGTTATCGAGTTGAGTAGAAGTGGCGTGATCGTATGACGCGCCGCAGGGAAGTCGTTTCTGGCGGCGCGTGCGGTAGATATTAGTGAGAACAGCTGTGCGACTTGATTCAGTTACCGTGAAGCGGAGGTCGTGATCACAGGGAGATTGATCGCGTGTGTTTATACTTACACCAAGTGTTGTGATAACAGTGCAAGTAATAGGTTGGTAATGTCGTCGCTGGGCGGGTCGTGGCGGTTGCTGCGGCGTCAGCTCGCGGGCTCCGCGCTCGGCGCAGAGATTGACCGCTTGCTGCAACGACTCAAGCCCGAGACGCCGCCGGAACATTGGGACAGTGAGTTACATTACCTCCGTACATCTACTTTCGTGTCTCATCGATCACTAGTGATTGTTATTGTAACATCATTGTTCATAGTATGTACTTAGTCTAGGTGTAAATGATCTATTAAAACTGTTCTTTTGTTGTACAGTACCTTCATTAATTATGGTTTTATAATTGACTTGTTTACAACAAGGCCAATACCTATTACAAGTTAGTTGCAGCTTAATTGACCAAGACATAGTGTCCAATCTTTCCTCTTTCGGTGTCTGACTAAGCTGGGAGGTTAGTATTTATCTATTTACTAGCTGACCCGACAGACGTTGTCCTGTCGTTTAGTATAAAAAAATAAAATTCATCAAAATCGGTTTAGCATTTTTTCTTTCATAAGAACCTTCTCCTGACAATAGCAAACACAACAAAAAAAGAATTATCGAAATCGGTCCAGCCGTTCACGCGTGATGTCGTGACAACGGAAAAGTTTCATTTTTATATATAAGAAGAAGAAGAAGAAGAAGATATAGAAGATTCAATGAAAAAGGTTGTCCTGTCCTTATCACTACAGCACCATAAATAGTGGTTTATAGTTGCTTGCACTGTGTAAATTATCTACAAAACATGTAAAGGCCAATATTAAAGTTGTCCATTACCACAAATAGTCCCCAAAATCCACAATAAATGATGCACTGAATAGTAACATGATATTGGTAACATTCCAGATCTACTGAAGAAGCTAGAGAAGGCAGTGGCGCGCATATCAGGCGAGAGTCCGGCCACCGCGGCCGCAGCTCGTGTGGAGGCGGCCCCGGAGCCGGTGGAGAAGGCAGTGGAGGCGGGTGACAAGACAATAGAGCCAGTAACGAAGGGAGCTCGCGCGCAGGGCTCCGCGCCGTCGCTGGCGCCCTCCGTGCCGTCCCACGTGAAGGACATCTCGCTAGAGGGGCTGTGGGCCGGGCTGCGCCTCAAGAAGGACCTCACGCTAGGGAATGTGTCACATCCCCCTGGCTGGAAGACTAACAAACCTGTCGTCACTAAGGTAATATACCAACTAATTACATTTCTGTTATGATTCTGAGGCATTTTTATATGTTCTAACAACATCTGCAATTCATTCAGTGTGGGAAGAAATCAAGTCTAACGTTTTGACAAGCTTTTGTTTCAATTGATGGCTCTAAAAACCATCAATTGTGTACCTATTTTTTATTCAAATTCAAATACTATAAATAAAAAAAACTAAATAAGTTATTGGATCCAAACAAAGTGGTCCGTCCGAACTCAGGATTGGGACCAACGACATGTATGAAACATTGATGTTTTATTATAACTTTATCAATGTAGCTAAATAAATATAAGCATTATGCAGGTTGCCCTAAATAAAGAGAATGACTTATCTACATCTACATAGATAAGAGTTAAGACACATATCTACATAGAAATGATATTTGTAGAGTAAATATGCGTCGTAAGCGCGGGATCTACGCGTATCGCGAGAGATTGTTGACATAAACTCTTGTATCTGTTCACGAACCATGCTGCGTGCGAATTGCGCGCAATATTCGCGCATTACCGCGGCCTTGAGATCTATCTACTTCACTCTCGCTTCCTACACACGATCAACAACATCAACAAACGTGATCCAACCAAAATTATATTGTAAAAACTATTCACACTAGGTATTTGTTGGTACCTACTAATAATAAGTGTCTAAACTGAATGTTATTTATTTGGCAAAACGTTAGCTAGCTGTTATCGTAGGTACCAACTACCAATTCCATAAACTGATGATGTACCTATGTAGTTAGTTAAGTACCTACACTAATTGGTTTAAAACAGGGGTTCCCTAACTTATTTGGGCCGCGCCCCCTTTCGACCATAAAAAAAAAATCCGCGCGTCCCCGTCCCCCCCATCCAGTCAGGTCATAATAAAAACAAGTAGTATTCAATAACAAAATAAGTATTTTTATTGCTCACTAGCTGCGCCCCGCGGTATCACCCGCGTAAGTCCCGATCCCGCAGGAATATCGGGATAAAAAAACCATACGGAGTTTCATGGTAATCGGTTCAGCGGTTTTTACGTGATTAAGTATAGTTCACGCAAAACTTAATGGCCCCTGTGATCTAGGAACGTAGCACTCACACAGCTGTATGCGTTGCTGGATGGTCGCGGGGAACGAGCGACACGCGGGGAGGGTCGGTCCCCTCCCGACGACCGTACCGACACCTGGCGCATCTATAATTCGCGTTCTGCGCAACTACCTGCGCCTAGATCACAGGGGCCATTAAGTTTTGCGTGAACTATAACAAACACGCACACAAACTTTCAACTTTTTAATATTAGTAGGATTAAAGTTTTACAAAGTCATACAAGGGAAATTTGGCCAAATAAATAGAATAGAATAGAATAGAATAGAAATCATTTATTGTTCATAACTATGTACATCAGCAGATAATAGTGCTATAAGTTAGTCTCAATAGTTACCACACAGGGCATACAATAATATTATTATTAAACAGTTAAAATAACTTAATTACAAGTATTGCAAAAAAAAATAAAAAACAACATCATTAGATACATTATCATCACTACAAATTATTAAATGTCAAACCATATGAAAATTGAAAATAGTTTATGAATGTCAAATGAAAAAAAAAACCTTAGAAATAATAAAACTTCAGTCACAGTTATTTAAATTTAAAATATTCGTCAAGATTATAAAATGCTCTGTCAATAAGCCAATTCTTTAATTTAAATTTAAATTTAGGTCCATTTAAAGATTTAATGTCAACAGGCAGATGATTAAAAACAAGAATTGCTGTAATAAAAGCACTTTTATGAAACATCGTATTATTAACTCTGGTTAGACAGAGATCATGAATACATTTATTTCGTATGTTCTGGCGTCTATCTGACCTAGCAATGAAGTACTCAGAGTTATTTTTAACAAAAATACAGATTTCTAATATGTAGATGCCAGTCAACGTTAAAAGGTATTTGTCTTTAAATACCTGTCGGAGGGAATCAGTGCTGTACATTTTATAGATTGTTCGAATACATCTCTTTTGCAATACAAATGTCGACTGAACATCCACTGAATTGCCCCAAAACAGAATGCCATATTTTAGTTGAGGATACACATAACCAAAATAAGCATTGCGTGTGACACTTTCAGAGGTAACCCCAATCAGCATAGAGAGAAGATAACAATAACTAGATATCTTTTTATTGATTCTGTCAATGTGGGCTTTCCAGTTCAAATGTTCGTCGATAGTAACACCTAGAAAATTTGTGTCATTAACAAATTTAATACTAGTCCCCGATTCGACAATGTTGGCATCTGTGCGCCGGGTTTGATAATTTCTTATATGCATTAGCTTAGTTTTAGAGGCATTAACTTTCAAGTTTAAGACTTTCAACCAGTTCACTAATGTTTCTAAAGTTTTATTTATTTTCTGTTCAAGTTCATATTGAGAGAGCCCCTCACCAGATATAAATACTGTAGCGTCATCGGCAAACATGACGCAAAGATGATTTACAGCTTTTGGGAGTTCATTGACGTAAATCAAAAACAAGAGAGGGCCCAAAATGCTGCCCTGTGGTACACCTAGCTTGACGCATTCATATTTAGAATGTACATTTTCTATTGTTTTAGTCTTTACATTGTAGGTGTCAATTACTGTTGCTTGTTTCCTATTCGATAAATAGCTTTTGAATAATTGCAAAGCAACACCCCTAACACCCAAACTTTCCAGTTGATTCAGTAAAATATCATGAACCACGGAGTCAAACGCCTTAGACATATCCAAAAATAAAGCCACAGCGGGTATTTTCTTATTAATGTTCTCCCAGACCTCCTTGAGCAACCTAAATATGGCCAAAGTTGTTGACTTGCCTCTCTGAAAACCAAATTGATTTTTGTGTATAACATTATGCTTGTTCAAAAACCTAAGAAGCCTGTCATACATAACCGTCTCAAAGATTTTAGAAAATGCAGGCAACAGCGCAATTGGCCTATAATTGCCAATATCCTTCACAGATCCTTTTTTATGAAGTGGTTTGACATGAGCTCTCTTTAAGTCGTCGGGAAATATTCCATTTTCAAGCATTAAATTAATTATATAAACTAAAGGCTCTACAATATACTCAATACATACTTTAACTACATGCATAGGTATATGGTCATAGCCAGAACTCCTAGTATTATTTAAATTTTTCACTATTCTTATAATTTCATATCTATTAACCGGGTCAAAGAAAATACTATTAGTGCTAGATTGTATTTGAAAAATATTATTATTAGGACTATTAACAGAAGTATTTCTCGATTGATTGATAAAATAATTATTCAGGGTCTCAGAAATTTCACTTGGGTCAGTTATAACTTTATCACCAACTTCAATACATTCAATTGATGTTTTTAAGTTGTTCGTAGAGCTATCGTGTTGTTTGATGACTCCCCATGTTGCCTTCGTTTTATTTGTACTTTTATTAATAAAATTAGTATTCGTAATCTTTCTAGATTTTCTTATAATACTCCTTAACAGTTTGCTGTAACGGGTATAGAATTGAAAACTAGGCGATTCATTTTTGTTTGATAATCGGTGCGTTTTTAAGTACAATTTTCTTTTAGTCTTACAAGACTTCTGAATACCCTTAGTTTTCCAAGCAAGTTTCTTTTTGTACGTCATCTTGATCGTTTCTTTAGGAAAACAAAGATTAAATATCCAAACAAAAGTATCTAAAAACTGCATATAAGCAGAATTGACATCAGAGTCTGTAAAAATATGTGAAAAAGAAATTTGAGATAGATATTTTAGAAAAATGTCAATATTATCATCTATCCTTCTTTTTTCCACAAACCAAAATTTTTCTTTAAAACCCAAACCACAAGGTATAGTTAAACATTGTCCCGTATGATCAGATATACCCAAATTCAATACCCTAGATTTAAAACTCCTATGATTGGTTATAATATTGTCAATGCATGTCGCAGAATCCTTCTCATATCTGGTAGGTACACTGATGGAAAATTTTAAGCCATAGAGAGATAACGTGGATTCAAATTCCTTACTCCACTTATCAGGCTTGAGAAGATCAATATTAAAGTCGCCTGATATAATTACCTTTTTCATAGATTTACTAGATTTAACTAACAACTTCTTCAATAGTACATTTAGCTTTGCAATAAAAGTTTGAAGATCACCCTCTGTGGATCTATATAGACAGATTATGATTATCTCTATTTCAGGTAAATAAATTCCACAGCACTCAAAATGTACTTCAATACCCAGATTTGCAATCCAATCCAAGTTGTGAAATTTTATAGCATTATCTATGTAAACGCACACACCACCTCTAGATATATTTTTCCTTGAGAAGTGTGTAGCCAAAACGTAGTTTTGAAATTTTATTATATGAACTCGAGAAGATCGTAAGAAGGTTTCTGTAAAGCAAAGTACATTAAATTTCATTGAATCTAATAAAATGTCCATTTCACCTCGTTTCTTTTTTATGCCCCTTACATTTTGATGGAAGACACTAAAATTATCATTATGATCGAAAAAACTTATTCACTATAATATCGTCAGTTTTGTCAGTCTGAATCTCTCCAGAGTCAATATTAGATACGCAGTCTTTAACATCCGTTTGCGTCGCTTTTGAAATACAATTCAGTTTAGAACTAACCTGGGATTCCTTACTGGAGTACGTAGCATACTCTAAACTGTATCTACGCCGCAAAATCTCTCTCAGTATGTACCTGCTTATGATTATTTTAAAATATGGCCTAGAGCATGATTGATTTAGGTTTACAAATGAAACATGACTAAACTGGTTGCTTAAAAAGTTAAATGTTTCACGCAGTTTTTGAAGTCTCAAGAATCTACTACGAATTATATCTGAAATAATAACATTTGTAAATGAAAGCTTCAAAAGAAAGTTATATAAAATCGATTGCAATTTAAGAGGATTTCTGTCGTTATTACCAGTTATTATAATTATATAGTCTAATTTTGTAAAGTCTTTCGACAGCTCCACACATGATTCCAACAACATATCCGAAGAAGCCCCCGACTTAACTATCGAGGAAACGGTGAACGAGGTACCAAGGAGATGCTGCAGAAATTGTCTGAAATTCGAATTACGTTCGTCAGCGAAAATTAGGACTCGATTAGTCGGAGTAATATATTTTTGCGTTTGTACGCAGGGGTCGTTATCACTCGCCATCGTGGAATTAGGTAACAATTGGGTACTCTCTGCCGTTACCAAGGGAGGATAGGTTTCGGTTAAGTCCACTGTATTGACCTCAACCTCAGTATTGACCTTAACATTTAGTTCTGTGAAACTATCTTGCATTATATTAGGCTGTGTACAAATCTCATCAAACTCAATCTCCTTCCGAACTGTTCTCTTTTTTTTGGATTTTTTTACTGTGCTCTTGCTAATGTGCGCATTGGAAGATGTAGTTTGTTTACACATTAAACTAAGATGTTCAATCTTAGATTTCTGTCGGTTAACCGTCGCCTGAAGCTCATTATTTTGAAGATTCAAATTCTCAATCTCTGAAGTAGCAGTCAGTAACTCACTCCTCAAACTATAAATTTCAGATCTTAAATCTTCAACCTCGCTGCTTAGCAGGGCCTTCGATAAGTCTGGTAAACTCGAGACACTCTTGTTTGATGGCGATCCTGCTATGCTATCGTATTCATCACTGGACTCGGTAACAATGGAAGTGGTGGCCGTTTGTTGCTTCCGAAGAGTGATGTTCTTCCTCGCTGAATCCATTATTTAATTAATAGGCCGTAGTAAGTGGTTTAGAAAGGAAAGAAAAAAAAAAAATCAGCAAAAAGACTTTGGGTCGGAACTTAGGATTCGAACGCTATGCTTTTGAGTTTCGCAAGCGCACGTAGTAGCCGTTGGGCCAGCGTTGTTCAGTTAAGCACGTCGAAAATGTCCGTAATAAGGTGTAAGGTGCGCGCCGATGCAGTTCGGTTAGTGACTCATGCTCATGTGGTCCACACACTGCACTCTGACACACTCCGATCACATGTTACGATGAATCATATCAAAACTTGATGTTTTAAATGCAAGTAACGTTTTTTATTTTAGAATTTTAACTTTTTTGACACTATTAATACACTTTAAGCAAAATCGTTTATAATACCTTTGATGGCGCCCGTGAAGTGGCTGCGGGGCCGGGGCCAGTCTAGAGACTGATGAAGTTTTAACATTCGCCCACTGAGAAAATAATATTAAGTTCTTGACAGGCGTCAATTTCAGATAATTTCATTGGTTGTATCGAGCATGTCTGAAATGCATTCTCCAGGTTTTTATACCTGACTACACAAGTGGCCCGCGCCCCCCTGTATATTTCTCTGCGCCCCCCACTTAGGGAACCCCTGGTTTAAAATAACCACTGCACTGTAGGAATGTCTCATAGTGACAGGTTCTACAAGTATTTCATATATTTATTAATGAGTAGGTTATTCCAATCTCCGAAATCACTGGACCGATTTTGATGCATTAAGTAGGTACCTATACCTAACACATATTTTATTAACTCAATGTTTTGATGTGATTTATTACGAAGGTATATTATTGCATCTTTGGAAGTAAATTGCATCTTCAGAGCGGTGTTGGTCTAGTGGTAGATACCCCGACTTTCATTCCGAGAGTCGTGGGTTTGAATCCAGGCCGACCGCGCCAATGTCTTTTTCTTTAAGAAAAAGGTATGTGCGCTAATAACATCGCTCTTACGGTGAAGGAAAACATCGTGAGGAAACCAACATGTCCTAGGACTCACCACGGTCCGAAGACATGGGATATTCAATGTTTTCTATGTATCATATGTATGTATTTACAACAAAAAAGTATAATATGTAGTATATCCGTTGTCTAGTACCCATAGTACAAGCCTAGTGCTTAGTTTGGGGCTAGATTGCGCTGTGTGTAACTTCGTGCAATATTTATTTAATTTATTTAAATAATAAAAATTTGTAATAGGTAAAGGTACCTAATAATAACATGTAGGTACCTAAATAACAATGTCCGTCTTCTAGATAGATAATGTCTTGTTGTTTTCATAATGTCATGACCTGGTTCAAAAATAAAATGTTTGACATTTATATCAGTAACATGATAGTCGAAACAAGTGTTACATGGTGTATTATTTAAAATACTAGGATGGTCGGATTAATTTTCGGAGAGAAAGGGTTT
>CAUEGO010000027.1:0-10135 GCA_958496205.1 Idaea biselata | reverse complement strand
GGCGCTGGTGCCGACGCTGTGGATAGGCACGACGCTGGGCTCTGTGCTCACCATGATGATCAGCCTCCCGGAGCCGGACGCGCGGCACACGCAGCCGGTCGTCGTGTCCACTAGCGGTCGGTGCTCCCCTATCACTTAGATATACTTAGGCAGAACCATTATTGAAACGATCAATAAATATCTAAACAAATCATTATGTTCCAGGTGGTCCCATATTTAGGTTAAAAGGTTCAATATTGACGATGTCATTTTTGGACTGTAACGGTGCTTTAATACCTTATTCGTACGAAAGTTGGAAGGACGATAGTAAAGATGTGAGTATCACTCCTTTCAATATGGAACCCCATACGTTAACGTTAAGCTGATGTGTGTCTGTACGTTTGAAGGTAAGAGATAGAAGGGAACGAACGCCGACGAAGCAGGGGTCGTCGTCGCGTATGTCGCCGACGCCGACCCCGACGCCGGGCGCGAGCGAGTCCGCGGGCGACCGCCAGTTCGTCGTGATAGCCTCCGAAAAACAAGCCCGCGTCGTCGCGCTGCCCAGCCAGAACTGTGTCTACAGGCAGCAGATCGTCGACACAGACTTTGTCGTCAAAGCTGAGATCGTTAGCTTAAAAGGTAAGACGTCGCGTCGCATGCCGACCTATTCTAATGTGATTGGGCCAGCCATGTATCCCGTATCACTGAATGAACTTTGGGCCAAAATATGAACTTTCTCGTCCAATGGACAAAGATTACCCGGCAGAGCCTGTAGAAGCTGGATACCCCCAGATTTGGATGTCACCCAAATGACTTGGACAAGTATCTACAAGGACAGATCCATTAGCAACCCATTAAAAATTGCGACAGAAGAAGGCCTTAATAGTGCACCGGATATACATACAAATGTTAATAACGGCTATGACCCGACCCGAACGATGCGTGTTATAACCTAGCCTCGTTCTGGCGTCGTCCCCGCAGATAGCGTGTGCCTGGTGAACTACCTGTCGACGGGTCACCTGGTGGCCTACAGCCTGCCGTCGCTGCGGCCGCTGGTCGACGTGGACTTCCTCCCCCTCTCCGAGCTCAGGTAACCCCCCTCCACCCCTCCCCCTCCCCTCGACCACCGACCGACACCTTTTCTAACTCGATCCAGTCTTGATGTGAACACGCTAGCTTCCCGACTGACGGCACCCCCACGGTCAATATTGAGCCCCAACTCGAGACTAGGTGTTTACATGAAGAACGAGAGAGACGCTGACAGATAGACGAACGGACCACCGTTACACTTCTCTGCACCAAAACGAAGGCACTAAATGATAAACGGCTTATTTTTTACTAGAAATTTTTTCATCTAGCTCCAGGTAGCTTGTGCAAATTTTTGATCTATTATATTATAGTATCGACACGAGTTTGCAGATTTGATTCGTCATTATTACATTCATCGTCATTCGCAGGATTATTTTACAATCATTCGCTATTTTATCATTTGGGAGCCTATCGAGAGACTTCCTGATCGATGTTAGAAGTAGCCTCGTTCGAGCCGAGCGCTCGGCCCTCGCCCGTCCCTCCGCCCGGCGCCCGTCACTCGACGGGACACTGGACGTTGGGACCCGCGCCTCGTCTCGAACGAGCGACGGTGTCATCTTCTACTTACGACGTTGCCGGCACACGCTACTAGAAGCAATTGTGCTATTTCTGATCACAAAGTAGACAAAATTTTGCAAAACTCTCGAGCACCTCTGTGCTTCGGTATTTGGCACTCTTTCTATGTGTTTATGTTTAACCGGTAACGATTGGACATTCGCTATGAACACGTACACACCCCGGGACTAAATTTTACCGATTATTTTATTATCGAACACACCGTTTTATGTTCTAACAGGAAACCGTATTTAGTGGTGCTAAGATACTAACTTGTAAATACACTAACGTTTCCATGCTATGACAGCTATAACAGTTCTGTAGAATTTATCGTTTCTCTAACACGAATTGCCCCTGAACTGTACTTATAGTATACCCCAACTGTGCTAACTCCCAACTATGTACCGACTATTGCATTTACATTATGTATCTAACACTTTTAATTTTAAACAGTTTTATTTTGTTTGATCGACACTGGTTTTGTCTTTTCATCAACTAAGGGTTTTATCAAACGCAACACCGCAATTTATGCAAAGCTCTAACACAGTTCACGCTAACATACGACGTCATCCATATATGCGTCGAAAATTCAAAATCGGATTTTCGATGTTTATTTTTCTTCAACTTAACAATAGTACTGCAAATTTGTATTTTTAAAATTAATACTAAATTTAAAATATCTGGTAAAACTGCTACGTAAGTACTTATTAGAGTGCAATGGTATTTGGTAAAACCCTTGATGTAAATCAAAGCCGGTGTCGAGAGTGGCACCGCGCTGACCGGTGTCTGTGTTCACGGTAGCTTCCAGACACAGTCCAAACAGAGGGGTATCGTAGACCCAATGCTCTCCATTTGGGGCCAACAGCTAATTGTAAACGAGGACACGGACCAGTAAGTCCCGCCGGCGCCGCGCACCATGCGCTCTAGCCTTGTTCCGTCATCTGTTTGTGGAGCTCACTCCGCCCTCTGTTGCCATAGACTGTTCATGTTACTGTTGAGCTTCGATATCCATCCATACCCCTGTTGTGTTACTACTTATTTTCGAATCGGTTACGGGCAAATCATCGTCTCTTACACTCAGACAAACCAAACGACAGACGATAGCGTTTATTTGCCTTTCGTTGCTTTCTTTTAAATCTCAGCTTACGCTCTAAATTTGTTTTAGTAATATTTATTTTGAATTCGGTATTCTTATTTGAGTTGAATCACGCCACACGATGAGAGAACACTAGTGATGATTTGCCCTACCCCGAGGCTGCTTGCGAGTCTGCTTACCTAGTATATCTGGAGATGTGGAACACGAGTGACACACATACGGCGACACTACATCTACTCACGACAAGTCACCACGTTATCGTTACATTTACTTCAGTTTGTTATGTTTGATGCTCTATCTTCTTCGCTCGGCTATTCAGATGCAGATCTTCAGAAACCACTGGAGCAAAAAAAATGTCATAGGTATCATCAAAGGAATTATTAACATCTAAATACGAGTACATATCCATACACATATCCGAGTTACATTCAAACCAAGATTTTCCGCCGATTATATTATAAGACGTTTTTTGCTCCACAACATCGCTTCTCTTATACGCAAGCATGAAAGCTTCTAAGTTATGATGGCTTTCTTTGATATTATCTTCGCTTTAATCGAAAGTTTAATCTGTAAATAGACGCAATAGATACATGTTAGTTACGCTTTATGTTAGTCGTTGAATTTATCCTCTAGACACCGACATAGGACTCCGGAACGATCAGGTGAGACAATTTTTACAATAGATAACTGTTATCTAACTATCTCTTTACCTTCGATCTAAGTTTCGGATCTCTCTCAATAAAGCGCTTCAAAATCTAATCTATCGATGAAACTTCTCTCTTTAACTTAAACCTAAAACACAAATTAATTACTTATACGAAGTCTTTTTTCTACAACAACGTTGTTTAGTCGCCAACGATAAAGAAACAAATAGTAAGCGAATAGCTAAACAATGTTTACGTCCAGCAAAATCGATATGACATTAACGTCACGACCGGCATCTTGCAGGATAGCGAAGACATTCTGCTTCAGCAACCGCGGACACGGCCTCTTCCTCGCCTCACCTACTGAAATACAGAAGTTTACTATTGACGCTGAATTCTGGTGAGTATCATGTTTAATGCACTCTAAGCTTATTTATGAAAGATTTGCAAACATAAGCAAAAGCAAAATGTTTGCAAATCTTTCAATCGGACAAGTCACGCCAATCCAAGGGTTGTTTCCAATTGTCGCCGTTTTTAATTTGTTTACTGGATTGACACAGGAATGGACACTGTGTAAATTTATCATAAAAGGATGTCACTATAATTCACAGAATACAGATAAAGATAACATAGTATAGATATAACAACGATCAATATGATGTTTCGCGTTTCAGTCAGCAGCTGAACGAGATGTTGGGCGAACTGTTCCTACCGCGCGACATGCCCGAGCCGCCCAAGGAGAGCTTCTTCCGCGGACTGTTCGGCGGCGGCTCGAGGGCACTCGATCGGGAGGAGCTTTGTAAGTCACCTTTTTTCTTCTTACTCTCTTCAAATGTGATTTCTTCATTGTACTTGACAACTAATTGTTGCTTGATTGGAGCCGATAATGTAGCATGCTCGCCTAGAAGTTTAATTCTAGACGTGAAAACTCCAAGGATGTGGTCCCAGGTTGTTTTCTCAATATTGCTGTGTGCACCATGTCGGTTTCTGCACTCCAATCTGATCCTTTTACATTTTCACTCTTACTTCTCCTCCATATCTTCTCAAACACAGTTCCTGACTTCTTAACCTCTCTCTCTCTCTCTCAAAGTTCGTCTCTTTTCTGTTTTCTTGATCGACCTTCATCTATTGCTGATTCCAGTCGGCGAGAGCAGCGGACTAAAACCAAACCGTGCAGTCGCCAAGCACATCCCGGGCGGCGGCGAGGCGTTGCAGCAGCTGGGAGCGCGCGCCTCCACCGCCTCCAGCGAGGTTGTACGCGCGCACCAGCTGGTGCTGGAGCGAGGGGACAAGCTGGGGCAGCTGGAGGACCGCACCGAGCGGATGCATAACCAGGTCACAGTTGTTGCCACCTCTTGGTCAAGGGTGTCAGATGTTGCCACCTCTAGGTCACATGTGTCAGTTGTTGCCACCTCTAGGTCATGGTGTCGGTAGATGCAGCTCTAGGTCACAGGTGTCGGTTGTTGCCACCTCTAAGTCACAGGCGTCAGTTGTTGCCACCTCTAGGTCACAGGAGTCGGTAGATGCGGGTCTAGGTCACAGGTGGCCACCGCCACCACCACCACACCAAAATAAAATTTGAATTGTAGGAAACTTTAAAATAAGTCTCTTGATACATAGACCTGCAACAGCTGGATTGTCATACGAGTATATCGTGTATGTATGTTGCAGGCGGGAGAGTTCTCGTCGTCGGCACACCAACTGATGCTCAAATACAAGGACAAGAAGTGGTACCAGCTGTGAAGCGACTCTCTCTCTCTCCCTCTCCCTCTCTCTCTAGGTGCTAAACCTGTCGTGTCGTGACATGTCGCCGAGCGAGCGAGACGAGCGACAAGCGACAAGCGAGAGCTTAGCGTTGCCGACGGTCGCGGTCGCGGTCGCGGTATATCCGCTGCAGGCGTGACGTCCGCGTCGGATCAATGAACGCACAAACTATAATATAATACAATATTGTATCTGTCCGGTTCCTCGAACCGTTCAATTATTCTGTGCCTGTATCTGTCGTGCCGCATGCCCCATGCCGGGATGTGATCGCTCCATTCACGCGATGTGATAATGTAAATACATTCTTAAACATAACATATTATATGATAACTTTTAATCTTTTTATACGATGTAGTGTTACGTTGCGGACACTCTGTCTGCGAACGAACGCGAACGCTACGTGCTATATACATACATACATACTTGAGTTTGTTGTAGACGAATGATATATTTATACATGTAAAGTTGTTGTTTGTTTGTTCGTTACGTGTTCTCGAGATGATTTACCTAATGTTGCCGATTATTGTATGTATTTACGATACAGGTAGTTGTAAATGTTAGATACAACTTAATATTACGTTAGCGGAACTATGTACGTCGATCTGTATATAAACGTTAAGTAAATAATGAGAAAATATAATAGAAATTGAAAAATTAAGCATTGGATGACAATAATTTTGTTATATTTCTCAGTGGCGAATCCTTTGTCTGCCTGCGCCGGCCTAGCCGTCGTATCGGCCTGTCAGTTCGGCCCGTATCGGCCTGTCAGTCCGGCCCGTATCGGCATTTCAGTCCGGCCCGTATCGGCCTGTCAGTCCGGCCGCTAGTCTTCGTCTGTTACTTCCTTTTCGCCGACTTCTCTTGCTTCAGTTCGCTTTGAACGTTTTACATTTCCATGAAAACATGACGAGCGGAACAAACGGAAGCTCCTTACTGCCGACCTCATGTCGATATATATAGTAAATAAACGAGTGTCATCCAATACAATATAATAAAGTACCTACTATAATCTATAAATGATTCTTGTAAACACTTGTAGAGTCTAAGAAACAGTTCTTATTCTTTCAGTAGACGACCAGACGGTCGCGGTCGTTCCCAAGGACCGGATAACCGGAATATAAGGTTAAACGGCTAGACCAAAACCCTTTGTATTGATTAACCTTAAAATACTACTGATTAACCTTTGTAACACAGGCAGTAGCGAATGTCGCGCTGCACGAAAATGCCAATCACAGTGCAGCCTCTCATAAATCGTAAGGATTTTGGAATATGAATGTTATGGCAAAAAATATTAACCGGTGTTTTAATAAGGTTAACCTTATCAAAATAAGGGTTAACGTTTTCTTAAGGTTAATCTTATAGAAATACGGATTGACGTTTTCATAAGGTTAATCCTATAGAAATACGGATTGACGTTTTCATAAGGTTAGTCTTATAGAAATACGGGTTAACGTTTTCATAAGGTTAATCTTATAGAAATACGGATTGACGTTTTCATAAGGTTAATCCTATAGAAATACGGATTGACGTTTTCATAAGGTTAATCTTATAGAAATACGGGTTGACGTTTTCATAAAGTTAATCTTGCAAAAATCAGGTAGATGTTTTCATAGGGTTAATCTTATAGAAATACGGATAGACGTTTTCATAAAGTTAATCTTGCAAAAATCAGGTTGATGTTTTTATAAGGTTAATCTTATAGAAATACGGATTGAAGTTTTCATGAGGTTAATCTTATAAAAATACGGGTTGGTGTTTTTATAGGGTTAATCTTATTAAAATCCAGGTTAACGTTTTCTGTTGGGTTGGCTTAACTTGGGTTGCTGGTTCCGGTCGCGGTCCTTGTCCGTGTTCATACACCTGTTACTGTAACAGACGCCGTAACGTTGCGCACTCGAGTACCTAAACTACGTACCATAGTTACTACGTATTACAAAGTTATAGATATTTTTGTAAAGTTTAATGTAAATGTAAAACGTTAGCTTATTTATATATTAGCTGCACCCCGCGGCTTCACTCGTTTAAGTTCTAAATTTGTTGAGAAATATCGAGAGTATCCTATCCTATGTTTTTATCCATGTTGTTCTCTCTGCTGGGACAATTATGGATTAGCTCTGGGTAAAGTTTCATCAAAAACGGTGCGGCCGTTTGTCCGTGATGAGGAGTGATCGAACAAACTTTCGTATTTATAATACAAGTTGGTATTGATAATAATATCTGTAGGTGATACGACGATAGCAATACGCCGCGTCGCGCGCGATGCAAGCCTGACCAATCGGTGTAGTCTCTCAGTGTTGCTACACTTATAAATAAATAAAAGTATAATTATGTATAACCGTTTAATGCTACTGTGTATATCGCTGCGTAAGTTAAGTAGTTAGTGGTATCGGTGTATCGCATGGCAATAATATTGTGTACCTAGTTGAGAGTCCTAGCGACCCGCTCAGCGCCGCGCGCCGCTCGCCGCGCCGCTCGCCGGTCGCCAGTCAGTCGGGCGCCGGCGCTCAGGCCGCGCGCACGTGTCCGCGGGAGCGATGGCACGGGCGACGTCATCGCGCTGTGCTTGTGTCCATAGCTTACCTACGTTACTACACAGTTACTTTGTTTAGCGCGCCAGTACCTCGAGGGGAACCTCCCTACATCGAGTTGACGTTTTAATCGGATTATTTTGTTATCGAATCAGAGTTCTATTCGAGATTACATATTTTCTTACCGGTTTACCGTTTTAACTAACTATAGCAAGGTTTTAATATTTCAAAGTAGTCGTCGGACGCCGTTAGTTAGTGGACGAGATCACCGCATATATATCCGAGGGGCATATCAGTGGTTATTCTATCACACAAGGTACCAAATAGCGAGTGTCATCGTATAAGATGGTATAGTTTTGAGACGCGGCTTACCTACCTACATCATAGTCTAAGTACGACGCCGTTTTACATCCATAGTGTACATATATTTGATCGTGTAGCCACGTGGGGGCGCCCGGGCGCCCGCTCCTTATCTAGCTAAGCAAGTACAAGGAACAGTTAAGTTTACTGAATTCTACGATTGTTACCTACTTATTGGACGCGAACGTTCACCTTCGGTCGCCTATGTATCGATGCAATACGTATTATATACCTATAGCATTATATGTATATTGTATTATCAAACAATGTTCCATTTCAAACGCTAACAATTGTTTATTTGGAAATTATGGGACTAAATTATAACTATAAGGTTTGTAAATAAATAATAAAACAAAAAAACTTGTGGCAAATTATTACTTGTTAATCTGTAATAATTGTAGAATTTATTTCAATATTATTTTGTATGTACCTACCTACCTATGTATTGAAACACGAGTCTTTTCTAAACGTGACAAGACGAGATACATAACAAGTAAATATAACTATACATATTGTATATAATGATACTGTTGAATTATATTATTTAGTTTGGTAGATCATTACTATAGTCTATAAATAAATTATGAAAATAAAAATATATCAAACCATATTTTTTCTTATTATTTCATCGTACCTATATCATCTTCCCCTTTTCAGTATAAATTCCAAGACTCCTTCATTATTTGATGAACTTACAGGCACAAGATTAACTCTGTATGGTATATATGACATAATAAAAATCCCACTATAGAACGACCTTCACCGAGCTAGTTAACATGTCAATAAATATATTGCAAATGGGTTGTCTAAAAAAATCAGTCCAGAATATGTTATTTTTAGCATTTCACAACCGGAATTTAGGACTGATTTTAGCAAGCAATCTATACCATCGTGTTCGTAATGAAATTCTTCATTTTAATTTAACTTTAATTCGTCATTAACCAGACCGGCGGGCGCGGGCGCAAGTGACTAGTATCGATTTCCATTACCTGTTAATACCTGCCTGCCCAAGAGTTGTGACGGGAATAAAATAGTAAACCTATAGTTTGCATATTCCATGGGCTTCATACTTTCGATTGGTATGGAATTTGTCTATAAACCAAACCAGTGAAAAGTGTTAAAAAAAGTCTGAAATGAAATTTCTCAGACAACCCATTTACAATATATTTATTGACGTAGGTAATGTATTTAAGAAGACCGTTCAAAATGGACCAGCTTTGTTCCACAGATATCATATTCGACACTTCAAACAATTTGTTGTAACAAATTGTTTCAATCGCAAGTTATGAAATATGGATTATTCGATTGATTACGTAAACATATAGCCATGGTGTTAGTATTTTCGTCCTATTCTTAATAAGTTAAAAGATATTGGGTGTTAAAGTTTCACATTTTTGGGAGTTTCACACAAAACACCACCAGATGTCGTTACTTGTCTCGAATGTCCATAAATCTGAATTTGTAAAACCATTAAATGACTACAGAATTCCACGTATCGGTCCAGAATTTATAAAGAAAATAATTATTTTTAACTAATAAGATTTATTGACTGAAAGATGGCTTGATTAACTGCCATATTGGTACACCAATTCAGATTTATGGATATTCAAGACAAATAACGACATCTAGTGGTGTTTTGTGTGAAACTCCCAAATGTGAAACTTTAACACCCAATATCTTTTAACTTATTATGAATAGGACGAAAATACGAACACCATGGTTTTAGCTCGCCTATATCAATTGAATAATCCATGTCTCGTAATTTGCGATGGCACATAAAATAAAATTAAGGTAGGTACCTCTAACCCCCAGGTAAAATCCCTAAGGAAAAACGCCGATCTTCTTTGACACGTAGTGTCGTGCTGTTGGTGTTCATATATAAATAAAGTACTTTTCATTCATCCATTACCAGCTCGGTGAAGGTCGTTGTATGGTGGGATCTTAGACTAATACTAGCTGACCCGGCAAACGTTGTTTTGCCTTATAAATTATAGATAGTAGCCGATTCTCAGACCTACTGAATACGTATACAAAATTTCATAAAAATCGGTCAAGCCGTTTAGGAGGAGTACGGTAACTAACACTGTGACATGGAAATTTTATATATTAGAAGATGTACC
>CAUEGO010000026.1:0-10827 GCA_958496205.1 Idaea biselata | reverse complement strand
AATATTTATTTTCAAGGAAAAATAGCATTCAAAAATTTTCACTTGCGGCGAGGCTTGAACTCGCGTCTTTGGGTCAGTACCCCAACGTCCTTACCACCTAGACTACGCAAGCTCACGTCCCGTGCCGTGAAAACTTCCAATGCTATATTCTCCTTTGATTGTTTACGACGCAGGTGTAAACAACTGGAAAGTTGTTCCTGTAGCGTTAGATAGATGGCGCTCTAACGAGCCTTAATCGTAAAAAACAATCAAAGGAGAATATAGCATTGGAAGTTTTCACGGCACGGACGTGAGCTTGCGTAGTCTAGTTGGTAAGGACGTTGGGGTACTGACCCAAAGACGCGAGTTCAAGCCTCGCCGCAAGTGAAAATTTTTGAATGCTATTTTTCCTTGAAAATAAATATTCTAAACAAAATAGCCTTGAGCTACATACAAAAATTAATAGAAATTTAAATATTATTTTGTTTTGAATAGAGTCATATTAAAATAATTATTTATTTATTCTGTAAAATATGTGATTCGACGCATTCGCAACTTGTCATATTAGCAACTCGTCCCATTCTTGAGAAAATCATTGCAAATCAGACGACTTGCAAATGTGACAATTCCTTTTGAATTCAAAATAAATATTTATCTATCTAAAGAGGAAACATTTGTTTGTTTGTAATGAAAAGGCTCCGAAACTAGTGGACCAATTACAAAAATTATTTCACCAATAGAAAGCTCGAGGAGTACCTACCATAAGCTACTTTTGAGCTCGATATTTCCACAGGGTCGGGACTTACGCGGGACGCAGCTATATTTCATATTATTGTTTGTAACACTATCCTATGCAATCTTCATATCTGTTTGTGTCATTTGTCCAAATATAGGTTTTGATTAGGTTTCAGTAGAGGTATGTATTTGGCAAAATGATTCACTGATATGTCTGGTCTTTGTTCTGAATAAAAACATGTGCCGTGACTATCAGCTTAATGGTATGTTTATTTTTTATCAATAAACATACCATTTTATATTATAGGTACATTTTGTTCATAACAATTGACATCAGCAGTGAAACTCAAAAACTCAAAACTCAAAATTTTTTATTCATTTAGAACGTATATTAAACACACATACGTACGTTTTGAAACGTCGAGATTTTAATTTACCGAGGTTTCGGAACGCGCCCTCCGATGAGAAGAAACCACAAGAAACTCATGGGGTTTTTTTTTCAATTATTTTTTTTATCATGTTTTATATTACAATCGTCATAATACAGATCTTAATCTGAACAGGAGCAGTTAACAATCATGTCCATGGATTCTTCTCATCAAAATATTTTGACGTGCTATAGTACGCCTTATTACACAATTTAAGTTTAATATATTTTTTGAATCTTGTAATGGACATGTCAAATACGTCTTCAGGTAGTTTATTATAATAAAGTACACTAGTGCTACAGAACGACTTACTTATTTTCTGGAGCCTACTATAGGGCACAGTCAGATCATCCTTGTGTCTCAAATTAACCTGACGGACATCACTGTATTTGTGAAATTTACTTGATTTATTCTTATGTACGTATAGCAGATTTTCATAAATGTATTGAGAGTAAACAGTTAAAATGTTTATCTCTTTAAACTTTTCTTCAAGCGATTCCCTGGGGCCCATTTTGTAGATAGCTCGCACCGCTCTCTTTTGCAAAACAAAAATGGTTTCTATGTCAGCAGCACACCCCCACAGCAGGATACCATATGACATGATGCTGTGAAAGTAACTGAAGTAGACTAGGCGGGCCGTCTCAACATCTGTGTATTCCCGGATTTTCTTAACTGCGTAAGCTGCGGAACTAAGCCTTTTCGACAGAGCTTCCACGTGTGGGCCCCATTGAAGCTTAGCGTCTAAAGTTATACCCAGAAAGACAGCTTTATCGACTATTTCGATCTCCTCATTATCAATTTTTACAGAAGTTTTAACTTGTTTTACATTTGGTAGTGTGAATCGAATACATTTAGTTTTAGATCCATTTAGTAGCATATTATTAACATTAAACCAATATACTAATCTAGAGAGAGCATTGTTCACGTCGTCAATATTAGATTGTCGTCTTTTTACTTTAAATACCAATGAGGTATCATCTGCGAACAATACTATCCCATGATTTTCCTTCACGAGGAAAGGTAAGTCGTTAATATATACTAGAAATAAAAGAGGTCCCAATATGGATCCTTGAGGAACTCCTAAAGTTACAGGTGATCCAGGGGAACGTTTACCGTTAATGTCGACACACTGAATCCTATCACTCAGGTAAGAAGAAAGAAGATCCAATGCGCCGTCCCCGATACCGTAGTGTCGTAGCTTCATGATCAAAGTATCATGTCGAACACAATCGAACGCTTTGGAGAGGTCACAGAATACGCCATATGCATCATGCGACTCCTCCCAAGCATCAAATATGTTTTCAATTAATGCAATGCCCGCATCAGTAGTCGAGCGACCCTTACTAAAACCGAACTGTTTATTGTGTAAAATATTGTTGTCATCAAAATGCTTTAGTAGCTGGTTCAATATAATTTTTTCAAAAATTTTGCTTAATGTAGGTAGTACTGATATGGGTCTAAAATTAGAGGGGTCCGATGTACTACCGGATTTAAATAATGGAATTACTTTACTAAATTTCATTTGATCAGGAAACACGCCACAATCTATGCACCTATTGAATATAATAACAAGCTCAGGTACAATAACTTCTATCAAGGATTTAACAATAGGAACAGAAATCCCCCATAAGTCTTTAGTTTTCTTTACATTGATTTGTTTAAAAATTACTAAAATATCATGTTTTTTAACATATTTGAATTGAAACGCTTTACTACATTCAGGTACATTTGCTTCTAAAAGAGATTTAGCAATGGGGGTAGAGGAGTTTAGGGCTTTTGTCAGAGTAGTAGGCACATTAGTGAAAAAATTCTCAAACTCATTCGCAACATCTTGGTCAGTGTTTGTCATCCTTCCGCCAATGTCCAACTTAAAATCAATATTTTTGTTAAAGACTTTACCAGTTTCAGCATTTATTATTTTCCAAGTGGCTTTAATTTTATCATTACTATTCTGTATTGTAGATTTAATGTGTAAGGACTTCGCCAATATACAAACTCTTTTAAATATCTTTGAATAATTTTTAACGTAAGCCTTAAACTCCTCTGAAGTATGAAACTGTCTCTCTGCGT
Organism: Idaea biselata; assembly: GCA_958496205.1. Taxonomy (NCBI): domain Eukaryota; kingdom Metazoa; phylum Arthropoda; class Insecta; order Lepidoptera; family Geometridae; genus Idaea; species Idaea biselata. The sequence continues at coordinate 7,615 of CAUEGO010000026.1, read as the reverse complement.
ACAACTCGTAAAGTTTTCGTCTGCTTCTACGAATGCCGACCGTGGCCCAGTCACTGAACTCACGCTTGCCTGATACCACCATTGATTTGGACGTGAAAATAGATTGAAACTGTTCGTTAAGAACTGAAAAAAAGTTGTTGTATAATATGTTTGCATCCATGTCACATGGTAGAAATGGCATGACGTTAGCCAAATTCAATTTAAGTTTCTCTAGTCGAACGGCAGTTACTGGCACATATGTTATTTTTCTTTTGGGTATTGGTTTTTTTACTATTACAAAATTGACTAACTGGCCACTATGATCTGATTGCAATTTGTTTATAACAGATTTGCTAATAGCAGTAACATCTTCGGATATGAAGATGTTATCTATGCAGGTTGCAGTAGTTTCAGTGGTTCTGGTAGGCTCCAGAAACAAATTAGTTAGTTTGTGTGATTGAGACAAATTTAAAAGTATGGTGAAGAAAGAAGATACTTTAAGTAAATCAACATTAAAATCCCCACATACAATCAATTGCTTTTTTGATTTTGTTAGTTTTGCTAACATTGTATCTAATATGTCAATAAATTTCTTAAAATTGTACGGCTTTGGTCGTCTGTACACACATTCTACAGACATAGATACGATATCTTTTCTTTCTTTATATTTTAGCTGTTTATTCAACTCTTAATTTGGACTGGACTCTTAATTTTGGGAGGCTTACCCATGGCGTAGCGGCAATCGCGCTGGTTCGGATTTCTAGAAGTCGCGGGTTCGAGTCCCGCGGGTACTTAAATTACTTAAATTTTTAAAAGATCTATCTATCTAATAGATAAAATTTTATTGCACCAAAAACTTACAAAACACATTACAAAAACAAAAACTTACAGCCAATTAAGAAAGGTACAATAGGCGGCCAAACCGCTAAAAGCGATTTTTTCCAGGCAACCTTTAAAACCATATTTTCAATAGCAGTAAAAACTTGCCCTCTTTCCAGGTACTCCGGTCTCTCATAAACCAACTATCCCCCGCGTCTCCGCCCCACTACACCATACCACACACGCTCGGCACCTTGGCTGCCGTCAACACTCACGGCGTGGTGCCACAAATTAAGGAGATATTGAGTAAAATGCTGCCCTTATTGTCATTGGTGAAGAATGACGCGTTGAAGCAGGCGTTTGCTTATGGTAGGTATATCTGCCATAAGCATTTTGTTTGACGACCTCGGTGGCGCGTCGTGCGAAAGCGCGACTGCAATGCAGGAGGTTGCGGGTTCGATTCCCGCCGGGTGCAAGTATTTATGCTTAAAAAATAAATATTTGTGTCTGGTCTGGGTGTCCCTCTATGTATAATATGTATGTATTTACAAAAGAAAAATAAATATAAGTATTATATCCGTTGTCTAGTCACCGTAACACAAGCTTAGTCGCTTACCACGGGGCTAGATGGCGCTGTGTGTTGTTCACAGAATTTATTATTATTATTATTTTATTATTTATTTATCTTACTCTTAAAAGTAATGCATGAATTTTCTTCTAAGTATGTGGGGTCGACACAGCATGACTTCTCGACTCAAGTCTGTCCCTCCCATATCAATGTTCTCTTGCGTACTCTTCAATACTCTTCATCTTCCTGCTCATATCCCAAATTGTTTTTTTAAATCTTAATTGACTATTTATTTTATGTTTTACACCAAACCTCCTTGAGAATAAGTGGTTTACCCGCCGCTGCGCAGGAAGAACTTCAAGTTCGCTAGTTTCCTACAGATCCCTTAGTCGCCTTTTACACCTTAGTTCCCCTGCCTACTAATAGTTAATTTCATTCGTAAAGTTACGTGTAGATACGTAGGTAGAATCTTGCGACAAGATCCGCATTTATGTACGAAAACCGGGGAGCGTACATAATGTTTTTAAACTTCAGTCAATCGCATATCTACTAAACTCATCTAATCTACTTATCAAAATATCCAAAAATGTCTACCTACTGATAAGAATAAATGCAAAAACATACTGCCTAAAACTACTGGGTCTAGAAACGTAATTTTTTACTCATACAGACTAGAATAAACCATCAAAATCCCTACAAACTATAATCGAAATTAGAATCTCTCCAAAGTAAAATAATGTATCTTTTTTTCAGCATTCGGCCATTTTGCAATAGCAGTATCAGAACAGATAGGAGACAATGTTGAGAATGACAACATAACATCCATAAAAGACAACTTTGTCACAGAGTTCACTATTATATTTGACGTCCTCTACAACCAATGGCTAGCCAGCCACGAGCCCAAGGTTTCAGAATCAGTTCTCGAAGCATTAGGACCCATCACCAGGCTCATTTCAGAAAGACAGTTTAACGAGACTGTTAATAAATTCGTGCTGTCATTGCTGGCTTTGTACAGAAAACCTACAATCAATTTCCACTGCATCAGTCAATGTATATCTTACATACTGTCTCCTTCGCCGTTAAACCCGAAATTAACTTTAAACGATAATGTTGTCAGCAATGTAAACCATGTTTTATTCAACTTAGTCTTATTGGAACCGGACTACGACCAACCCTTAACTGTTAAGAATCATTTTGAAGTCCTACGTTGTTTCGATCATATGGGCAAACAATTCTCCGACCAAACGATTGAGGGATTGCTTCATCAATGTAAAAATAATCAAGAGAAAGACAGAATGAAAGCGGTTATAATTTTGACACATCTGACCACGTCCTCACAGATTTTCGTCGACAACTACGCTATGAAATTCGTTGCTATATTAAAAGTAATGACAACAATGGAACAAGGGTTGAAAATGAAAAAGTTATTAGTGAAAGCGATCGTTGGGTTGGTGTATAGAAATTGTATATCTACCCCTGAAGACTTTGCCATGATTGAGTTTATGATTAAGCATTGCGGTTATGAGGCTCCGCCGAACGCTTTGGCGTATGAAGTGGCGGATTTGCAAGATACTTGCAGAAGTTCGCTCATTCTGATGTGTAATACTGTAACTAGCGTCAGATCCCAACTCCGGAATCTATTACTAAATGCCTTGACTGTGGATGACTTTTCTACATCAATGGCCACAGTATCACATTGTCTTACATCGCTCTTCCAAAACAATTCTGATGTCATAGATGAGGCGCAACCTTCTAAAGAAGTAGACGCAAGTGTCTCACCAGACTTGGTCTTCGTCAGATGTCTAACTCACATTGTAGACCCAACAGCGATCGAGAAGAACAAAAATCTCCTAGTGTTTCTTGAAGAATATTCAGGAGATGTCCACAAAAATTTAAAGAATTCCTGGACAGTTGAAATTCAGAGATTACTTAAGTTTGTAACTAAAAGTGAATCAGTAGAACATTGGCACGGGATGCTGTTAGATCTCTTCATTTCGGCCATCGACCAAGTGAATAACAGCAAATGGGTGGAAGTTATTGGGTCTTTGATGTTACAGCAGGTTTTGTCGAAAAAGCAAGCGCCGATGGTCAAAGGTGTAACGCTACAATATCTAGCAATATCATCCTGTCATATTGATAATGCTGCTGCGGTGGAAAAGATCTTGAAAATTGTACTATTCGCACTTCGATCCATACCAATGGAGAATTGTGATTATGTTTCTAAAGCAGTTGGGATTGCTTCAAGACAACACGGCGAAGCAGTCATGAATGAAATCGATGTAGTTTACAAAGAAAACGAATCGAGGAGAGGTAGCAAATTATTGAATTTCCTGTCCTCGAGGAATTCTAAAAGCGAACTGGAATACACTGTAGTCAAATACGCAGTTATAACATGTTACGGAAAAGTTGCTTCTGAATGTCTAGATGTCCACGTTCTAGCAAGATTAGGCGATAATGTGACTTCTATTCTATACGAAATTTTAAAGTCTTCGCCTAACTTTGATCTGTGTAAGGCAAGCGTTACAACTCTGTTCGAGATAGCTAAAGCTCTTTATCCAGCGGCACATCATAACGTGGCACTTAGAAATAGGTGGCAACTTCTAAACGCTGTTTTGGAACAAATATACAACTCAAATCTTGAAAAGAAAAATGTCGAACTGTACCCTATTATAGTCAAAGCTTCCAACGCTCTGACCAAACTCCAAACAGGGATATTACCTGAAGAAAGAAATACTATTCTAAGAGTCCTTTTCAACAGTATATTTGGGGAACTGTCTTCGTTTAAGCGGAAGTATGAGATCGAAGGAAATGGTGACAAGAACGACTTATTAGCAAAGACTTTGAACGACAGTTTGACTCTCCTACACCAATTAATCAGAGAGTTAATCATCCAATCGACTTGTCTTAGCACTATTGATGACCTAATCGGTCTACTAATAGAGTGGCTTAGACATGAAAACGAAGAAATCAGAACTGCATCCATTATGATTCTACATGTAATATTAGACGCTTATATTAAAAACGTTAAACTAAACTACGAAACGCCCAGTAAATTTGGACAGATGGGTTATTTATTAGGCTTAGTCATCCCAGGAGTTACGGATACATGTTTCTCTGTAAGACTGACAACAATAGACTGTATAAAATTGATAATCCAGATACAAGACCTTTATGAAGGGCATACGATAGAACCGAACGACGAATGCATGACTAGCCTAGCACATTTACAAAACAACGTCCTAACAAACGATTTGAACATGATGAGCGATTACTGTATGTATTTGTGTGATACAGTGACGCCTAAAATCCCGCATCACCACACGATGCAGTTCGTTGAAAGTCTGCTGGATGGATATGATAGTCAGGAGTTCAGAAGTGTTGGTATAAGCGCTATTTTAGATGCGTTTTTCATAAATAAAGGCCAGGATTTGTATCAGAATGTCGAGAGGATAGTGGAAGTGGGTCTGAGTACGATGGATGAAGTGAGTGACGAGGCGAGGTTGAGGCTGATGTCGCCGTTCGTGTCGTTGACGCGGCATCATTCTAACGCTGTGACTGCTGTGTTGCTCGCTCAGAAGTTGCCTTTGAAAATGTAAGTTTGAACATTGATACATTTCAAATAATTTTCTAGGATTCTTTTATACAGAAACGTTTGAATGTGTGTTACCGTGGAACAATCCTTGTATAGTAGTTTATTGTTATTCCCCAAACAGTAGCGTGCTGACGTGCTGGCGCCACATGGCCAAGGACTCCGCCCTGGCCCCGGCCGTGACCGACAACTTCCTCCGGCTGATGTCCTCGGTGGAGCTCTACGAGGACCCCTACCACCTCACGGAGAACCACGTCGCCGCACTACAACCCTTGACTGTGAGTATGTTATACAACAATGATGGTCCTGGCCCCGGCCGTGACCGACAACTTCCTCCGGCTGATGTCCTCCGTGGAGCTCTACAAGGACCCCTACCACCAATATGAAGGAAAATACGTTTATACGGACAACTGCACATCAAGAAACATAAATGCGGAACTAGACATCGCGAGCGTGCGTCGCGAATAGTTCGTCACGCATGCCTCAGGTTGCCATTACATTTATGCATTCGTCCCACACGACACATGCTCAAGCTGAGCACGCAAACAACCACGCACAGGGTTCGTCAGTAGAACAATAGAAAAATACCCGTCCGTCCACACGGAGCGCACGGCTTGCGGCTGAGGCGGCGTTCGCAACGATCGTATGACGCGAATGCTCACTGTGAGCACACACGTTCACACAGCCCGAGGCAGGCGAGGCGAACCATTCACAACGCACGCTTCGCGACGTCTGGTTCCGCCTTAAGAAAAAAAACCGGTCAAGTGCGATTCGAAGTCGCGTACCGAGGGTTTCGTCATGTACGTCTCTATATGGATACGGAACTCTTATCGGTAGCAGTGGGTTTGTAATTGATGGCCAGCAACCAAAACCCGCCTATTGTATGGCAGCTCGCGCTCATTCGACCTAGAGTGTTGTAGCTCAAAACCAAAACAACCAAACTTTCATTTCTGTCGATCCGTCCATCTGAGACCTTTCTTCTTAGGAAAGAATAGAGAGAGAGAATAGAGCTAAGAGCGAGTCAGACTCGCTCATGAAGGGTTCCGTACCACTATACCACAATTGGGTAAGGAACCCTAAAATTGCGCAACGCGAACATTAAGTCTATCAATCCATCACTAGATGGCGTTAGTAGTACAAAATACATCGCGGTCAAAAATCACGTTTGTTGTATGGGAGCCCCCCTTAATATTTGTTGTTATAGCGGCACCGGAAATACATCATCTGTAAAAATTTCAATCGTCTAGCTACGAGGGCGGTCCCAAAAGTACCCGACCTGACAAGGAAAACAATAAAATATTTGCAAATTTTTTTATTTATTTTTCAACATAATCTCCTTTGAGCTCGATACACTTTTCCCACCGATGTTCAAAAGTTTCGATACCCTCTTTATAGTAGGAACCGTCAAGTTCCTCAAAATAGCCGGTAACCGCAGACTCCACCTCTTTGTTATTGGCAAATCTTTTTCCACCAAGCCATTTTTTTAGATTTGGAAAAAGAAAATAATCAGAGGGAGCCAGATCTGGCGAATAAGGTGCGTGAGGGAGCAATTCAAACTTCAATTCATTAATTTTAGCCATCGCAATGATGGACGTGTGAACTGGTGCATTGCCGTGTTGAAACAAAACTTTGTTCTTCGCCAGATGTGGCCGGTTTTCCTTGATTTCGTCACTCAAACGTTGCAACAAGGCTGCATAATACTCGCCATTGATTGTTTTTCCCTTTTCCAGATAATCAATAAATATTATCCCACGTCCATCCCAGAAAACTGACGCCATGACTTTGCCAGCTGACTGAATCAGTTTTGCTTTCTTTGGGGCCGGTTTTCCCCTTTCAGTCCACTGTTTTGACTGCTCTTTCGTTTCAGGTGTGAAGTGGTGGACCCATGTTTCGTCCATGGTTATGAATCGACTCAAAAAAACGGTTTTGTTGTTGCGAAACATAGCCAAACACTCGATGGAAACATCCTCACGGCGCTGTTTGTGTTCAATTGTGAGCAAACGCGGCACCCATCTTGCGCACAGCTTTCTCATATCCAAATTGTCGGTCAATATGCGATGAACAGCACTTTTTGAAATGCCTACACTGTCTGCTATTTCCCGCACTTTTAATCGACGGTCGTCCAAAATCATTTTATGGATTTTCTTTACATTTTGTGGCGTAGTGACTTCATTTGGTCGACCACTGCACTGTTCGTCTTGGCAGCTCGTGCGACCTCTTTTAAACTCAGCTACCCAGTATTTTATTGTGGTAAACGAAGGAGCAGACTCTCCCAGAGTAGAATCCAACTCGGCTTTGATAGCGGTTGGACTGAGACCTTTCAGGGGAAAGTATTGTATCACATAACGATGCCCAATTTTTTCCATTTTGAAAATTCACTCACAGCGTTCACTTAGGATAACTGTTTAAAAAATATTATTTATCGTAGTTCAATAAAATTTATAACACAAGTTGTTAGGAGATGCTTCTATCGAACACAGTAATTGTTTTTTTTAAACTACCCGCATTTGTAGGTCAGGTCGGGTACTTTTGGGACGACCCTCGTATTACGGTTCATGAGTTACAGACAGACAGACAGCGAAGCCTCAGTAATAACGTCCCGTTTTTACCCTTTGGACACGGAACTCTCAAAAATACCAATTTTACTGTATTTCAGCTAA
>CAUEGO010000025.1:0-48112 GCA_958496205.1 Idaea biselata | reverse complement strand
TATTTGGGACATAGCGAAAACTTCACCAAACGATTAATATTATTTCGCTCACCAAACGACACAAGCTAGGTAGCATCTTATATGAAGAAAATTTATACTCACTTTCATCATTTGGTTCTATAATTCCAAATTGTTTAGATTTCTTAATTCTTTCTCTCGTTATTGTGTACCATCGCAGCACTTTCTTGTGTACGTATGTAATGTTAAGAGTGCTAATAATGAGGTATAGATTTAGGACGCCCTTTTCTAACTGCAATAACAAAAAAATGGTTATTACTTATTTGTCAGCCCATTTCGACACTATTGACTAACCCAATAAATATTATTGAGAAAGTTTGTTTGTAACTCCTTTACGCAAAAACTACGGAACCTATTGCAATGAAATTTAGAATGCGGATAGCTGGCGATCTGGATTGGCACATAGCCTACTTTTTATCTCGATATTCCCGCGGGATTGGGACTTACACGGGTAAAAACCCCGGGGCGCTGCTAGTAATAACAACCGTGGTACTTCTTGTAATACATACAATGGTATTAATATCAAGAAGCTCATTGGCCTAGCTGTGCCCGCCAATTTTGAATAGTTGTGCGAGTTTGCAGTTGAGCAACTTTTGTCGCAGTCATTACTTGGATAGGTGACCGATCGATAAAGGAGCTCGAGAAAATAATTTTCAAGCTCCTTCATGCTTTGGAATGGCACGTTAAACGGTTGGTCCCGGTTTGTATCTCATAAAGCAGTCTTTACGTCGAGGGAGGCCTTAGGGCGACCTGAACAACTCGAACACTAGGTGACCCACACTAACACTCGTATTTAAAGTCAATTCTAACACTAAGCAATGCCTTGTCTCACTCTTATTAGTGATTTTAATCCTTAAAAAGTCTAAGAATGAGTATGACAAACATGAACTTGAGAGTGCTGGTAGTGATGGCAAAAAACTGTGGAAGGTCATAAAAAAAATAACATACACAACTAAAATAAACAGTAACTGCTCTAAACTTGTTGATAATACTGATCCTGAAGTTGCTGTCAATGAGGTTAACAGTTTTTTTGTCAATGCAGGGAAAGTTTTGGCCGACAAAATTGTAGCATTCCCTAACTCTCAACTATCCCAAACTCATACCGATCAACTTAACTCTTTTGTGCTTTTACCTACGGATATGGCCGAAGTTAGGAGTCTGATAATAAAACTTAAAACTAACTCTTCTATTGGTTTGGATTTGATCTCGGCAAATATACTAAAAAAATACGCACCTATTCTAACTCCACCTATCACTTACCTATGCAATTTGGCGATATCGACTGGGGTTTTTCCTAATGCCTTTAAGAGGTCTAAGATAGTTCCAATTCACAAAACCGGTGACAGGAACTGCGTCAACAATTATAGGCCAATATCCATACTTCCTACGCTATCTAAGATACTTGAAAAAGTCATAAATAACAGACTTATACATTTTCTTAATCATAATAACATTCTAGCAGATAATCAGTATGGGTTCAGAAGTAATAAATCCACAGCTGATGCAGTTCAGGAACTAACTGACTACGTAGTGTCAAACATTGATAAACGAAACAAAACTATCGCAGTGTTCCTCGATCTTGCAAAAGCCTTCGACACAGTCTCTGTCCCGACGCTTGTTGATAAGCTGGAATGTGTTGGGGTTAGAGGGACTCAATTAAGACTTTTTAAAGATTTTCTAACGAATCGCACTCAATGTGTCCAAATAGATGGTCACATCAGTGAGGAAGCTGAAATACTTTTCGGTGTTCCCCAAGGAAGTATATTAGGCCCTACATTATTTCTGGTCTACATAAACGAGTTATGCAAGACGTCTTTGGTAAACGGCAAAATAATCACCTACGCTGATGATACCGTGCTGCTCTTCAGTGACAAATCCTGGGATGATGTTGCTATAAATGCGCAAAGAGGGTTAAATTCGATAAACAAATGGCTTAGACAAAATCTCCTCACTTTAAACATCGAGAAAACAAAAGTTTTGAGATTTTTTATTAGAAACACAGGCAACCTACCTAACGTTGAACTAATCTACCACAATTGCCATGACTATTATAACTCTCAGTGTAATTGTCCTAAACTTCAACCAGTACCTTTAATCAAATATTTGGGCATAATCATTGATGAGAGAATGTCTTTTCATGCTCATATTGATCTTCTCGCTGGCAGAGTTAGAAAAATGATAGTTATTTTTAAAAATTTGAGACACGTCTCTGAGTGGAAGTTGTTAAAATCAATTTATTTAGCCCTTTGTCAATCGCTACTCTCTTATTGTATCACCTCTTGGGGGGGAATTTTTAAAACACATTTCCTAAAGATTGAACGTGCACAAAGAGCTATACTCAAAGTCTGTCACTCACTTCCTTTTCTTTTTCCAACCGAAGACCTGTACAAAAAATGTGAAGTTCTTACAGTAAGACAACTTTTTATCCTAAATGTAGTTCTTAAGCAACACTCGATTAATAAATACGACCCTAAATCCATTGAGAATAAACGTCGAAAGGATATAGTTTGTAAACTTCAAGTACCTTGCAATACTATTTTCGCTCATCAATTTTTTGGCTATCAAAGTTGTTATTTATATAATAAATCTAACAGGATTCTCAACATTTATGACAAATCTAAAGCTGTCTGTAAAAAAACACTCCAAAGTTGGCTTATTAATCTGAATTATGATTTTACAGAGTCCTTACTCTGGAACCAATAGCTACATTATACCTTATTTTGTAAGTAAATACTCATTTAATAATGTTTGATATAATTTTCAGTATGATATACGGTTAGGCAAATGAGATTATGTACTGATTTCTGGATAATAAGTAATTAATTCGTTAAAATAAGGGTATGGTGCGTGGTTGGATAATAAACATATTTTACATATCACATATAAGTGCTTTTCGCTTAAATCTAATAATTTATACAAATTGGGTAGTATGCTTCAGGTAGGTACATAAAATTGTCTTCTTTTTTTATTTTTTTTATTTTTTATTTAATTTAATTTTAATTTAATTTAATATGATATTTGGTATATTTTTTTGTCTGGTTTAACTTCCGACATGTGCTTGTTGCTTGGACCATACACCATACTTTGATGTTTGTTGACCAATCTAGTTCCGTCGAATCGAGTTCGCCCGCAATGCGCCTGAGTGATTTGTTTTTGATGTACCCACTTTTATTTTATTTCCGTCGTTGCTTACTAAATAGTTTGATTTCTTCTTTGCACTTCTATAATAATTTGGATTAAATACTAAACATTTTTAATAATGTAAGTATAACATATTGAAAATTTGATTTAAATAGTTTGCTAGCTTAATAGTTTAGTTTCTTTTGTTATTTTTATGATCTGCGCATCATAGGTATCTAGTGTTAAGTAAACAGTTAATTGTTATGTTCCCTTTCCTTTACGAAGTAAGTTATTTCCTAGTTCAGAGGTGGGAACCTGGTGATCTATAGCACAGGCTCTTATGCCTATTTTAGACACCAGTTTCTCGCAATTACATCAAACTCTTAAAATAACTTGGTTATATTTACCTTTCAATATTGTGAACTTTTTTTTGTAATTGTGAGTCTAAATAAACAAATTATTTATTTATTTATTTTATTTATTTATTTTTAACGTTAACGAAAAGGTGACAGACACTTACTTAGACAAGTAATTACTTAGAATTGACTATAAATACGAGTATAAGTAATTAATTGTCTAAGTAATATTATTATGTCTGTCTCATTTTCGTCGACGTTAAAAATCACTAATAAGAGCGAGATAGGGCATTGCTTAAACAAAGTAACCACTCAGATTCGTCTATAAATACGGGTGTAAAAGAAGTAATATCAAAGTTTTATTACCTTGGCATCAAGTTTAAGTTTATTAAGATAGAGTATCTGTTCATCGTCAGCCCGCAGCTGGTAGCGGTCCATCTGGAAGGCCACGTACACCTGCGGCAGGCCGCTCACCTCCGATCCACCTTCGTGGACTATCACCGATGCGGCGCTGAATCGAGAGTTCACCTTGGAAAGTATACATTCAATTAAACCCATTTTTCGGTTTTAATCGCATGGTGTTTATTACTTTTAGCATATTGTTTCAACGCTCAACGTTTCGAGACCTTTACAGGTCCCTTCTTCAGGATTGACTGAAAAATGTCTTGAATTTTCACTCTACTTTGTCATACTTACTTGCATTCCCTGCAGAGATATTTCGAAGTTTGTATTTGTAATCTTATCCGCACAATTTATTTTCGTTTCATCTATGTTTAGACTAAATATCTGAAAAATTATAATAAATGAATATTACAAAGTAGAACCTGTACATCCAAATGTCCATTAAAGTGTCCTTTTAAGTTATTGCATAGCTTTTATCGCGGGCTTTGAGGGCGGCCACCGAATCAAGAAATTCTATAACGTAATAAAATTTAACATCCCCCACTCCGCCTACCATGGCAACATGGTACAAAATAAATAAATAATTATAATTGTATTATATCCGTTTTAAGGCACCATAATGCAAGCTCAGTAGCTCACCATGGGGCTAGATGGTGCTGTGTGGTGTTCACAGAATTTAATTGCTAGTATTACCTTTGGAATAACAGGTGAAAGTCTATGTATAATGGTAGCAACTTGGTTCTGGTTGGCTGCCTCAGTGTGGGTGTATGCCTTCCGAGGCTTCTTGTCATTCTTCATCAAGTGGAAAAACTCGTCTTGGAATAATACCCTCGTATCATTGATTGATGCGTGGATTTTCTGCAAAGTGACAGATTAATGACAGCTTAGCTTTGACATAGGTAGTAATAAAAAAATAAATATTGCATGACGTTACACACAGCGCAATCTTAATCAAAACTAAGCACTTGGTTTGTACTATATGTACAATGGATGTACTATGTGTACATAGACAAGACAATGGATATACTAAACATTTTACTCTTTTTTTCTATTTTATCTATTACAATGAATACTAAAGTTTATTTAATTGAAGAATATGTGTCCAATTGAAAAATGGTTGAACTAAGTGGACCCAAAGTGGAAAAGAAAGTACTTATATTTGAACTATTTCTAATTTATGATTTTAATTTAACATAGTTGTTTTTACAACAAATATTATTCAAGTCTCGTGAACAAGCCAGTTGCAATTATTGGCGAAATATCGAGCTCCATGAAAATACTTAATTTAAAAAATATATTTTTAGTAATCCATTAATTTTATTGTTACTAAATTGATACAAAGTTTTAATTGACTTTTTTATCTATTAAATTAGTTATACTGGTTAAAGTTAGTGGAACTGGTTGGGTTGTAAATGTTAGTAATTAACTCATTTGTGTGCCATTTAATATATACAAAAGTCGATTCTGCTTAAAGTCTGTGACTGTGGCTGATCGCTAAGCATGGAAAAAAAACAAAAAATCAATTACCTACCTCTACATTTAAAGGTCCATCAGCCTTAACATTACCCTCTACTACGAAACTACATGCAGCTTCGCCAACTGTCCCTCCTGCTACCATAACAGCTGCTGTTCCATCCACAACCTTGGTAGAGAAGACCAGGGCTCTCGCTGGGCCACCAGCAGACCCATCTGCATGGATTTCAGAAGCCGTGGCCCGGAGAGAGTAAGAGAAATTTGTGCGGATGGTGATAGTGGCATCAAATATGTGTACGGCCATAAACTGAAAGATTTACATACAATACAGACTGAATAATTTGACGACCTCTGTGGCGCGTCGTGCGAAAGCGCGATTGCAATGCAGAAGGTTGTGGGTTCGATTCCCGCCGGGTGCAAGTATATATGCTTAAAAAATAAATATTTGTGTCTGGTCTGGGTGTCCCTCTATGTATAATATGTATGTATTTACAAAAGAAAAATAAATATATGTAGTATATCCGTTGTCTAGTCACCGTAACACAAGCTTAGTCGCTTACCACGGGGCTAGATGGCGCTGTGTGTTGTTCACAGAATTTATTTATAATAACAATTAGGTAGTCCAAATACAACTTTAATTTAATTTTAATTGTTTGTGATTGTTCAATCTACTGATAAACTATGTCTGTCCAATAAAATCAAACACAGAACAACATTTGAAACCAAATTTAAAATACTTCTAAAGATTGATTTCATTTTAAAACATAACAATGTTTTATTCAGTGGTGTTACATGATATTTGACAAATGTATTTTTTTTATCTGCAGATTGAAAAATTAGACCTAAGTTTACTTGTGTGCTTCTTATTAATAAAACCATGTAGCTACCTGGGCAAACATAATTAGACTTGGAGGTAGCTTCTTATCCCTAAAATCCAAAACTTTCTCCTGCACCACTGCATCCAGCTCATCTCCGAGAGACCAATCTTTGCCAGCTCCATTGTCATCCTTTGACACAGAATTCTGTTTCGACAACAGCGGCTTCAGGATAGTTTCGACGACAGCACTGCGTTTCTCTTCAACATTGTTTGTTACCTCAACACCACGGATCACAACTGATACAAGCTTATTTATCTCAGAGTTGAAACAACTGCTTTGGAATGATACCTCGTTTATATGCTACAAAAATTCTCAAAATTAAAATAGTTCAAAAGAAATAGGTACTAAAATTATAGAGAAAGTCGTACTTACAACAGAATACCTATCCTTAGACAAACTAACATCTTTTAGTATCAATTTTGGCACAGCAATTCTACCTATCTTCAGCTTTATATGGTACTTTCTTAGGAACAGCCATGCCAAAAGAGTCGGTAGCAACCTAAAAATATAAACGGTAAATAGAAATAAACACTGAACAAAACAAAAACAACAAATCAGTTGATTTCACTAAGTTTACCGACCACGACACGCAGGAGTAAATAACTACGCATATTAGAAATATAACGAGTAAGAAATTCATATCTGGGCGTTTATTGCATCTCGAATTTAATAGCTTTTAATTAGCTTTCATTAGAAAAATTAAATTCAATGAAATAGAATCACTGTAACCTCGAATCAAAAATATGAAAACTAATATTGTTTGACATTTATTTGACGTTGACAATAGCAACAATGATCATACGACAGCATATTTTTCGTTCAAAAACATGGTTTGTCCACATTTGACGGCCTCTGTGGCGCGTCGGGCTAACCCGGCTGCATTATAGGAAGGTCGCGGGTTTGATTCCTACTGGAGTCTACCTGTTTCTGGTTCTGGGTGTTTTTGTGTATCATATATTATGTTACTTATGTATTAACAAAAAAAAACTATAATATGCAGTTATATCCGTTTCTAGTTTAGGTACCCATAATGCAAGCCTAGTGGCTAAGGGCTAGATTGTTCTGTATGCAATAGTTATAAATTAAATACGTTTATTGAACGTTAGCCGTGTAGCCGTGGCGTAGAATTGTGGATTCTGGTGAGACTAGCGAACCAGGTTTCAACTAGCTAACCAGTTGGCGGTGGCGGGTAAACAACTAAGTCCCAAGGGGAGGATACAGGGGCGTCTCTAGCGGATGTGCAGGGTGTGCACAGCACACGGGCGCAGCGGTCTCAGGGGCGCCGCGGCGCCCCTGAGACCGCGGCGCCCACACCCAGCCCCGTATCAGAATCGCATTTCGGAAACTATGGGGTTTATTTTATTTCATATTTATTTTTAAAGATTCTGTTATGGTCTACGCTAAGGGGTAGGTATGAGATGGTAATCCGAAATAGTATATTAGGGCTAGATGTCGCATCGCTATTTACTCAAAGGCGCGTGTCGGGACGGTGATTCTTCAACCGGAATATTTTTTTGCTTATTTTTATGAAAAAAATATTAAACCCTGTGCCAGAGCAAATCTTTTGTACTTTATTAATTACTTGATTAATATAATAGAAAATGGTAAAAGAGGCACCACTGTAAAGCTAATATTTTAGGAGAAATATCAAATTTTTAAAAGATGACTCTTGAAGATAATGACAACGTGTCGATGTTAATGATTGAGTGGCGAGGAAAAATGACGCCTGATACGATTAATGATTTTGCGTAAATATCAAGGTATGAAAATAGCATATTTTACAAGAATTAAATAAAACAAGTAAATTAAGAATCATTTCTTTATATCAAAATACAATTACCTAGAGAATTAAATAATATTTAGACTTATAAACAGAAACGGGTGTGTATGGGGCCCACTGGGTGTGTATGGGGCCCACTAAGATCGTTGGGCCCAAGCCAACCTCACCTGCTAGCTTGGTGCACCTGCTGATAAACGGACGAGGCTCTAGCGCCGACTTTCCCTTCGGGGTTGGGAGGTCAGACGGCAGTCGCTCCCGTAAAAGTCGAAATTCGCCAAATCTTTTATGGGAGTTCAAAAAATGATTGCCACACGGATAGGGCGCCGCCGCATAACGGCGCACAGGAGCTTCGCCCGACTCCTGTGGTAGGTAAGTGGACGAGGGCTACCGGGCGGGCACGGCCAAAGACGCGAGCAACGAAATAAAAGGTGAAACTCGGCTTCGCAACGTGGAACATTCTCACGCTAACCGGACGCGCGAGGGAGCTGGCCGACGTACTCTTCAGGCGGAAGGCAACAAACTGATCTACACGGGTGCACCTGGTGGAGACAACGGGGTGGCTGTGGTGCTCGCTGAGGGATTGCATGGCGATATCTTGGAGGTAAATCGCTTTAGCGATCGACTTATGTGCGTGAAGGTGCTTATTGGGGGGGTTTCTACTTACGTCGTAAGTACTTACGCGCCACAGGTTGGTTGTAGCGACGCTGATAAGAGGTGGTTGTGGGAGAAACTCGGCGAGGTCATTGGGGCTATCTCGTTGTCACAGGGATTCGTTTTGGGTGGTGATCTGAACGGTCATGTGGGTGAAATAGGGGTGGAATTTGAACGTGTTCATGGAGGCTACGGATATGGCAGTCGAAATGAGGAAGGGGAAAAATCCTACGTATGTGTGCCACTGCCGACCTGGAACTCGTGAACATGCCGTCGCTTTAATAGCCTTTTATTTTGTACCTTGGTATTAATTAATGGTAAAATAACTTACTTAAATTACTTCATATTCAAGACAAATTCAATACCTTTCTAGGACCTTCTGAATTATTCAATTCGGACATTTCATTTAAAAGATATCGGTGTATGTAGGTACCTATTGTTTCCCGACATATTTTTTCAACTTCACTACAAAATAATATTAGGGGTACCTACGTCAAGTTAGTACTGTTGTTTGTACCTTTATTATTCCATATTGGAATCACTCTTAACTCTTACTAGAGGGCGCCAAGGAGATATTTGCACACGGGCGCTACATGAGCTAGAGACGCCCCTGGGAGGATATTTGCCAACCCTAAATAATTTAGCGTAACTACTTATACCCGAATTATGCCATCGACGTCGAAAACATTGACGTCACGCCTAATAATCGTGAGCCATTCTACGTCGACTTTCATTTAGAAGGTACCTGTTCAGTTCACACACAATCAGAGGAATTTTAATAAAAGTAAAACAAATCAGCTTATGTATAACTTTACTAACAAAAACATTGAAATAACTACAGTTTAAGGTACCTATTTATAATAATTATTATCTAATCTGATCACATCAAGGCCAAGATCTCTTAGCAGCGTAACCATCATACTTCCTCCGTGTCTTGAGTCCGGAAACAATGGTGGAACTTTTTGGGAATACTGACTTTCCATTGAACATTGTGTCTTTTTCTGAAATTAAAGTATTTTTAAAAGTCATGTCTAAACTACCTAAGGCATCATTAGAAAACTAACTTCTTTATTGTCAAAGGATAGATAGATAAACACTTAATGGTACCAAAACATATAAGTATTACAAATAAAAACTTTAATCTAGTGTAGTGTTTAATCTAGGGCGGCCATATCGCAGAAGGGCGATCTCTTCTTGGCAACCAGGCGGACTCTCCCAGCCAAAACAGAAACAAGTATATTGGTTACTCCTTTACGCAAAAACTAGAGAACCAATTGAGATAAAACTTATAATCTCATATTGTGTACCTACTAGCTGCGCCCCGCGGTTTCACCCGCGTAAGTCCCGATCCCGCGGGAATATCGGGATACAATTTAGCCTATGTGTTATTCCAGGTCGCCAGCTATCTTCATACCGAGTTTCATGGTAATCGGTTCAGCGGTTTTTATGTACATACTCACAAACTTTCAGTTTTATAATATTAGTAGGATATGATTTTTCTGTAATTATGCCAAAATCTTTGCTAACTGCTAAACCAGGCCGATAATCTTACCAGGGTGGAATCTGACATAGTTCTCTTGGATGTGCAAGTTTTTAGGCAGTTCCATTTTGATGAGAGAATCGAATGGTGTTTTTGTATCCACTGGAGTTTTGTAGTAGTTTTGCAGGTCATCTGTAAGAAAACATTGACAATATTGCAATATTGTGACCAGAGACAGGAGTAGAATATAATAATAAAACTTGTAGAATATAATTTTCCATATAAGTACAAACAATATATAAAGGAAATTGAGTTGAAATAATTTGTGTAGTTTAAGGAAACTATCCGATTTCTTACACAAAGTGTGGACCAGCAAGGCTTCCACTTGCCTAATGTTCATTTGAAATACAAGTGCCTCGTGGTAAGATTCAATCTAGCAGGTATATTGAGATAAAAAGTCTATATGTTAATCCAGATCTGTCTGCATACCAAATTTTATCGCAATCAGTTGAGTAGTTTTTGCATTAAGGAGGGACAAACATAGTCATTTACTTGCGCACAAACTTTTACATTTATAATGTAAGTAGGATATTATTATCTACTTAACTTACCAACAGTTTCAATAGTGTGCAACAAAGAATTTGGCACACTGTGTCCAGTTTCCTCAAAACATGACTTCAAGACAGCAAACTTGATATCAAGGCTTTCAAACTCTGATTCAGATTTCAATCCATTGCTGGTACAAATCTTGAGTATTGTTGAATCTATGTCTTTTGGAGGATCATAGGGTTTTGTGGGACGAAGAAAACTATAAAATAGAATAAAAGAAGTTAAGAGATAGGGGTTGAGTTACAGTATCCTTAGTTATATTTATGCAGATAAAAATAATGTATTGTAAGTACATAATAATTGATGTAAGAATTACAATTAGAATACAATATAATTAAACCTCTCACCCTCTCGCTGCCAGTGACTCTGCAGCAGCTATCAACTTTTTATCCTCTTTGGGATACTTTTTCTGAGCATTTCTAACAACAAAAACCTGCGAAAAGACATCGAAAATGTACAAAGTCGAAATGTTAGTATGTTTTATTTGCCGTGGTTCTAACCTGCAAATTCTTTCTCGGTATTGATGATAAAACACTCCTTATCATATTGGAATCGTTTTTAGATATTTCTCTTCAAAATGATTGCTATGAATAGTAGAAAATAAATTATTTTAGTTTATTTCCAATGTTTATTTTCTTCTTGGGCCTTTTTATTGAGGCCTTTTTTTATCAGATAAAGTCACAAATGACAGTCAGTGTCGTGTCAGATTTTCAATTTATCGTTCCGATATACGTACAAGCATGAATTTTAATAGCATTTTCAAATTTACTTTTTCAAAATAAATGGCAGTGGAAAACCAACCATAGAATATCATAATTGTTGCATAATTTATCTTTCATTTTCCATGGAATATTATTAGTTTGGTGATTTTTTAATAAAAAAAACAAAGGAGTAAAATAGATTTTTATAGAATCCTTCGTTGTTCGGAACGTGACGTGATTTTTGAACGAAACTAATTTAGTTTCTGTTCTTTTACAGTTGGTGGCAGCACTGTCGGCTTGGGTTGTTGTTTCCTATCCGCCATTTTCCAGTCGCCATTGAAAGGTGGAAACTTCTCTAAATGTCGGTGATGATTTTAAGATTTTGAGTGGTTTCTTTAGGATTGGACTCGTTTTAAGTGTTGTGAAATGAAAATGAAGTGTCCCGGACTACCATGACGCATCAAAATCACCAAACAAACGGTGCAAGTCTCGAGGATTGCCACACAAACTTCTTCGCCTTGGTAAGTCACTTTTACACTGATGAAAGAACTCGTACAAGTATGTACTTTTCTTTCGAAATCATTGTGATTTACGTGATGTCAGTCCGAGCGCTATTGTTCTCAGGTGCCTAGTTGTAGAGTAAGGACTTTCTCAAATAAGTATGTGTTCACGACTTCAAATGACGAATCTGACTATACGTAGTCTGGACGCTGCTATACAAAATTCACCTTATTGTGATGCTACTGTGGAATCGATTTAAATGCGTTAATGTTTTCATATTATGCATTAACGTTTAGGTGGAAGTTAACGTTGAATCATTAGTCATTCTGGCATGATTCTCGGGCGATCGCAGATCCGATGAGGAGTTGCTAACCCATAAAATGTCAACGCATTCGATGCTCGAGGCCACTAGATGCCATCAGCCTATAGAGGTCATTTCGTATTCACCTGGCCGTAACGCAGACCGTAATGTGTTCACCAGACTAGTTTCGCCAACTCGAGGAAATACTTTCATATTATTCCATTTTTATAAAACGACTCGGTTAGGTCGGCAATGCGAGTGACCGTGTCGCGAGGAACGTGTTTTTGTATGCGGCTATGAGCGTCGCGGTATGAAGAAACGGTTTGGTCATTCATTATCGCTGTTTTGTAGTGTCGAGTATCTTTGCGTAATATTTTAGGTGGCGCGAATTTTATCAGATCGTATCGGAGCTAGGATTAGCGGATGCGGGAGGCGGGGGGTGCAAGGCGGGCGCGGGTGGCGGCCGGTCGTCCTCGCGACTCGGAGAGCGCCACTTCCATCCATGCTTCCCACCTGACGCGACTCCGCGGCGGCGCTCTGCCTGCACCGGCTCGCCCACCCGGTGGGGAGTCTCCCTGCCCTCCGCCACATCTCACTACGATACAAATTACCAATTTCTTGCCCTGCTTGCTTACCTACTGTCTAATTATGCATAGTCGCAGCTATAAACCCTTTGTCGAGTGGAAATTTACCATTGTCATCGCTTTGTCGTGACACATCGACTAGTATGCGAGTTCAATACACTTCGCTAAAAGTTGTCGAAATCTCGCCGATACTTTTAGATTCATATCCGTCGCCGTTCATCGATTTTTAGTGCGCTTGTATTTAGCTCTTAAGTATGCGGTGCGCGGGCATCTGCCTGATGTCGCAGGGTCGCCGGTCGGTGCGCACGCGCACTCTGATTCTGAGCCGACACAGCGCGGGTGTCTTGCGCTCATTCAACCGTTTATGAATGGTCGTAATTATTGTAACTTTCCCATAAGCGGGCCTCCGACCGCCTAAGTATCTTTGCGTGTACTACGCTGGCCTAGGTTGGGCGTTGATACTTATGAAATCATTGTTCTCGTTTAGGTATCTGTTTTGTTAGTCTCTATTCAATATCTTAATGTCACTTTTGCAAATGGTCATTTCTATAAAAACTTAATATGATGTGACTGACATACCGACACGGAATGGCAGTAGGTACGTCCATTCAGTGTCGAAATTCAACGCTAACTTATTCATGGCATGTGACATGTCCCTCGCACGAGCCTGCTACCCCACCGCCCGCTTATCACCCCCTATGCACACAGAACACGACTTCAATTTCATCCTGAATATTACCATTCCCTCGTTTATGAAACCTTGGATAAGTAGGTCAAAAAAAACTAACGATAACTGCTGCTAGTTTGTCCCCTACACAAATTAAGAGTAAGACAGACGATAAATAATCGATGCCATATCGTTTTTCTATCAATGATGCAAGAATCAACCACTCTGGAAGTTACGAAACAATCCCCTCTATATCGTCGCTCGATCGCTCGTGAATAATCACGATAACTGCACGAATGACAATGCATTGAAACAGCCATTTACATACAGACAGACCTACATTGTTCATGCCTAAATCAATGGTTCAAAGATAAAGTCAAAATTCGTCGTTATTCCCTTAAAAAATCCTATAAGCATCTACCTACAAGATGACCACAGAGTTATTGTCAAACTCACATAATCTTACAATAATCAGTACATTCAAAACTTGCTCCCGCCCGAGGTCGTCAAAAAACTTATACCTGGCTTTCCGAAATCTGTGCCTTACTCGCCGGAAGCCGCACACACGTAAAACAAACTTTATGTCTATGAACCTAGAGTCGTACCATTGTCGTTGCCACTTGGATGTGATAAGCAAGGTGACTGTGATGACCTCTTGCCAATAGCTGATTTGTTTTGCGGATCGAAACATTCTAATAATACCATGCTATTTAACTAAGAGAATATTTTATCCTATCTTTCAATGATTGAAAAGATCTCTTTCGCCAGTATCGTACGAAATAATTAGGTCTGTTAAATGAAGATCTTACATTCCTGAAAACCTAAAGAACTTTGTTAGAGCTCCCACAGACGGTTGGACGGAGACAAACCAATTGGAACATTTCAATGTATTTACAGCACACGATGACAAAAAGCTCTTATAAACATCAATGTTTTTTCTTTCTGTGTGATTCCGTGTGTGCTTTAAATCTTGCTGAGGAGTAGATAAATCTGCAAACGATTTCGATATCGATATTTATTACGCAATCGGCAACAAAATGTACTTTGCCGTAATAGAGACCGCAATCTCCTCGCTTCATTCAATGTCGTTCAGTTGATTAGGAAGTTGTTTATAAACACCAGTTTCCATTAGTGTCAGAAGTTTCCCGCCATCTAGAGGAAACTTTTAAAACAAGTTCGTTCAAATAACTCGTTCGTGACATAAAAATTCCATTTGTTAGGTTTGTTGTGGCTCGGGAGGTTTATCGCGCGCTGATAGCAGCTGAGTTATCGCGGAGCACTATCAAGGTCCAGCCAGGAGCTGTGGCTATCTTGTCTTATCAGTATCTCTTACTTGAATAGAGTAGGTAATTAAAGTTTGATGTTTAATAAAATTGGTGCTGTTATCTTTTGTATTGCTGTTGATTGTGGATTCTTCTGAATTCAGTTTTGAAACTGCGATTGGGTACTTCTTAATCAATCCTAAAGTGATCCTTTAAGCTTTCAATCGTCGGCAATTTGTTTTAATTACCTGCTCGGTCCGATAATTGTTGTAATTGTCGATAAATGTTATCGATGAAACAAACTTAATTATATCCTAAAAAAGTTCTACTTATCTTTCGTGTCAAATCAAAAATGATGTAGAAATGATGATCAAAGGCCAGACTGACCAATTAAATCTCATAGAGTTATTAAAATGTATTCCAAAGTTAAAAACTAACATCCAGAAGAATGTTACTTACCAAATACTGATAGAACAAACTGAATTACTGAGAAAAACAGCTTATAAGATAAGATTTGAAACATTTTGTCGCACGCAGAGCGGAACGACGTGAAGTTGTTTATACGACGACCAATAGAGGGCTTCACAACCGGTTACGTCACCACTGAATTACTCCTGATAAGCTTATTGGAAGAAACCAGCATCATACTAAACATGGGGAAACAAGGGGACCAAAAAATTAAGGCATTAAGGTTGGACTTGGGACAGACAGAGGGTTATATTATATATAACGTACTTAATAATTAACGTAAAACTGAAAAAAAGAACTTCGTGTTAAAAACAGTGATACGTTAACATCAGACAATGTTCTGTGTTAAATAATTATTATTGAGTTACTTACTGACATAAAAGTAAGAGGAAAATGCATTGTCTGTTAAATATGTCTGTAGTTAACTGGTTTTAAACATTTCAAGTAGGTACAAACATGCATGACGTAAAGTGATATGGTTCGTAATTAACAAATTATGACGTGTCTGTGGACGATGTGGAAAAACAATCCTGAGGGTTTTACCTTGCTTATTCTAGGCGTTTAAAATACGACCGATGACGCTTCAAGTTCTCTGGCACATATCAAATTCTCCATTTTGTGCCACCTGCTGACAAATCGCCTGGGAATTATCATCACAAAACACGGCATTTTACATACAAATCGTAATCTTGATGCAGACTAGTTGCAAACGTGTAGTAGTAAAACTATGAATAACGATTAGCTTTTATAACGACCCGCTGCCTGCAATTTACCTTTCATAGAGTCTAAAATCGAAACACGTTTCTAGACTGTAAAGTAGAAGTTTAAGGCTGACATTGATGAATAAAAAATCCTTGAATATTGCATTATATAAACAACATGGAAGGATATCTACGAGGTCGAACCGTGTATTAGTGTGTGACATAACTCCTTGATCCTGGCCCCAGACGTGTGGCCGTGCAAGTCCTTTTCCTCTTACAGTATTATGAATGATGAACTACATCTGGGTCAAGGTTATGTTTTGATGAGTTTCGAGGAAAATGAGTACTTTCTCATTATGAGACGCCCAATTACTTCGGCAACTCCAAACTTAAAATACGATAAATTGCTAAAAATAGCTTGCGTAGCGTAAATAAGCTTTATGCCACATAACTTTTCTTTGACGAAGGACGTTGATTTTGGGTGTAATTTCCCTAGTACAATGTTAATGAGAACTTTGCTTGTTATCTCCAATATTCCAATGAAGGTGTTCCGGTGTGTGTTGCGGTGCGGGGCGCAGAGCGGGTGATAGTAGCGCGCAGGGCGACCGCCACCGCGGTCACGATATGTGGGTCAAGATAACAGAAGAGTTCTCGCTGCTCGATTGCCTGTCCCACTTTCGATCGCGACGCTACATATACCTACCACAACACCTAACCAACACACGTCCCCTTCTCAACTACCTATACAACCTATCATTCCAAATTATTTTGAGTTTATCGCAATTTCGAATAAAAATATTTTATTCATGTATACCCTTTATCGATCTGCGCGAGCAAAAAGTCTTCGGTAGCCTTGTGCTCCACTTTCGCTTTTATCGGCTAAAGGTTATTTCCACCACGGTTACCTCGTTATGGAGGTGTTCTCTTATGGAGGCATAATGATTTTCTTAGAAATCTTTAAACAAATGTCCTATATCTTTAAACAAATGTCCTATTTATTTACGAGTCTGTAGCTCAAACCTATCGAGCTGTAATAAACTTGGAAATTTTCGAGTAACCGATGTTGCTGCCTTCAAAACTTTCGCTTTTGAGTCTTTTAATTATCAAAACCGGGTGTCTTAAGCGTGTCGTCACGCAGTAGACTCCGTGGTTTAGATACCATCATAGTGTAAGATTTGAGGGTACAAAATAGCAGTGAATCAATATCAAGATCATTTATTATAATTAACTATTTAGTTTACTTACCATAATCTTCAACTTGTAGTCATCTAACTATCTATAAAATGCTATAGAATCAGCGGGATATCTTCATTTCGAGAATTACTTTCATATCACGAATAATATCTATAGGTAGGTACAACTATTTTGAATAACTTTAACCTACCTAGCAAACGAATAATATTACCTACTTGCAAAATAAAACTTGACGGAAATTTTGGCGTTGTACAACATAATTTAATGCGATTGACCGTATTAGGAGAATCGGTTACGTAATCTAACAAACTCAGTCAGTATACCTACAAGCCTTTGAGCACGTATTGTCGACTAGGGCTAATTCATTTGTGGACAATATCGCTGTCGATTGTAAATTGCGCAATGACATGTTTTCCATTAGACAGACAGTAAACAAGCTAATTCTATGTGTAGGTACTCCAGTTGTATCGACGACAGCGACTCGGCCAAATGCAATGTCTGAGGGCATGCGATTACATTTAAAACGCTTTCACTCCGCGTCGTCGTCCCCTCCCCGAATCCCCCAGCACTGGTCACTACGCCGAGGTGCGAACTCGTTTACCAACCTCGCAACACTCGATTGTTTTAACAAATGGAATCTCTTTAATCTGAGTGATCCGCTCTGATCCGAAACAATGAGGCACACAATTATCATTCATATTGGTGCCGACAACTAGTTACGATACTTTGAAGTTGACCTATGCTGTGAAGGACATACCGTAAAACTCTTTGATATCGATTACGGTGTTCTGTATTTAAAAATTGACCAGCAAACATTAGTAGGTCACATCGGTGTGTTATACACTTGCTTGACAGTTCCTGTGTTTCGACATATCGAACCCAGGATCCTGGACATCATCCCCGTTGCGGAATAGTTTCAATTGTTCAAAATAGTATTTGCGGTGCTTAATACGGTCAAAATGCCAACATAATGCAATAAGCAGAGTAGCAATGGAGGCATTGGCGTAAGGAGTCAATAGAGTTGTTACAAGAGTAGTAGCTTTCGCACAAATATTAGTCGCGTTCTAGTTGGCAAATGGTTTACGTAGCGATGTCTACGTGTCACCGGAGGCAGCGGTTGGTCTATGGCCGTGTAAGAAGGTGCGCGTGATCAACGCAGCGCTATTCAACTTATACTTTTATGTTCGAGTAACTTAACAGCACTTCAGCCTCAAAACTTTATCAGAAATATCACTAAATGATTAGAACACGATGTCTGATTCAGAGCTTAGATTGATCAATAACTAAATACGACCTCTGTGGCGCGTCGTGCGAAAGCGCGACTGCAATGCAGGAGGTTGCGGGTTCGATTCCCGCCGGGTGCAAGTATTTATGCTTATAAAATAAATATTTGTGTCTGGTCTGGGTGTCCCTCTATGTATAATATGTATGTATTTACAAAAGAAAAATAAATATAAGTATTATATCCGTTGTCTAGTCACCGTAACACAAGCTTAGTCGCTTACCACGGGGCTAGATGGCGCTGTGTGTTGTTCACGAATTTATTTTATTATTTATTAAATAGGTAATTTCTAATCCCATGGGATAAGCCAAAAGTTTCAAGTATTAAAATGTTCAGTAAGTTTTCACGTTATTCTTTAAAAACACGCGTAACTAATTAAATTTAGGTGCTAAAAAAACTAGGGCAAACCTTCAAATTTCTAGACTAACTAAGGTCGGCGGGAGTTCGTTGACCGGCGACGGCGGAGCGCGCCTTTACCGTTAACGTACAGTAACAACTAGCTCCGACTACCTGTCCAAGCCAGGCCACCCTCCGCCCTCGCAAACCTCCACAGATCCTTCCAGGATTCTTAGAAACCACGAAAAAGTCTCGTCTTTTTCTTCCGCAACGCTATCACCACATTCAATACTCAAGTAAGTGTTGTTTACATCTATGTCGGTCATAAAATCGTCGGTAACGGTTCTTTGAATCCGTGTTTCCAAAGCTCTTCGTGTTGCGTCTACGCTCGATGTTGCGACAACGATACTACTCCAATGTGACCATTATTACAATCACGTCCCATCGTCCGGGACGTACGAATATTTTTATTGTTTTATTACTTTAACGGTGCCGAAAACCATAGAATTCATATAACAATGGACAACAAATCGTTGTTTCCAATCCAACAGTGTTCGCCTGTACTCGATCGGCCATTTTACCAACCTAATCAGTTAAAATAATGATCGAATGATGGTGGTAGCTTACATTCAAGTTATCGTATAAGCGTTGCTTTGTTGGTTGCCTTTAATTGTTGAATTATGTACTTATGCCTTGAGTAATATTGTAGTTGTCGTATTGAGTTTATGTCAGCAGCAGAGTTGTGGCCTCCAAAACAATCCATGGCGCGTGCCTTCTTAGGCATTACTCGAATAACAATCCGTTGCGATTGTGACTTGATTGAATAAGAATTAGTCATACATTTGTTTTATTTAATATCCTCATGTACCTACCTACATAAGTTACCCACCCAACTAATTTATTTTCTACAAGCCCCCGGCGTGATTCCTCTCATTTCAAAAGGGAGTGGTGAAGGATTGAATGACTAAATAACTTACTTATATAAGTTAATTGATGGGGTCATTGATATGATGATCAAATCTAGTGCCGATGTTGCTAAACAACCAACCATCCCACTATTTTAACATCATTTCCTTACATAACAATGTCTGATGTTTGTTATTGGGTACAAAATATTCCGATAGGTAGTAGAATTGTAGTAAAAAGTAACATAAATCTGAACGCTTAGTTGATTTGTTCGTCCTCGCCCTTGACTATAACGTCTCGTGGATGTAAGAATAGGTAAACATGATTACGTTTTGTGCCACCTTCCTCTTTGTCAACCAATAAGGTAGTTGGGATAGTTATTTGTCCGAAGCATAATCTGGATTTCTCGGGTCAAAGGTTTTATCGCTGACATTGGTAAAAAATGTTGCGTGTTAATCTGTTTCGTTCGCGCACCATATGTTGTAGGTTTATTAGAGGGAGATAGAGTCCATGTCAAGTTGCCGCCCACCAACTTCAAGTTATGTGATAGTCTGTGCGTAACTTTGTCTATATGTACTTATTATAGATCTAGATACATGTATACCAGTACAACTTGTTATGCTTATGGGACTTGCATAGATTCTTTAGTCATTAGGTCATCAATTCATCATCATAAAATTGTTATGGGAGTTTGTATTATATAGACTTCATTACCGTGTAATTTTATTGAATGTTCCTTTTTGATCAAAGAATATTTGAACCAAAGCAAAATCAAAAATTTAAACCTTGAAATAACAATGGTTAATGTAATGTATAAGAATTTATTGCTAATTCGTTATTATCACTTAGTAAACCGATAGTAAGACATTATTTTTATTGCTATAACCGAGCCATATTCTTCACTTTGAATCTAAACTGACAATGTTATGTACCTGTTTACCTTGGATTTGTTGTAGTTAAATATATTTCCCACTGAGAAATACCTAATAACGTTACCTACCTATTTATTAAACCAATAAAGAATGTTTTGTTGCCGGTCGTCTTGAACGAGGCGCATCGTGCGTGTGATGATAACCTTATATTGACGGCCTTGGCTGTAACTTTTATAACAAGTCAAGAGCATCCAGTAATATTTGATTGGAATCAAATCAAACGTGTCTCATACGGTTGTGGGCTCTGAAGACAGCCATATTCTGCAAAATAAAAAGTGACGTTCGCGGAAGTCGAGACTTCATACTCCATTGGCCATCGTACGTGATCGTACCGTCTTCAACATTCATGTTTATTGCGGTGCTCTTCGCAATCATATTGCCTACAATATGGTCGCTGATATCGCCCTGTCAAGAGTGTATGTATGCGTCGGTAGGTGGAGTCGTTTCATTTCAAGGACTCTCCCTTTTAAGGCTTCCATTAAATTTCCTCCCAACTTGCTTTCGTAAATAGAAACAATTTCTTAGAAATTACGTTAGTGAGGCTTGCTATTGTATTCAGGCTGTTGAACGAAACACTTCGTTTGTTTTGAAACGAAAGTAAATCATACTATTTTTGTAATGTTTTTCTAGTTAGCGATAGCAGTAAGTTATTACAACTAATTATCAATTTATCTAAATGCATCGCGGACAGAGAGTCGCACGCGCATGCAATTGTCTATCACTTATTTGATTGTTTACCCCTGCAATCGTTAGCGAACGTAACCTGCGGCGTTGCCGCTCCGCGCCTAGCTTCCTCTCACTTTCGCGACACCGTCCGTTTCATTCGCGCCGAGTGCACCCGTCCCTCTCACTCGACTAGCGGTGCTCGACTTTTTTGGACATGCAATTCTTTCCGTTGTAGGTTATGAACGGTTTACGGGATTAACAATGTTTTCCTATTATGTACCTATTACAGCTTTATTGGTCGTTTACCCATTCATAAGCTTACGGATAAAATATTTATGACCGACCTAATCATTTTTGTGTAAAATTAATTCCGTAAGTTTGTACATCTTTCTTACTTCTTATCTTACCAAATATTATAAATACGAAAGTAACTTTTGTCTGTCTGTTACGCTTTCACGCCTAAACCGTTGAACTGATATTGATGAATTTTGGTATAGAGATAGATATATGTCGTCTACAATTCAATCCCGCTATAGGACCTTGGAGAAGGACATAGGCTACTATTAATCCCGTAAATCCCGCGGGATCGGGACTGACACGGCTGAAACTAGTTTTAAATGAAAGCTTTTTGACTAAGACTGAAATTTCGATTGGTATTGGTCTGTGTTTCTTGCCATGTTAGACTAGAAATAAACTTCAATAAATACTAACTAGGATTATATTACCTACTTCGTTTTTTTTTAATTTTCAGACTACGATCTGACGTTTTGATTATATGTATTTGACTTTTTTTTTGTTCAGGAAGATGTATCAAATCATAGTCTACAATTAAAAAACGAAGTAGGTATACTATACCTAGCATTGTGTGATTTGTTTTCGCCTTGCTACTATTTATTCCAGCGCGTTATCGCAATTTACAATTGTCATGAATAAGATGTTTCCATTGAAACCGTCCCTCGTTAGTACACAGTTTTATCCTAACAATACGACCTGCGAAACCATTATATCAGAAACATTATAATACGCCCATTTATATTTGACTGGGAAGTTTTGAAGCGGTCGCTCGAAGCGCACTAACTGGGAGCTTAAAGGCGGGTTACAACGGCATTTTCCGGAAAGGATCCGGCTTTCCCCGACTCCATCCGGCTGTTATCGCTCGCTCGGTGTCTGCCCGGCCATCCGTCCACGTTTTACATTTAAAATTCAACCTCAAATTTAAACGGCGAATAAGTTGGTGAGCGTCTAGCTAGCTCCTTCACGATGAATTATGTTTGTTTAATATCTAGTTCAGCCTAGATGTGGTGTTGGTGAATTCTCAATCGCGATGTTTTATAAATATGTTCCTCCTTCCGTTGTGTATCAATGCCAGATTATTTCATTTCCTTTATTCTATTACCTTGTGATGTGAATAGCATCGCTTCACCTTTCATTATGTAGTTTAATTAATCCACTGTAATTAGTTCATTGCGAAATAATAACAGTTTTGGCCCCTGACCGCTTCTTCACGTGTTTGTTCCTTAACTGTGAAACATTGATTACAATCACCCCTATTACTTACGCTTAAATTTACAACACCCCCATTTGATCGTATCGTAATGCGGCTACACTTAATTATAATAAAATCAAATTGTTTCAAATGAATGGCCGTCGTCACGTTTTGGTGTACAATAGAAAGTGAAGCTATGTTGCGCAGGCGCATCGGGGCGGGCGCCGCCGCGCGTTAGAAAGCGGCCGAGGCGCACGATGAACGTTCGAACACACCGGGCTTAGCGCATTCTTTCACATGTTGTTATACATTCGTTGCGAGCGAACTTACTGCAAAGTGCGAGGAATGCGAACTACATACGTTTTACACAGACTTACTATCGAGATATTTTTATCGTTAATATCACGTCAAAGTAAAAGTTATCGACGATAACTTGCTTAATTAATAAAATCGTTTTCAATTATCTCTACTACAGTTTTAATGTAGTTGCAAAATAAACATTGCAGCTACATCAATACATCAACAAAATGAGCCATACAACACGAACTTGTTAACAACGATTTAGTGGTAGCTAATAAAAACCGTAATAAAACCTTGGCTTTCTACAAAACGAACGATCTTTACATTCGTTTGAAAAGTGTTCATTTACAATTTTATATCTAAGCAGTTTAACGGTGGCGTTATGGGTAGTCGGAGCAATAACCCCGTCTCATTTGGAGTAGTAAACCCGTTTGGAGCGGATCCTCCCCTCGCGATGTAGACGGGTCGGACCGCGAGGCCGGCGCGGCGCGGCGCGGGCGACCCCACGCGCACGCACAACGTCTGCCAGGTGCGGCGAGCCCCTTCCGCTGCAGATGTATGCGATACCATACCAACCACCTCGCGACAATCGAGTTTCTTTACTTACTTACCAACCCAATCAACTGTTCTCTATTCACAAATTTATCCAAGCTCAAGATTCCTAGAGTCTTTTATGTTTAAATTCCGATATGATCTTGATGTTTCGTTGCTCTTCTTCTTTTCGTGTTGTGTTGAGGCTCACCTAGTGTTAGAGTTTTCAAGTCGCCCTAAAGCCTCTAATTTGACCTAACGACTGAGATGACAACCGGGAACAACTGCTTAACGTGCCTTCCGAAGCACGGAATAGTTAGTTTGTTGTCTTCTCTAGCTCTTTCTTATCTTTGAAGGAGCTACAGGATTTGTTAAGTTTCTCGTTATCAAGCTGCTAGTTTGTTCTGAGCAGTCAGAGGGCGATAGGTTTATGACCCGTCGAAATATTTGCATATTCAAGGTCGGCTTGCCACCTGCTGCCTGCCGCTCGGGCTGATGCCTCGTGGACTCTACGTGAAGTATTTGCACTTGGTTCAATTACTAACCACTTATATCCGAACGAAAGGGATAACGAAATTATTTAAATAATATTTGCCAACATTGTTGGGTGTAGCTGCCGGCCTTGAACGTTTACAGTTTATATTTCTTTTTTAAAATGTAGACAGGTACTTATTTTAATTTTGGTTATATGGATCCGATTTTTCATATTTAAACAGAACTCTGCTTTTTAGGGACAGTAAAATGAGGTCGCCCTCCATGTTTATTTATTAATTTGCTAGATCATCTTTTTATGGCATACGCTAGTCACGTATTATGGTTCCACATAACGCAAACGCATATATATATTTTATATCCTTATTATGGGAAGTTGTGATTGTCTTCAAACCATCACGTATCTTCCGGATTATTAACTGCTTCAGTCTTCCTTGCACTTGAACATTTGCCAACACATACCGCACTGAGAACAATTTCAAGACTCCTTGTTGCATTCGCAACATTTTTATTCGTGTTGTTCGTGTGAATCTTTCAAGTGAGAGTGTTATTACATGTTGATTTATGTCGTCCATGCTGATTGACGTTTATTGTTTCAGACGGAACTATATGGCATAAAATGGCGTAAGTTAGTGTGGGGCGAGAGTAGCGGCGGAGAGAGCGAGGAATGTGGGTCGGGTGGCGGGGCTCCGCTGGCGGACCCGGTGATCAGCAGTTACGCGCGCTGCCTCGCCGGGGACATCCTGTGCGTGTGGCGGCGCGTGCCGGCGCCCCAGCCGCCAGACATCTACGACACAGCAGCTCCGCCGCCTCCGCCGCTCTCGCTCCGCGCCGCCAAGGAACTATGGATATTCTGGTACGGCGAAGAGCCAGACCTCAACGGACTCGTCGCACCGGAACTTATCGCCACCGCAAGCCGTAAGTCGCATTCTATTTTATAGCATACCTAATAATGACCTTACTGTTTTCACTTTCCAATCTATTAAACTTTGTCGTATCACTGTTACAATGAAGAAGTCTAATACAATAGATGTCGTAGATAATATAGCTGGTGATAAATCTAGTGAAAGAGACGATTAGGTGTTGCCGAGTCTAGCGGAGAAGTCGAACAATAGCTCGAGTTTATAGCTCGTTAACTACAGCAGACACAAGTATCTCGACAATTAACGTTGAGATAAAGATGTACTAGCGGCGACGTACCGCCCGCGCCCGATCCTGCAAACAAACCCCGCTAGCCGAACACAATGGACAAAAGTCCCAGAATCGCGCAACTAATCTACTTAATGTTAATGAATTAATCGCAAACTTATACCGACAGACCATGCGCTTTTTGTAATCAACGGACTGAAAATTCTATAAAGAAAAGACGATAGTTAACAAAGAAGTGATTAAGAACTTCAAGAGCCTCGACCATACTTGAATCCCTCGAGATGTCATCCATCTTTCGGAGTAATATTATGTAAAGTAGCGGCTCCAGAGTTTGGTCGGTATCAAATCGTGTCGTTGCACGTCTTCATTTCTTTGTACAATACTGAAGGAAAATCCTTTGTAAATTGCGCAGAGTGGCAAAGTGTCGACATAACGACAGAGGCACAGTGCGGTCACGGATATAAGGAGTAGAGCGGCGGTAGAAAGTGGTGGCGACACGCCCGCCCAATTTGCCGCGGCACAGGGCGGGTGGTGTCGTCGGCCTCTTTAGTGGGCCGCCCTCCGACGCTCGTTACTCGTTTGAATCCTCACGGATCAAATTTTATCACGACGAAGTATCCTTTTCAGCAGATTAACTCGGATTTCGACCCAGTTTATCTGTATCTGAGAATCGATAACGAGTTATTACAATGAAAAACGTGGTTCTACTACATATCCCTCTCTTTCTCCAGCCGGCTACCCATTTTTATTGGACACGACTTTCCCAGTAACATTTAGTTAGCAAACTAGCGCCGAATGTTATTTAATAATATCGTTTATTATCTTCTGATAGTCGCGTATTATTGCCAAGTAACCACAAGTGGTGGGGTCGAGTTTACGGTCTATTATGAATCGTTACTTCGCTTTGTAGATAAACAATACGATGAGTATGTGGTGTAACACGTCGTTTGTAAACACCGGGTTTTAGACAAAGCGGACATTGTGGCTTAAACTAGACATCATCTTTAATTAGTGTAATACCGTTATGTTATTCATAAAATGCTTACAGCAATAATAAATAAGCGATATAATTACCCTGAAAAACCTGCAAAAAGCGAGAGAGAGGTTGGTAAAACCTTTAAGGCTTTTTGTATCAATCAGCCTCTAAGTTACACCCTGAAGTTGACAAAGTTTGGAGCAACAGGTGGGGTTGACGTATTAGCAAAGTGCTTGAGACTACTTAGTGCAGTGTGTCATGTCATGTCGGTGAGACATACACACACCTACGTAGGCGGACTGAGCTTGATCTTTATTTTCGACTGATTCTATTCGACTTGTATCATTGGGCGAGACGATCTGACACCTACTTTTATACTGTTAGTGTGTCAATGTGCTACGATATTCGTGTTACGCACAAAACGTAGATTTTTATATCCGTTACATGTGTTTAGAGAATTTCTACTAGGTATTTAGTAGATAGATTTTGGTACTTATTGAATATTTTTGTTTACTTAGTCGCAAAATGTAAATAAAAAACTAACCCACTCGGAATTATTACTAAGGTCTCAACTCAACAATCAGTAAATAAATGTAACCTCTTATATTTGAATCAATGGACTAGTATCGTATGCGCATCGCTTCCGCAGCGCCCTCTCGCGGACAAGTTCACGCGTCACCGGTCGAGTACAAAAATAGATCGTGACATAAATCTACATAAACGGATTTATTTAGATCTTCCTTCACTCATTGGTTTTGTCTTGAGCTCTATTTATACTGAACAGAATATGAAGTAGCCAGCTTTGTTTAGAAAACACTTCCCAGTTTGGAGAGAGCTAGCTTTTCTTCACTAGAAGACTGTAGTAGATGATGATGAGCATTCGACGCGTGTTCGTGGCCGTGATCATCGCAATTGTTTCGGCCTTGCGTTTCTATTACCGACTTGCTTGTCCGGTATACCATTCGATAGCTACAGCCATCGCTCGAATATATTTGATAATAGCTCTATTCATTCTATTAAACTGTTGACCACCTGTATCCGATTCTGAATGTTTACTCTCTCGGAACGAAACGATGGCCTTGTGGATTACCATTAACTTAACCTAGTGTTTATTCATGTTACGGATAGAACTGTAAAACAATACCATCTCAGATCTGATGTATCGTAAACGCGTAAAGCAGACTCAGGAAAGTTGTGTAATATCACACCGATATGCTAAGTGCCCGTAAACTTCCCGCGTTCACACTGCCTTACATTCGCGTAGACATAATGCTTTGACGATCAATCGCGATGTTTACTCATCAAGGACGTCACAAATTACATAGCTTCATTGATTGCTGTAGTAATACCGTTTCTAAATATTCTTAGATCAACTTCTTTTGAAGTTTCGACAATATCAAACCGAGGGGTATGATAATTTTCAAGATTTGAACACAAACTAAGCGAAGCAAGCTTCTAATGTTTTGTTCCGTAACCATTGGCTCGAATACTTCGCACGATGACGGCCGCGAGCGTGGGAAAATTAAGTCCATTTCCATTTCTATAGGATTTAATAATATGATACTGTTTACAATTCTTTAAGATTACATTCCTGGGGCGGGGCAGGTACATATGTCCCACTATAACTTTATGCATCATATATCAGGGCAAACGATGCCTTTATTAAATACATCATTATATTACAGTCATTGCCCTTGCCAATGGAGAGATCTATTTGATATATCGAATTTTGTCACCGATCTGATAGTACTACAACGCGGCCAATAAAAATAAATCCTTTATTGCCAGGGTATAAATCTTGCCGGTCACCCAGTTTCCGCTTATATGGAAACGGGAACCGCAAGGACGTCCCGCCTGACGTAGCTCCGTTAGATAGATTTAATGCGGTTCGTTATTTATTGAGTTTTATAATATGGTGGAGATGGTCGCCAAACACTTAACATGAGAGTTTTATATGTATAGACGCAGTCGTGTGCGTGCGTGACACTACGGAATTACATGCCTGTTCGAACTAATAACCATAACCCTTTACTTCACGTTGTTAAAGTATTTCTACAGTTACGTGATTTATTTTCAAGTATTTCGTTTGTTATATTGCTGACATTTAAAATTGGGTTGTAATAATTGTATTTTTCTTTATTGTACCGTTTAAAGTGATGTCAAAATAATTTTATAACTGTAAAAATCGTTGAAGAATATTTGTTTCTGTATTTGTGTTTGTGTCGTATTTTGCCGAAGGTTAACGTCGCCTCGCTTACCTGCCGCTAGTGGACGGAAATAACCGTACGTAAGGCAATTTCCCGTTCCACTGACTGCACGTTCCAAATCTACAGATTGATAGTAAACCATCAAGTTACAGTTATATTTTTAATCACTGGCAATTTAATTATTAAGGAGAACGATATAACCTTCTTTACTAAATTGAGTTCGAGACATAACATTAACTTTTTTGTGTATAGTATCCTAAAATTAAACATAAAGTGTAGGTAAACACCCATATAGGTCCATGTTATTTAAAGAGATTATGACGTTCTTAAACGTTTAATGTTATGGTCATTACAAAATATGATATTGTCGAATCCGCCATAAAAACAAATATTAACACATCTGGTAGTATCTGTCGTGGCGATCTCTGTGCCCTTTCTCGCCGTTTTCCCGTGTCGCAGTACCCATGTGAGGCTGTTTGCGCAGAGATTAACGGTTGACCCCGGAGGCGACATTCGAATTTTCGACTATCCCAGCATCGCCACCACTATGTTGCTAGGAACTCCCTACCCTCAATCGTGACGGAGGCTCTGATAAACGCCCTTGGCTCTGTTTTACAGTTTACAAAGCTCGTTTTATACTGGTCACAGTAAGAAGTCCGATTGATTATTTGCCCCAGTTAACTTGTCCTTGAGTGAATCTAGTTTTAAAGGTTTTTTTTTACTCTTCAAGCAGTCGAATCAAAATACTTTTGGGATCGATTAGACATTCCATTTACTAATCTCGTACTACGATGGTAATGTTACAGTTATACGAAAGAGTTTTTGGTACGAAACGTAATGGGGTCCACGTATGATTATTGGGCATAGTGTTATGGCAGGCACGTGGGCAGGCCGGAGTGCGGGGGCTAGATCGGCGGGGTGCGACGCGGGAGGTTCAAATGTCACGTTACCCACCCTGTGTGGGCGTCAGACCTCGACCACCTCACTAATAAAATTAATGAAGGTCACACTTAAGCACTAAATTGTTAATTACAGACAACTCCTTCGGATATGTATGCTTATCCTCTTGAGAAATTAGTAAGATGAAGCAGATTTTATGTTTAATATCTGCTTTTATGTTCTTCAGACCAATTAGCTTTTGAATAAATAAAATAAAATAATCATAATCATAATATTTATGATAATATGATTTATTGCCATGCTAAATAAATGACGAAAGACAGTATTCTTACTCCGCTAACCATGATAATGTATATAAAACTATCTTTTAGTAAATAATGCAAGTGATATGATAATATTTGTTAATCAAAGATCAAACATTCATAGATATTGTCATTGATCAATTAATAAAATTGACCTTCCAATAAATGGAACATGACAACACCTGGCCTGTCGGGTGGTCAATGCAAATAGCTCGGGGGTGGGACCGGCCGAGTTCAAGGGGTGTCAAGGTGCAACCCTTGTGGGCTGCGGTCGCATTCATTATTTAAATAATACGGTTCTACCTACATACCCGCCAGCTATATCGCATTTACTGATATTTTTATTGAGCTTTTAAAGGAATCTACTTCACTACACCACTCATTACTCTACACCTAACCGCCCCAATATAACAAAAATACTGCTTCTAAACGCATAATTTTATAATTAACATTCACGACATAACTCGAAAGTATAAAAAGCGGGATCTTCCTCTATCCGTCTGATTGTGGAGTTTTCAAGTGTCTGAGAGTGAAGGTGAGACGAGCTGGCCCTCGAGAAACTCGAGCACGTCAAAGGGCGGGTGGTGAGCGCAGCTGCATGCGGGCGCGGGCGGGCTGCGATCCTCGGCCTCCGTGGCCGTGGCATGGGAGTGAGCGGCAGCGGACGCGGGCGCGGACGACGACGACTCGCTATCGATCGCACCCCGTTGTCCGCCTATTGGTCCCTTGGCCCCGCATGCCGCACCCGCTCATTTACGCGGCGAACATAAATGTGTCGTGAAGACCTTCGCACTTCCACAGACAAGCTTCATACTTCGTACACAATACCGATAAATCTGTTTAATCCGAATAATTGGTCAATTTAAAAAAAACAGCGCTAAAGTGGTTTCTTCTATTTCTTACGAATAACCCAGCTCGTTTATGTTTTGAGCAAATCAACGCAACGGATGTCATTTCTCAAAATGCAATTGCAAAAAAATACACTTAAAATGAAAGTATAACTTAAAACTGGACAACAATCGAAACTTTATTGAATAAAAAATGTATAGAAAACTGGAATTCTCCAAGGAAAATTTAATCAAAAAAATTTCAAATGGTATTTAAATTTGAAATTAAAGAAAGACTGCAATTATAATTTTATTACGCAAATAAGTTATGAGATGGAAGGTCTAGTGGTGACTGGAGACCGCAACTTTACAAACCAGAAGGATGTTTAGGCACCCTTTTTCCTTTTACTGGGAAACGTTCAGTGGGTCATTTCATTAGCTAAACTTATTGGACGATTAACTAATTTCTCCATATGACTTGAACATCCGCCTGCCATCTTACGCAACACTTACCCAAGAATCTAAGTCAGCGAAAGCAACCAAAAATCTGATACCAAATTTTATTATTTTATCGTAGCGTACATAAACGGCAAGGAGCATCATAACCGTGTATACAAACATCGGCGCCGATTGCGACACGCGATAAATTGTGTGTGAAGACGGCGATAAGTGGCACCTACCGGTGTGCGGCGCGCGGTGCCGCCGCCCGGCTCTCGCTGATCGATACACCGCCCCCGCCCGCGGAACCTGCACGCCGATTTGTGTACAAGCCCCGGCCCGATTTCATACACTCCCGCTACCTACACCCAAAACTCCAGAACACATCTTAACCCTCGCCCTATCGCCTTATCTAAACTATTCGGTCGCAATCGTACCTAAGTCGTCAGACCCAGCCTCGTTCTTACATAATTGCTTATTCTAACCATATTTTAATAACTAGGTCAAATTCCTCAAGTTATTAGAATTCTCGTACCCACAATGAGGCTTTAATATTATTTTCAGTATTGATAACGTAACGGTTCCACATACAATGTAATTAAGTTTTTATTACTCTCTTGCTGAGCCTGAATGAAAACGAGAGCTCGGTTAACCCAAAGCCATTTAAAATATGTCGTTCCCTCGAAAATAAGTTGGCATGTGAATCCGCAACGGCATCCTTACAATACCCCTAAAACCGCTGAACGACCCTCGTTATGGATAAGTGGTCCGAGCTACTAGCAGCACCACATTGCCATCATAACAATTGACACATTTTGATATCTTGTTAGCCGTTCCATTATTATCCCGTAGTTTCCCGCCTCCGCTCCGGTAACTGATCAATCGAATCAACGTTTTCCTATGTAGACAACTTCATGCTTTTGGAACAATGCCAGTTTCTAGTAAAATTTCCCAAGTTCATTGAGGAGGTCAATATAAACAACTCTTTTAGTGTTTCCTAGTTTTCTTCAGAGCGCTCCTGTAGTGCCACCTTTTGGCGCCGTTAATCACTTGGATGTTTATTTTCACATTATCTTTTAACAATCCCCGTATCTTTACAAAAACGCTGTAATCTTTGAACTGATCCTTAGATCCATTATAATGATGTAAAAGCTCCATCGACTCGTATTCCGTAAGCTCTCTGGCTTAAAACAAAGCCGGAAAATGTCTAGACGCTGTGACTGTGGAGCAAAGAGAGTTGACTAATTAATTAGTCGATTACTGTATCGAGAGTTTGCCTCATGTCATGTCACTTTTGACAATCCAGACAAGGGTTCTCTCCTCAATTCAGGTTGATCTTAATGCTCTGATATTTGATTATGGCTCTGATGTGTGTGTTGAATTTCTTGCACTTATTACGTAGTTGAAAACACTTACCTAATTGCAAATTATTTCGTGGAACTGCTAAATATAATATTGTGGGATATAAATTGATGAAATTTGTAATTTTATGGCTTCAAGATTTACTGAAGATTTACTATGTCCATTTTTGTCGATCTTTTCGATATTGCTCCTTCTGATAATCACGTATGCTTTCTTTTTGATTTTGATACACACGTATGCAGTTGACTCTGTAGATGTATTAAAATGTAGTTTTTAATTTTCTGTTACGTTCGGAGGCTGACACGAGTTCATAACTCGTTTAGCCGGGTTTGCCCGCGGTCAGTGCGGCTCGACACCTGATCCCCAATGCACATGTCCTGCTTTGTGCGTGCAGGGCATTCTGGGCATTATATGGATGGACAGATGTTCAAGGACTGTCTTTCAACAAGCTTTCAATACACACTACTATCTGCTGTACATATATTGTACTTACAGTGTTAGTTCAGCGTTATAAATATAATTTATTGCTGTTGTTAAATTTAGCTAAAATAGGCCACCGTAACATGCCTTTCGTAAGCGTAAATCTCTGTCATCTCATCCTGTCGTCTGAATTCCTCACAATGAACCTGTTGAATGTCGTCTACCTGTCACCATTACATTAACTACGTATTTGGGAACGTTATGAACAGTCGACCAATCAATGCTTTAGTTTCTCTAGCTCCGCTTTAGCGGTTTCAGAACATTCCCAAAATTTGTTTCTCTACCTCAGCCAGATCGCAGTCAATATCAATCATCGAACGGAATGTGACTGCGGTGGAGTGGAAGCCATCCGAGATGTCGTGTAGTGATTCCATCGGCGGCTGCCGTATCGAATGGACTAGATGAATTATTATTTCACCTTCGTCAGGCTTTGCCAGTGAACGGGGCGCAGTCGTTGACCCGCTGCAATGCGTGCTTACCAAGTGCTCTCTAATATACCCCTTTGCTCCTACTCGTCCTTTGACTACGAAAACCTATAGCTATTGTTGTTAATTAGAGGTTACTACCCAACAACAATAGCAATCACAAGACTATAATCTGTCTTACGCTCAATGAATTTAAAACATTGAATAAAATAATATTTGTCGTCGATAATTTTCCACGTTGTCGTCGTCGCGCGTCGGACGTAATCGTCACTCGTCTGCGTTTTGTTATCTATTACAAACATTATCTCATCGTGTGAGATCTGTTTGTGGTGATAATGCTCATACCAAAGATAGAGTTTTGTTCTTCCGCTGTGAGCAATACTCAATTATTTTTAATCAGAGATTACTATCGATGGTATACCGCTTTTCGCTGGCTTTTTTGCAAATAGAATTTGTTCTGCTGTGTAAATAACTTCCCACGATCGTTTTTTCAAAAAGAACATTCCTGGAGAGTTACAATTCTACAACCTACCTAAAATTAGTCAATGGCGATGGTGCAGAAACACTACGTTATGTTGATTAATTAGTAGTTAGGGTCATGAGTGGGTTGAGTGTGGTGCGCGCGCGCCTCTCGCAGTTATTGTGGGAATTGACTCGAGTGATTCGCAAGTGAAACTCACGAACACACCGACCGCTTTCTACAAACTGTAGCATTTATACAGTTTTGATGACAAACTTGTTATCATTATCAATTTATCATACATCATACCGACCGCTCAATGCATTTTTATATATAGTTTATGCCGTCCAAAATTTGTTAGGTAACTGAAAATAATTGGATTTAGTTCGTAATGAATAGTAATAATTGTAATCAATAACCTAATCATTGCATTTTACTATCTTTATTATCAGTGTTTAATGATACCGTGTTTAAATCTAATCAACATTTACCGTGTACTTTAACTTCAATGAAACTACCCCTAAAGCTGACATGATATTATACAGCAAACGAATGAAATGTCAGTGAAATCATGACAATGTCATCAACGTAGGTACAACGAACGTACGCACAAGTTTTGCAATTCGCGTTGGTTTACTTTGGGGCCGTGGGAATAATTGCCTCCACTTCTGCTCGCAGCCTCAGCTTGTCTATGACAGCTCATAACGGTCCTCCGAGAACGTACCTCGACCGTTTCGTTTGTACGTTTCTCGAATGCAAGTTTTTTACGCTTTTCGTAACTGAGGCTGTATGAGGTTAGGGTGGCACGCATGTGATGTAACTATGTATCGAGTACGTAAGAAGCGGTCGACACGGGGTTGTTGAACGTTCGGTGCGCCCGCGCCCGCGCGTTGTTCACAGTTTTATTAATAAAATGTTCGTGACGCGTATCGACGGCCGCGCACCGGATCGGGCTATTTATTGATGCGCGTGCGCACCGCGCGCCCCGGTAGCCAATGTATCGATCAGTTAACGACGCCCTAATCGTTGTATTGAGCTAGACATACTTACTAGATTCAAGCGTTCTAATGTATTTGTTACCTTTGCGACTATATTGAGTTTATCTTTAAGAATTGTATCGGGTTATAAGATTGGTTTCAGTCTTTAATAACATCTTACCTCTTACCTCGTTTTAATTAACCCCTTGAAAGTTTAAGGAGTTTATTCTCGAAACAAAATCTCTAGACCCAGCCATTTAGGCTCTGCGTTGTCTACACAGTCAATATAAAGATTTATTGCTATAATATTGCTTAGATATGAGAGAGTGTGTCACTGTCGCTAAGGGGAAAGTAAATACTTACAACTTACCTGAAATATTGAGAAAATGTCTACGACCTCTACAATGACGATGGTTAAGAGACTTGCTACTTGCGCGTGACGTCACTCCGACGACGTGGGCGCGCGCGGCTTCGAAGAGAGGCTTTGAAAAACTAAACTTTAGTAAGCGAAAATAATGATCTAACAAAATTATCAGATATAAAATAATAAACTTCCAATTAAGTTAGAAAATGTACAAGAATTCGATTTTGTCTAAGAAAGCAACGGAATTGTTGTGAGGTGGTATTTGGGTGACGTTGATGAGTGTTACCGCAACGGCCTCGCCCGCCCGGTTGTAAACAAAGCGCGCGCAGAATAGGCGCGACGTTGCCAAGTTGTGCCTTCCCCCTCC
The DNA here is from genome assembly GCA_958496205.1 of Idaea biselata. Lineage (NCBI taxonomy): Eukaryota > Metazoa > Arthropoda > Insecta > Lepidoptera > Geometridae > Idaea > Idaea biselata. The sequence goes on along the minus strand of CAUEGO010000025.1, from coordinate 12,801 downwards.
CTCCTAGCTGTCAACGCTAGCTAACTGCTCATCAACACTAAAGTCATTTTGATGCTTGTAAAAATCTAAAACATCTTATCGTTACAAGTTATAAATTGAAACATTGTAGCTAATTCAAGTCAAGATCTCGTATGGTTATTTCTAATTACATAATTGCAGCGTTTCCAATTATTATCGGTTTAAGTATCGATAGTGTCGATACACTTGAAAGGGTTCTGTAATTGGTGAATACGCAGTTGGCTTTAAAGTCTGCCAGTTTCGGATATTGCAAAAGTGTTTAGTAGAACGCGACGAGAGGCATGCTAATGTTGTTCAAAACATTGACGAGAGAAAGAGATGCCACGAATGCGGCTTGCAACCGCAACTCCGCAACCCACGTGTGAAGTGATAATTTTGTTGCTCTCTCAACTGTCTAGATTTTACCGCTTATAGCTTTACTATCCGTCCACCATATGAATCGTTAAACCTTAAATTTAATTATCAACGTTTATTTACATTTTCCCATCTCAACACTTGGATAAAATCTCAAAAACTACATTTTATTAGATAAGGTGCTAACAATTAACAAACAATATCAAGATACAGATAGATACTTACTTAGTGTTAAGTATTCGATTGTGTAAGGCGTGAATAGTGTAGAATGTAACAATAGTGATAATCGCATAGTGATTACTGCGTCGGAGAGTGGCACAGGCGGGTAAGAACACGGTGGCGGCGCGCGTCGTCTGCCCGCTATCGATCCCGTCGCAAGGTGGTGCCAACCACCGCCACCGCACTTACACCGCTACTAAACATGCGACCTTGAACCTTAACACTATGCTTATAATTGCATACAACAACAATGCACCCCACATATAAAAGAACTACGCGAAGCCACTACTAAACTTAAGAACATGAAGAATGTTCCAAACTAACTTCATGTAAGTACTACAGGTATCCGAGAAGTTTGAATCTGGTAGAAAAGTTTTAAAACTTTGATTTATTTGCATCCCAGTCAAGTGAAATACTACGTTGAAGACAGGAATTTCGGGAATGTAGAAGCCACAATAACTGTACACGTTTGATCCAAGTGACTAGCAGTACGGATGGAATAGAATCGTGACTCGCTCCGGTAATCGAGCACTTATGCCTGTGTACCGTAAACTTACCGTTGTATTGCGTTAACGGCCTTGGGAGGACCGAGCTTATGGTTACCAACGGAACAGAGCTTTATGGTAATCCAAAAAGCTTGGATTGATCTACCGAATGTATATTCCATCATACAGCAGAAATAAAGAAGCTTCAGTATTTTAAACAAGACAACTCAAACTGTTTAAAGAATTGAGCAAATCGTCGATGTCAGAACCATTTGTTACGGTCACAACTTAGTAGCCGGGCGCGTCACTTGACGCCCTTGACTAGTTGCTCACCAGAGCCGCCGCCGTCGCCGGTGAACTGTCCAACCTGTTTCCAGTTGTTTTTGCTTTTTAAGTTGGATAACATTTAAATCAAGCTATGTTTTGATAACTCTTACATAGGACCGTACTTACTCGTTTCTAATGGGTTTTTTTTTTTAATTATTGGAATTGTCCATGTCTGAAATGATAATTTGGCAATAATGTACTTATTTGTTTAAAACATTTTATTGATAATTAAGTTATAAAAAACCTTTTTGTTCCAAATTAATACTCCTTGCGTGACTTGAACCTACGACTCCCGACTAGGGCATGAATCCCGGGATCCCGGGATATCGTAATCCCGGGATCTCGGACGCAAAAGTTCGATATTATAATCCCGGGATTGAGTGATCCGATATCGAGATTTGAGCAATTTACTATTTGGGTATAAATTAAGGTTTTTAGCTATATTTTTCCTCATGGAATGATTGAATGGAACTATTAAAATTAAACCCAAATTAGTCTACCCCTGAGGAAGAGATCTGTAAAGATTTAGAAGCGTAGGGAATTGGTAAAATGTTTAAAACAATAAAAGTAACGTGATTCATTGCAATTTTCAAGACAAGTATTTTTTATACAAGCTCGCATGCAAAATATTTCTGCTAACATCATTTTAGTGGTGCGCCTAGAATTTGGCGCAAAAGTTTAGACACTTTCGGGTTTAGGCTATTTGTCCGCCATATTTCCAAAATGATGGGGTGGACGGCCCTCGGGGTAACTTATTTACGTAATGAAACCACTAGAGTCTTAAATATATTAGATATTTTATATTTAACACATTTTTATTGTATTAAATTCGCTTTTTTAACGATATCTAAAATCCCAGTATCGATCCCGGGATCCCGGGATTGAGCTCTTAATATCGATATCGCCCCGGGATTGAAAACCTTCCGATATTGCATGCCCTACTCCCGACCCCGTCTTCTCTTGCGAAGCGCGTTAACCAACTGCCCTAAGTGAGCTCAAGTGTCAGGGTTGAAAGGGACAGGGGGATACAAACTTTCCCCTTAATTGTGGGTAATGCTTAAATATTAATTCTTCATAATGTCTTGATTATTATGTTACATCATGCGACTATTTAGTAGAAAGATTATGTTTAGTAAGTAGTTATGCAGGCCTACTGACTAAAAACACCTGTGCTATCACCCCGGTTAAAGGCAGCATCGTTGGAAACGCTTCAGCTGAAATAAGAACTTCTATGAATCAATTGAAATCACTATAAGTGTACATAAATATACAAGTCGATAAACACAGCTGAAATGATCTACAGAAGTATTTTTATCTGCTCAATAACTTGCTGACCTTATTTTAGTATTACTAAGGTGGTACTGAATCTGAAGAAAAATATAATTGAAGGTTCTTCCAAAAATAAATTGTATAAGTACTTATCCTAAGAAATTTCCTAACATAAAAGTAAATAAGATATCTAAAATCAGCGAAGATTCAATGTCAATTAAAATGTTAGCGGATGCTTCCACTACACGCATGTGTGTCTTGTGCGGCTCGCGCTACAAACACAAGCACGTGCGTTGCGAGCGAATGCCTGACGTCACTCAGGTCGCTCGCGCGCCCCGCCCCTTTGCCAGAGAGAGACGACTACATCACGTGCACGGAGCGGCAACGTCGCTCTCGCCGTTTTGTTTTCGCATAGAGAGTCGTCGGTGATAGGCCGAGTTTATCTTTCGATTGCGAATGCAACAACGGCTATTCTACCGATACCATACAACGTTACTTCTTTAGTATCCATGCAAGTTTATCAAGCCTTAAATTGTACACAATATCTCGCTACTACATCTCATTGTCAATACGACCTTGGGAAGTACGAAGTTTTATTATAATAATCACATGGTAGATCTAACAATACTTGGGTAGAAAAACAGTCAATGTCGAGGTAAAACATTGCAGCTAGGACGCTGGCAAGGTCAAGGATACTGACTGACTTACACTTGCAGGACTCGATTGAATACTCTAGTTTGCTATCTGTTATTTATGCGCTACAACAGTTTACAACTTTACACAGTTTACAACAACTTTAGTTTTAACATGTTGTCTCTATTTGTTTACAGAGACAGGCGAGCAAGGATCGTGGGAAAGCGGTCTCTCCTACGAATGCCGTTCTTTACTCTTCAAGGCTCTCCACAACCTCATCGAAAGGTAAATAATACATCCGAACAAGTGTAACAGTAGAACGCTATCATGAATTATTGAAATCCATTGTTATTCTTTCTTTTCAAGACGTAAGTGCTCGGTTAAAAGTAAAATTAAGTACGATGTTCATTGACCTCAGTTTTCTGCGTTTGATGTTACATATCGTGTGACATTATGTTATCTACGTTGTGCATTGCAGATATGATTTGCTTTTTTATCTTCTTATTATAGCCCGACGACACAGCGCAATCTAGCCAAACTAAGCACTAGGCTTGTACTATGGGTACTTTTTTCTGTAAGTACATACATATGATAGGCACATAGAAAACACCCAGACCAGAAACAAATATTTACTTTTAAGTATAAATACTTGCACCCGGCGGGAATCGAACCCGCGACCTTCTGCATTGCAGTCGGGCCTTCCTCCGACAAGAGGTGGTCTATTCGTTTATTCAACATCATAATAGACTTATTTTATTAGTATATTTCTAAACCTATTAGGTGTTCCTCAAGGGTCACTCGAGGGGTTCCATACCATAATCTCACGGTTTCTTGTTTGCGTTCCGTAAAGTATCAATCTTGAGTGTTGTTGACTCTGCCCGATATGAAACAAAGTTGGGTGGTCCATTCCTCTGCTTGTTTATTTAGCTCACAACTTTAGTTAATATGCCAGACGTATTACAGGTTTTTTGTGCATTCGTTTTGAAAATTTGTCGCTGACACATTCTCTTTATCAGCGTTGTGTTGTACTAGTGAGTTCGGTCTGTAATTTGATGTTGAAGTATGTCTTAGATGAAAACAAAAAACAGCAAATACGTTACCTAGTCTCGGAAAATGGGACGATAAAACTGCGTCCAGCTGACGCACTAGCCTCAGTCGTTCGTATGTCGAACCGTTGGCGCGTAAGCACGTGCTGTCACACTGCCATTATCTTTTTGAAATCCATAAGAATGCCTTTTTGCTTATTTACAAATTCCTGAATCATTCTTAAAGACAAATGTTTTTAAATACAATAATTTTATGAAAATGGATGTAGGTGTTTCTAGCTCATTTTTTCGAATACGCAATGTTAGAATATACCGTATCTGCTATTTTTGTTTTCATCTAAGGTAATAGTATGATGGAGTGGAGAGACGAGCGAAGGAGCGATGTGATTGCCGGGTCCGGCTGAGTATGCGGTCTGTCGGCGTCATTCTGCGAAGGTCGCTGCAGCGCTCGTCCGCCGTTCTAATGTCGTTTTTTGTTGCATTTCGCGCAAATATCGATGCTCGTGCCCGTTCGCCTGAGGCGAAGCTCGATTCTTGTAAATGCCAATTGGCAATCAGCATTCATATAACAACGAGGCGTTTGTAATTTGTGTAGCCTTTTCTGGGAGTTTTTGCAACGTTTAAGTAAATCACTCGTCTTGTCTCGAAGAGATTCAGATTTCATTCAAATTAAATTGCAATTTAGATCCTAATACCTACTACTTGGAAAATATCTATCGGTGCCGAAGTAGGTAACTTATAAAACATATGGTAGATAGATGGAACATGTAAAAAGGGTGATCGTTAACATGTCACGGCTCTAGTAGAATTGGTTGAGGTTAGTAATGGTAATGGTGCAAGCCGCAACGCAACGCAACCCAAGGCGTTGATAGGATAGCATAGCGTACGTCTGACGGCAGCAAGCATGCAGCGGCAGAATGTCGGAATATAAGCGGAATCCAGACGAGGCGTTGACCCCGGCCGGCGGCACGTCAAAGTAACAATGCGTTCGTCGCTCGCTCGCATCGCAGACCGCCATCGCCAGCCGCCAGCCCGAGATCAGATCCCGCGACCGATTTACGATACGCAACCGAACCACCTCTCGATATGATGCGACAACTATTAAAACAGTCTCGTCGATACACGGCACACGCGCTGCTCTCAATATTGTTTGATCTCACTCGCTCGTCGAGTCCATCGATTGACTTTTAGTTTATGGCGTGTTTTACATTCGGCCGCTAAACGATTCTAATCGTTTATTTATTTTAATGTTTTACTTTTCTATTCTCTTATTGAAACATCATGGATTCCGTTGACGATCCGTAATTTTGTCTGATTTTAAAAGGAGCTTTTCATTGAATTACAAGATCATTCGGCCATAAAGTTGTAGTTGAAGTGAAGCCAGGTAAGTAATCGTGCGCACAGAGTGTAGAGCGCACGCCTGCGCCCGCGCACTCGTTGCACGGGCCAATGATTCACGTGAAGAGATCGAGCATTGTTTACAAAAACAATTTGACGGTCGGTATAGAGTGCGCTGTGCGGTCGTGTACAAAGATAGTCGCTCGAGCACACCTAAATATAAACTGGCGTCCAATTATATCGATCTTTACATTTTTAAAGGTTGTCTATTCATTGTAAAAAAATCCTATAGGTACTTAGGTACTACCCACAGTTTCACCCGCGTAAGTCCGGATCCCGCAGGGCTTATCAAAAAACCCATCCTCAGTGGATATCTACAGACAAATCCCAAAAAAGACCCTTCAAATTTCAAATCTCTAAAACCAGCGGTTTAGCCTGTGCATTGGTTGGTATATAGTTCAGTCAATCAGTCAGGAATTTAAATTGTATGTACTGTATACTCCACACTAAAGATTATCTGCAAGGGCGTTCAATGGATCTAATCGTCCGATTCCCATTATATTCATCTTATTCATTCGAGGAGTGAAACATAATTATTATGTATGTGGAGCTACAAACATGAGCAGTACAATGAATACATAATAGGAAATACCAGTGTCAGTCGACATACTACACTAGGCACAACATGTAAGAACATACTAACAAATTGTGACGAGGAACTACTTTGATTCATGATCTTGTTGAAATGGTCACGATTATTCATACCTGGAGCCTGATTATGTAACTTAGTTGCTAACAAATCTCGATTGAAACAATTGAAATTGTTGATTACATGTCATTTTCACGTCTTTAGTTGGTAACAAATTGTCATTGCAATTTTTTTTTTTTTTTTTTTTTTTTATTTATTTATAACAACTTAAAATTAGCTTATAAAACAATATGCAGGCCATAAATCCCGATGATTTGTCTGGCGTGCTAAATTTAGTTAGGTACGTGACCGCATTCAAATAGTCTAAGGTAAGTACATAGTATAGGTAGGTATAAATGTTATTTGTAGTCTAGAAAGTTTGTATATAAATATAAATATTAAATTATTTATTCTCCAAATCATGAAACTTGTTTGGTTGCATTCACATACATTTATCATAAGAAAAGAAAAAGTAAGTACTCGTAGTTAATAGGAATCAATAATAAAAAATAAAAAAGCATTCTAAAGTTGATAGTATTTTGCATCATTGTTTGATAAAAATATATACGAAAAACAAAAGCCATACATTTGTTAGTGTGATGTAATGTTAGTGGTGTGAGTTAGTGAGAGTGCATCGAGTGGAGCCGCTCGGGTCGGAGCATGATCGATGAATTAAAACTAGCGACTGTAACTATCAAATTGTATATCCGGGAACGCAAAAATTAACAATTTCAATTGTTTGCGATTTGTTAGCAACAGATTTACGTAATCAGGGGCCAGTTCTCGCCTAGGTACTAGTACCAAGTACAGACCTACAAAGCCCAACACATTCGTGTTTATGGATATTGCATGACGATACATAGAAATCGATTAACTAAACCATTACATTTTATGCCATTGTTTACTCGAAATCGGAGGCTGTATCCGCGTGCCGATTCTAACGCTCTCCCAAACATTTTTCCGAAGGCTATATCGGTAATCATTTGTAGTGTTTAGCTTTTGTGCTTAGAAATTCTAGAAACGAACAATAGAAATGGAGTTTGTTGTCTATTTTCATAGTTAAATTCTTAAATTATTTTGGTTTTACCTTCGAAGTTACGCAATTTAAGTGTTATGAAAGGTAACCTCACTAAGGCTTACGAGTTGCAGTAAAATCCCAGTACGTTTTGCTGCAGTCCTATTTACCGTCAGGTAATACAATCGCAAGCTGCAATCGGCGCGCATTTACGACATGCCTACAATTGACAGCTCTCGGTATTGCATCGCTACGTGCCATGCACTCGAAGACATCACTTAGACAGAACTCCCAACTGTATCAGCAGGGTTATTCACAGCTTCTGATCCGATACCGGTGAATTACATGAAAGCTCCTTTCACTGTCTCATTGAGGATCGCTGAGCTAGCGAGCGGCCGCGGCAAATTGGGAAGACCCAAGAAATGCTGGCTTGACGTCGTAAGATCGGATATGCGTGCAAATGGTCTCACTACACGGGAAGCCGAAGATCAAAAAAGTAGGAAAGCGGACCCCGGGCTCTCGATATGCAACCGGGAACGCTCGGATGATGATGATGCTGAGCGAGACGAAAATAACCATCCTCTTTTTGTCTGAGCAAAAGGCTGTGAATACCCCGGCTGATACCAACCATTATTGCAACTCTTAACGCCGCAACTGAAGTTCATTACACTCCAATTCACACAACTATCCAAATTTCAATATGGAGGGTTATGTTAGTCGTAAATAAGTTTTAGTAAACAATGACCATCACTGACTTGACAACTGTTAAGCGCTTACAGAACTTGTTTTCGCTTACATTGTCTAACAAATATTGCTTGAAATTACTAGACATAACATTTCATATCTCCTTCTATAGCGAAATAAGACGCGTTGACGGCTCTTTGTAAGATCCTTACAATGGCGTTACTACTTACTGGCTTAGGATCTAGTGGTTGTTTACAGTTTGTTACGTCGGAATACTCGTAGCTACGGCTTCGTATGTTAATTGTGATTTCTGTTAGGTTCCTTCAGCCGTTAGCCGTTAGGGTCCGCTCCGCCCACAAGGCTAGCCATCTCACTAATATCATCTTTAAGATTGCACATCAAGCAAGATTGCAAGATGGAACATGCATACATGTTATTCGAAAAAAAAAACTAGTTTCTTGACTGATGTAGGCAATTCATTGCGTTTATGTTGTTAATTCTTACCGCTAATTAAGCTACATGGATTTGCGTTTTTTTGGCATAATATCCTTCCATAGTTAGGAAGCTAAAGAAATCTTCCGTAGTACTGGATCGATAGCTACCAGACACCCCCCACATAAAATGTGCGAAAAATATTCATCCCCCAGAACGTTTAACATAATCGTGTGATTATTTTATTCCAGTCTCAAGATTCGGCCCCAAAGAACATGGTAGAAAGACAAATAGAATTGCTGTATAAAACAATAATATAAACATACTAGCTGCGACCCGCGGTTTTACCCGCGTAAGTCCCGATCCCGGGAGAATATCGGGATAAAATAGCCTGTTATGGAATATTTCATTGATTCTTATAATATGTTGCTGACACTTTTGATGTTTTCAATTGAAAAAAGAACTCAATATTTTCAGTCGTTTTTAGGGTTTCGTAGTCAACAAGAAACACTTATAGTTTCGTCATGTCTGTCTGTCCGCGGCTTAATTCAGATACGCTTAGTACTAAGAAGCTTAAGAAGAAGTAACCATGCGTAGACTTCCATAAGTAATATATATGTTATAGGCAATGTGTATAATGCAGGCATTCTATACATTTCCTAGGTATTGTATAGAATGCCGAGGTCGTCCAGGCAATGTGTGAAATGATATTGAATGTTCAAACTATTTTACACTTTACCTAGGAAATGTAAGGAATACCTAGGCATTGTAAAGAATGCCGGTTGACGCATAGGTAATGTATGTAACGTGTGTTTCTTTTGCATTTCTTACCACTTGATTATGGAAATTTGATCATGATACAAAAAAAACCAACAGTTTTCATTTAAAATAAACTTTTATATATTAGCAGGGGGTTTGGGGGGGTACGTATTCGAATAGGTATCTAATATTAAAATATTTACAGTTAAAATCCCGATGCTATCTAACTATCTAAAGCACGGAAAAACTAAACGGAGCACCCCGACTTGGTTAGGTTAGGTTAATGTTAGAACATGATTACACGCAGCGCTTTGGCGAGCGAGCGAAGCGAGCATGCCGCGGCAGCGGTCGCCAAAGCGCCTTATTCTGTAAATAAAAAAGGCGTGATGTATATAAATCGCACTGTATATGAAATAAATGTTAATAATGTTTTTATTTATAGTATTAGGCGCTTCGGCGACCGCTGCCGTCGTTCATTATACACATTGCCTGATGCGCTTCGGGCATTTTATACAATACCTAGGCAATGTATGAAATGAATCGTTTTATACACATTGCCTGAACGTTTTAGGCAATGTATACAATGCCTAGGCATTCTATACAATGCCGGATTATACACATTGCCTATAACATATACATATTGATCACGCCGACAAAGTCGTATTAAAAAAACATTATTTATGAAAAAAAAACATACCGCATTTTACCTGTTCTTTATTCCTCGTTTATTAAGTAAGAAAGAAGACAAATTTTAAAACAATTCTATGCCCAATTGTTCTTTCAACATTTCTTCCTTTAATAAAATACACCGAGCACCGTTCACGCAATACGTTTTTTGCCAGCAGTAGTTCGCTTACAAGGACAGCGGAGCTACTCCCGGCTAGAGGATAGACCGGTCTGAATGTAACACCATCTAATAATAGCTAGCTTTGTAATTAACAATGTACTTGTGTTTGCGTTTCAGATGTCTGCTGTCACGAGACTTTGTGAGGCTCGGCAAGTGGTTCGTTCAACCGTACGATGGCGACGAGGAAGATGTTGGGAAAAGGTAAGTCAATTTGATGTTTAACTAATAGCCTGGACTTTCAGCCGTTCAATCAAACAGCTTAGTACAGCGTACAGCCATACTCAAAGTTAGGGCTCCGCGAAAGTACGAGTAAAAATAATCGATAGAAAAAATCGAAGAAATACTTTCCTATTTTCGAGAAAAAAATGGTTGAGCTTGATTTTAGTATAGAATGTATAGAAACATTTTTTTTGCAATTTGCCAAGTTTCTGATAATTATATTTTAGGGCTCCATCAAATATTTGGCTTTCCAAAATGGTACAGCCATCGAAAAAGTTACCTAAGCGCTCGCTTCGCCCACGCGCGCCATAGTTCTAACCTCACCTTTTCGTGTCGGTTCTGTGATATAAAAGCACCCCATGTACATATGTTAACTTTTAGTTTACCTATTAGATAGTGGCTAGGCTGCTTATTGGATGGCTGATTAGGCTAGTTACCAGTCACATACACAAGTTAAGGAAATTTACTACATTATAATAAAATTTATTATCAGTACTTTTGCTTGTAAGTTATGTATGAAACTACGCATTTCGTATGTACAAAAACGACCTTAAGAGGAAAGGATACCTACTCTTTTCTTCATACAAATTTTACAATTGTTGTTGACTGTTTTCTCCCTGGATAAAGACATTAGAGAAAAATATTTTAATGCCATAAAAGCAATATAAGTAATTACTATGCCTCTACGTTTTTTTTAATAAATTATATATAATAATTTTTATTTATTTTCAAATTAGAATAGAACTAATTTGAAAATAAATAAAAAATAACAAACGTAGGAGCATGGTCATGGGAGATATAGGTTTTATGGCATAAACATATTTGCTCTAATGTCTTTATCTAAGGAGGAAACAGTCGACTATGTTTGTATGGAGAGAGAGTAGGTAGACATTCCATTTAAACGTCGCAATGGAAGTGTCTTTGGTTGTAGTTTTCTAAATGAGCTATGCCCAAATCGACTATCTGTTGACTTCCTATATTGAGATGGAGGATCTCTGTGTTGCATTCATTGAGACATTAGAATGTGCCTTCGTTCCCCCTCCTACATTTATATTACACAGTATACGTCAATCTAAAGTAGAGCGACGTCTTGAATATCAATGACGAATCACGCTTCAAATATGATGTTCAAATATACTAGGCGCGTTTTGCGGGACCGGGGTTACTACCGCTGCCGGTGTATGTGTGGTTTGTGCTTCGAAACTCGAATAATACAAAATTTCTCGCGCTCAGATCGATCCTGGCTTTACCTATGAATGTTGGTTCAGCACTAAAAAACTAGAGATTCGCGTGCGATGAAAATGGGATGGAACCTTGTCAAAACAAATCAAAACTGACCAATGAAAAGCAAGCTTCAAAGCAAATTTGCCGACTCTATTGCGCGCATCTCAGTTACAAAAGGTCGCATCTCATTCTCATCACGCGCGGATAATACGTTTTAGAATGTTGGTTCTTCGAGCCGGATCAATATTTAAACTTCTTGATTTATTCTAACTATACTATTGTTAATTCCAGTCTATGGCACCTATCGTTCTCGTTCGCGTTCTTCCTCCACGGCGAGAGCACGGTGTGTGCGTCTGTGGACGTGCGGCAACATCCGCCGGTACGGACTCTCACCCCCAAACGGCTGGCTAAGATCAACTCGCCCGATCAACAGGCGAATGCTAAGGGTGAGTTGGATACTGCATCTGCTGTGCCACGCAAATAATATAAGGGCGTTTTTATTTGCATGCGTGTTTGCGCGCCCGCAAAAGCGCCGCCCGCTAAGTATCGTTTCATACATATGCACGCCACACGCACGCGTGTCGCGGCTCGGTTGCGCGGATGCGTGTGCGTGTATCGAATCTTGACAGCCAGTGCTGTTTTCACTGTCAAGCAGGCTGCACGCATGCATTACTTTCTTTACTTTCATACTGAGAACTCGTGTTCTTTTCCTGGTGACACGCACAATACTGCGGCATGGTGAAAAAAATCTGAGCCTGGCCCTCACCACTCATGACAATAAAAACGCTCTAAGGTTTAGTGCTTTTTTCGAAGACCTCCGGATCAACAGCCAGGCATGCTTCAAGCCAGGTGCCTTGACTTACATAGTTGGGTATGTGTGCCAATTCACCTGGCCTGGTTTAAATTGTTTCAATTTTTTACCTAATCGACGATATAAGTGTATGTTTTATCTTGCCTTCCGCAGTGATCCTGGCCCCGTTCGGTCTGGAAGGCATGCTGACGGGGCGCGAGTGGAGCGAGAGCGACGCGGCCACCGCGCGGCTGCTGGACTCCTGGCGCCAGCTTTATCCGCTGGAGCAGGGCTGCGGGGCTGTCGAGGTTAATGTCTACTTACAACGTTCCTTCGGAACTAGTCTGAATGAAATGAATGAATGAAGTCATCCTTGGCGTATCTGTCAATGGCGAAAGACCTGGTTAGGGTGAATAGCGCGGAGGTGGCTCGCAAATACCAACTTAGTCTTAAA
>CAUEGO010000024.1:0-14030 GCA_958496205.1 Idaea biselata | reverse complement strand
TTGATACCTATGCCACTTAAATGAGTAAAGTTATTCGGGAGCACGTTAACTATACCTTCTATCTGTGTGGATCCCGGCATAAATATTATAATGTGGCAACCCTAGTTGCGAATGTACAGAATTATCGTAAACTACTATACCAACCGATACACGCGATACGTGACTCTCTCCGCCAACACTCCACTACTCTAAACTAGTGAAAAATGTACCCTGTGACATAAAAAATACGGTTCATTTGAACGAAAGAAAAACTTTGTTATTTGTGACTATCGGAATTATTTACAGGGCTTATAAAATGCGACGCCATTAAGCGGCGAATAGCTCCGGTTGAAAGGATCTTTAACTTTTTAGATTATGTTGTTATCCTTATGTAAAAGTAACATTTCAATAGTTATGAGTTATGACAGTAATAAAAGAATCGAACAGGATAAAACTGCCGGGACTCCATTAAGGTAATGTTTTTGTTACGAAAAGCCAAGTTAAAAGTGAAGGTGAAAGGAGACTTCCCATTTTCTTTGGAGATTTAGTCCATTAGTTATTTCAACGTTGTTTTGGACCATGTATATTTCGGTAAAGCATTTTATCAATAAAATTACTAAAACCTACTATAACTGTAAATGCTTCCTGAGTTTTATGAAACTATTTTTCATGTAGGTAGTAGGTGTTAAACAAAAGTGTTAAAAGCAAGCTTAACGGCCTAATACAGAAACGCTATTCAAAATTTGTGTTCTACTTAAACAATTAAGCATCTCTCAAAGTCAAAAATCCCATACTCATTTTGAATTTAAAAGCTGCTTAATTATTTAAGTATGCCTCAAATTTTAAGTGGCTTTTCTGTATGCGGCTGTTAGTATTTTATTAATCGATTACTTAAATATTAAACTTTAACTATTAGGTAACAAATGAACAAAGGTTGATGTAAGCGGTCACAAACAACGTACTCGTCCGTTTTCAATACAAACTAATGAACACTAATTTGACCTGTCTCCGATTCTCGTATTAAAAGTATCTAATAATAGATTTGTACATTGTTACAATTGTGTTTTAACTGCAACTAACTTGCAACTGAACTGCAATCGAAACTTCATTGACTCTAAATGTATGGAAAACCAAAGATGAAGTTTAAGATAGTTTCGATCGCTGTTCAGTTGAAATTGAAGCGCATTAGTAATGGTATTGCAATGAAGTTTTAGACAAATCTAACACGAGAATCGGGGCTCTGGTCAAAGCCAAACACCAGTAGCAACGACACGCCGAGTTCCGAGCGCTCCACAGCTTGCAGCTCGACTAATGCATTATTATAGCCGCATAACAGTTGCAATGACAAATATTGTGATGTCCGCGAATTAATCTGTGAGTTTAATTAAATGGTACGAGTTGTGGGGATAGTGGTCGCGAGGCGAGGCGAGGGCGGCGCGGGGCGGAGGCGGGACCTACACGCTAACACGATCATTATTATTTGACGCGGTTGTTAGCTCGGTACCTACGCGTGCACGACGCGACGCGACCGACGCGCACTTCTACTGAAAATTTAATTTGTAAATCAGATGTGACACTAACATAACTGCGGTTACACAATTTGTCTACTAATAAGTAAATTATATGCATTTATGATTAAAGTCACACTCTCATGGCACGACAGACGTATTTGATAGACAGACAGACTTCCATTGTGGTAATGGCATAATAGAAAAAATACCCTACTACAAAACTTAAGAGTTTTCAAGAGATGGAAATGGAATGTTGTTTAGAATAAGTTGAAACTTATAGTTTTTAAAATAAGATCGCCCTTGTCTTTTACTTTATTTAGGTTTCTTACTCGTTATATATTACCTATCAGTAAAAATTGGAATATTTTCAAAAATAAAATTTTCGTTTAATTAAATTGTTTTTTTCAATTAGTTTATTGGCTTTCATAATATAGTTACAATAGGTAGATGTTACATATATTATGTATTTTAGTCCAAATACGAGCCCTGCCAGTCATTGCAAGTTCGTGATATTCGACCGAGGTTTTAGATTTCTATAGAGTCAAATGCAATTACAACATTTGACTTCGTTAAGTTGAAACGACTGCACAGATTTGCATGAAATTTATAAAGGATTAAATTCATAAGCAGTATTTGCATTAACGACACTTTTAATGTAAAAATTATACAAATCTTGTGAATAGAGAAAGAGGGAGTCAAGTATAAAACGCGATGCATTTTAAACTCTGCTTTCAGATTACTTAATAAGTTTTTATGTTTGTAGCTATCTCCTGCAAGATTTTAATAAAGGATTATTTATAAACAAGTAAACATTATGAATATCGGTGCTTTAGCAATGGATGATTAATACTAGAAATCAATTGTTAGGTTAAACATATTTAAAAAACCATATTATATATATTAAACCTCACTGAAAAGTACTAAAACCGGTCAAGTGCGAGTCGAACTTTAAAATGAATGTTCATTTTGGTACCTACCTAGAAGTTTTCGCGAAAGTGCAGATTTACCCGTATCTTTTTATCGTGTGAACTCAGAACCTTGATTTTTATGTACCTGAAAGGGGTCATTGACCTGTATTTCAACTCGATACCACCACGCGTTCCCGAGTTAATGGGTCCTGACAGACGGACATACGGACAGACGGACAGACAGACGGATAACAAATTGGTCTTATAAAGGTTGCTTCTTTACCTTTTGACGTAAGGACGGAACCCTAAAAAAACCATTACTATTTAGGGAACCTTCCCTTCCTTAATTCTTGTCATTGAAAAATATTCAATACTTCATTTTACATGTGGGAAGGGTTTCTTGTTGACTATTACGAAACCCAAAAATTGACCCTCGGAATTCGGAATCAATCATAATATTACTCCGCAATATTATTTAAAACTTAAACTTAGTTAAATATGCTTCTATGTAAACAAATTGTATAATTAATTGCATACTATTATTCGACAGATCTTCCTAAAAAAAAAACGTCAAATAAAATGAACAAAAACGTCAGCTCGTACACTGAAATAAAAAAAACTAAGAAAATCATTTATTCTACAACTTACTTACTTAACCTAACCTAACGTAAAAGGAAACACTCGCTTAAGTTTCCTCTAAAAGTGCATCAACTAAATCCCTAAGTAGGTAGGTACATTCCCCACCGTATTCATTAAAAACTAATTTGGAAGACGAAGAAAAAACATTAATTAGTGTGAAAGTGGTATAAGCTGTGACGTGCTTTCGTTTAGTTCAAACTTTTAACTGCTTCGCTGTACTTCGTGATCTAGAGTTCTGCACCGAAGTTCCGCCAACTTATACAAACGCTGGCAGTACCTCTACTATTTGTACGACTATTAAAATCAGCTATTATTTATTGCACAATCAACTTTTAGCCGCAACTTTATTCCTGTAGATGAAAAAAGTTAAGAGGCCTGTAAGTGTCGGCCCATATCAACCAAAATAAACTATATCAAAATCGCTTCATCCGTTCGTGAGTTACGATGCCACAGTTACACAGGCACAGGCAGACGTTAAACTCATAACATCCACCTTTTAACGGTTGCCTGGAAGAGATCGCTTCAAGCGATAAGCCGCCCATTGTACCTATTCTAAAATTAGCTGTAAGTTTTTGTTTTTGTAATGTATTTTGTAAATTTTTGGTGCAATAAAGTTTTTATCTATTTATCTATCTATCTTTTCCGTCGGGGGTTAAAATTAATAGTTATTCCTCTTTTTATGTCGGGTCTATTTTATTTATTTTCTCAGTCAGTCTAAAACTATTTTCACTGGGTACATGAAAACATGGTATGGCTTTTAAACTATTATCAAAAAAATATTCACCATATAGTTCAACGCGGCATGATCGATCCGATCCATTTTTTTTTACAAGTCTATGTATGTATGTACACAGTGGTAGATACCTTGAATTTCATTCCGAAGATCATGCGTTCGAATCCCGACCGCCTCCCGATATCTTTTTCCTTACATCGCTTTTACGGTGAAGGAAAACATCGTGAGGAAACCCGTAGCTTAGTTAGTTCCATACCTGACTGGGCTGGGAGGATGGTATAGGTGCTGGGCAAAGCCTACTCCTCCTAACCTATATACTAACAATGACCCGGGCAATAAATCATGATTCAGATTAAAAGATCCTACAGACAAACATAATATCTAGAGGTCAAATTGAGATCACTTTCTGTGTTTATTCGGGTCTTTAAATAGAATTACGATGAAGAAAGTTCAAAAATACAATGTAAATATTTATTTTCAGACATCAAATGATAACTGAGTAATTTAGAAAATGAAATTAAAAGCTCTGGAAATAGAATCATCCTTTTTTCTAATTCCATTTTTGTGAAAGTCGGCGTTCCATCGCCTTCACAGTATTTGCAGTCATTTCCACGTCAAAAATGATTGTGATAAATTACCTTCTAATCCGTGTTGAAGAAATGCTGCATCACATGATGTCCGTTACGATCTGATGTATTTACTCATTTAGGATATTTTAATGGCTTGGCCGAAAATGTTTTATTATTATAAGGACCTACGAAATTAGACGAGAAGAACAAGAACAAAGTGAATTTTCAATAAAAACAGACAAAGCTGTTTGTGTGGGAAGTGTGTGGGATGTAAAGTTAACGGTCATGAGAGGCCAACTAACCTTTTTGTTATTTAATATTTTACCAAACTAAAGGATTATGTTTTGAGGTAGATGCAGTGAGTTGGAATATAGACTTTTCTATCGATTGACAGGTACAAAACAAGAACCGGTGTGAACTTGGCAGCCAAAGTTAGCAGCCTATAACCCGACCAAATTAAGATGGTCATTTTTGTGAAGTTAGCAGCCAAACGAAATAACAGCTTGTATATACATAAAAAATAGTATATACATATCACAATAGGTTAGATATAGACAAAAGATGCCAATAAAATTATAAAACTTATAATAACTGCCACACAAACATTCCTAGGACACAAAGATGTAATAAATAACTGCTACTAAAATTCAACTACTCAGACTGCTCAAATCGCATCAAAATGAGTCTAGGATTATAGGTAACAGTCCATAGTACCTAGGCAGTGCCATTAGAAAGTGGCTATGAGGCTCCTTAATGCTCCACCACCCACTGAAACTTAATACAAATATTTTTCATTCAAATTTTCTGTATTTCGATGGATTGAGGTGTTTTACACCTAGCTATCCCGCTCCAATCGCATCAAATTTGGCCTAGCACTAAAGGTTAAACATAAGAGTACCTAAAAAGTGCCATTAGAAAGTGGCTATGAGGCTCCTAACGCTCCACCAACCACTTAAACCTCAAACAAATATTTTTCATGCAAATTTTCTGTATCTCGATGGATTGAGGTGTTTTAATCCTAGCTATCCCGCTCCAATCGCATCAAATTTAGGCTAGAATTATAGGTTACAGTCCATAGTACCTAGACAGTGCCATAAGAAAGTGGCTATGAGGCTCCTTAACGCTCCGCCACCCACTGAAACTTAAAAATAATATTTTTCATACAAATTTCTTGTATCTCGATGGGTTAAGGTGTTTTACACCTAGCTATCCCGCTCCAATCGCATCAAATTTGGGCTAGAATTATAAGTTACAGTCTATAGTACCTAGGCAGTGCTATTAGAAAGTGGCTATGAGGCTCCTTAACGGTCCACCAGCCACTGAAACTTAATAAAAATATTTTTCATGCAAATTTTCTGTATTTCGATGGATTGAGGTGTTTTACACCTAGCTATCTCGCTCCAATAGCATCAAATTTGGGCTAGAATTATAGGTTACAGTCTATAGTACCTAATAAGTGCTATTAGAAAGTGGCTATGAGGCTCCTTAACGGTCCACCACCAACTGAAACTTAATAAAAATATTTTTTATGCAAATTTTCTGTATTTCGATGGATTGAGGTGTTTTACACCTAGCTATCCCGCTCCAATCGCATCAAATTTGACCTAGCACTAAAGGTAATACATCAGAGTACCTAAAAAGTGCCATTAGAAAGTGGCGATGAGGCTCTTAACGCTCCACCAACCACTTGAACCTCAAACAAATATTTTTCATGCAAATTTTCTGTATCTCGATGGGTTAAGGTGTTTCACATCTAGCTATCCCGCTCCAATCGCATCAAGTTTGAGCTAGAATTATAGGTAACAGTCCATAGTACCTTGGCAGTGCTATTAGAAAGTGGCTATGAGGCTCCTTAACGGTCCATCACCCACTGAAACTTAATAAAAATATTTTTTATGCAAATTTTCTGTATTTCGATGGATTGAGGTGTTTTACACCTAGCTATCCCGCTCCAATCGCATCAAATTTGGGCTAGGATTATAGGTAACAGTCCAAAGTACCTAAAAAGTGCCATTAGAAAGTGGCTATGAGGCTTTTAACGCTCCACCAACCACTTAAACCTCAAACAAATATTTTACATGCAAATTTTCTGTATCTCGATGGATTGAGGTGTTTTACACTTAGCTATCCCGCTCCCATCGCATCAAATTTGGGCTAGAAATATAGGTTACAGTCCATAGTATCTAGGCAGTGCCATTAGAAAGTGGCTATGAGGTTCCTTAACGGTCCACCACCCACTGAAACTTAATAAAAATATTTTTCATGAAAATTTTCTGTATCTCGATGGATTGAGGTGTTTTACACCTAGCTATCCCGCTCCAATCGCATCAAATTTGGCCTAGCACTAAAGGTAATACATCAGAGTACCTTGAAAATGCCATTAGAATGTGGCTATGAGGCTCCTTAACGGTCCACCACCCAATGAAACTTAATAAAAATATTTTTCATGCAAATTTTCTGTTTCTCGATGGATGGAGGTGTTTTACACTTAGCTATCCCGCTCTAATCGCATCAAATTTGGGCTAGAATTATAGGTTACAGTCCATAGTACCTAGGCAGTGCTATAAGAAAGTGGCTATGAGGCTCCTTAACGCTCCGCCACCCACTAAAACTAAATAAAAATATTTTTAATGCAAATTTTCTGTTTCTCGATGGATGGAGGTGTTTTACACCTAGCTATCCCGCTCCAATCGCATCAAATTTGGCCTAGCACTAAAGGTAATACATTAGAGTACCTTGAAAATGCCATTAGAATGTCGCTATGAGGCTCCTTAACGGTCCACCACCCAATGAAACTTAATAAAAATATTTTTCATGCAAATTTTCTGTTTCTCGATGGATGGAGGTGTTTTACACCTAGCTATCCCGCTCTAATCGCATCAAATTTGGGCTAGGATTATAGGTTACAGTCCATAGTACCTAGGCAGTGCTATAAGAAAGTGGCTTTGAGGCTCCTTAACGCTCCACCACCCAATGAAACTTAATAAAAATATTTTTCATGCAAATTTTCTGTTTCTCGATGGATGGAGGTGTTTTACACCTAGCTATCCCGCTCCAATCGCATCAAATTTGGCCTAGCACTAAAGGTAATACATCAGAGTACCTTGAAAATGCCATTAGAATGTGGCTATGAGGCTCCTTAACGGTCCACCACCCAATGAAACTTAATACAAATATTTTTCATGCAAATTTTCTGTTTCTCGATGGATGGAGGTGTTTTACACCTAGCTATCCCGCTCCAATCACATCAAATTTGGGCTAGAATTATAGGTAACAGTTCATAGTACCTAGGCAGTGCTATAAGAAAGTGGCTATGAGGCTCCTAACGCTCCACCAACCACATAAACCTCAATCAAATATTTTTCATGTAAATTTTCTGTATCTCGATGGATGGAGGTGTTTTACAACTAGCTATCCCGCTCCAATCGCATCAAATTTGGCCTAGCACTAAAGGTAATACATCAAAGTACCTAAAAAGTGCCATAAGAAAGTGGCTTTGAGGCTCCTTAACGCTCCACCACCCACTGAAACTTACTAGAAATATTTTTCATGCAAATTTTCTGCATTTCGACGGATTGAGGTGTTTTATACCTAGCTATCCCGCTCCAATCGCATCAAATTTGGCCTAGCACTAAAGGTAATACATCAGAGTACCTAGGCAGTGCCATTAGAAAGTGGCTATGAGGCTCCTTAACGGTCCACCACCCAATGAAACTTAATACAAATATTTTTCATGCAAATTTTCTGTTTCTCGATGGATGGAGGTGTTTTACACCTAGCTATCCCGCTCCAATCGCATCAAATTTAGACTAGCACTAAAGGTAATACATCAAAGTACCTTGAAAATGCCATTAGAATGTGGCTATGAGGCTCCTTAACGCTCCACCACCCAATGAAACTTAATAAAAATATTTTTATGCAAATTTTCTGTTTCTCGATGGATGGAGGTGTTTTACACCTAGCTATCCCGCTCCAATCGCATCAAATTTGGCCTAGCACTAAAGGTAATACATCAGAGTACCTTGAAAATGCCATTAGAATGTGGCTATGAGGCTCCTTAACGGTCCACCACCCAATGAAACTTAATACAAATATTTTTCATGCAAATTTTCTGTTTCTCGATGGATGGAGGTGTTTTACACCTAGCTATCCCGCTCCAATCGCATCAAATTTAGACTAGCACTAAAGGTAATACATCAGAGTACCTTGAAAATGCCATTAGAATGTGGCTATGAGGCTCCTTAACGGTCCACCACCCAATGAAACTTAATAAAAATATTTTTCATGCAAATTTTCTGTTTCTCGATGGATGGAGGTGTTTTACACTTAGCTATCCCGCTCTAATCGCATCAAATTTGGGCTAGAATTATAGGTAACAGTCCATAGTACCTAGGCAGTGCTATAAGAAAGTGGCTATGAGGCTCCTTAACGCTCCGCCACCCACTAAAACTTAATAAAAATATGTTTCTCGATGGATGGAGGTGTTTTACACCTAGCTATCCCGCTCCAATCGCATCAAATTTGGCCTAGCACTAAAGGTGATACATCAGAGTACCTTGAAAATGCCATTAGAATGTGGCTATGAGGCTCCTTAACGGTCCACTACCCAATGAAACTTAATAAAAATATTTTTCATGCAAATTTTCTGTTTCTCGATGGATGGAGGTGTTTTACACTTAGCTATCCCGCTCTAATCGCATCAAATTTGGGCTAGAATTATAGGTCACAGTCCATAGTACCTAGGCAGTGCTATAAGAAAGTGGCTATGAGGCTCCTTAACGCTCCGCCACCCACTAAAACTTAATAAAAATATTTTTCATGCAAATTTTCTGTTTCTCGATGGATGGAGGTGTTTTACACCTAGCTATCCCGCTCCAATCGCATCAAATTTAGACTAGCATTAAAGGTAATACATCAAGGACCTTGAAAATGCCTTTAGAATGTGGCTATAAGGCTCCTTAACGGTCCACCACCCAATGAAACTTAATACAAATATTTTTCATGCAAATTTTCTGTTTCTCGATGGATGGAGGTGTTTTACACCTAGCTATCCAGCTCCAATCACATCAAATTTGGGCTAGAATTATAGGTAACAATCCATAGTACCTAGGCAGTGCTATAAGAAAGTGGCTATGAGGCTCCTAACGCTCCACCAACCACATAAACCTCAATCAAATATTTTTCATGTAAATTTTCTGTATCTCGATGGATGGAGGTGTTTTACACCTAGCTATCCCGCTCCAATCGCATCAAATTTGGCCTAGCACTAAAGGTAATACATCAGTAGCTAAAAAGTGCCATAAGAAAGTGGCTATGAGGCTCCTTAACGCTCCGCCACCCACTGAAACTTACAAAACATATTTTTCATGCAAATTTTCTGCATTTCGACGGATTGAGGTGTTTTACACCTAGCTATCCCGCTCCAATCGCATCAAATTTGGCCTAGCACTAAAGGTAATACATCATAGTACCTAGGCAGTGCCATTAGATAGTGGCTATGAGGCTCCATAATGCTCCACCACCCACTGAAACTTAATACAAATATTTTTCATGCAAATTTTCTGTTTCTCGATGGATGGAGGTGTTTTACACCTAGCTATCCCGCTCCAATCGCATCAAATTTGGCCTAGCACTAAAGGTAATACATCAGAGTACCTTGAAAATGCCATTAGAATGTGGCTATGAGGCTCCTTAACGGTCCACCACCCACTGAAACTTAATAAAAATATTTTTCATGCAAATTTTCTGTTTCTCGATGGATGGAGGTGTTTTACACCTAGCTATCCCGCTCTAATCGCATCAAATTTGGGCTAGAATTATAGGTTACAGTCCATAGTACCTAGGCAGTGCTATAAGAAAGTGGCTTTGAGGCTCCTTAACGCTCCACCACCCAATGAAACTTAATAAAAATATTTTTCATGCAAATTTTCTGTTTCTCGATGGATGGAGGTGTTTTACACCTAGCTATCCCGCTCCAATCGCATCAAATTTGGCCTAGCACTAAAGGTAATACATCAGAGTACCTTGAAAATGCCATTAGAATGTGGCTATGAGGCTCCTTAACGGTCCACCACCCAATGAAACTTAATACAAATATTTTTCATGCAAATTTTCTGTTTCTCGATGGATGGAGGTGTTTTACACCTAGCTATCCCGCTCCAATCGCATCAAATTTGAACTAAAATTATAGGTTACATTCCATAGTACCTAGGCAGTGCTATTAAAAGGTGGCTATGAGGTTCCTTAACGGTCCACCAGCCACTGAAACTTAATAAAAATATTTTTCATGCAAATTTTCTGTATCTCGATGGATTGAGGTGTTTTACACCTAGCTATCCCGCTCCAATCGCATCAAATTTGGACTAGGATTATAAGAAACAGTCTATAGTACCTAGGCAATGCTATCAAAAAGTGGCTATGAGGCTCCTTAACGGTCCACCAGCCACTGCAACTTAATAAAAATATTTTTCATGCAAATTTTCTGTATCTCGACGGATTGAGGTATTTTACACCTAGCTATCCCGCTCCAACCGTATCAAATTTGGGCTAGGATTATAGGTAACAGTCCACAGTACCTAAGCAGTGCTATTAGAAAGTGGCTATGAGGCTCCTTAACAGTCCACCACCCACTGAAATTTAATAAAAATATTTTTCATGCAAATTTTCTGTATCTCGATGGATTGAGGTGTTTCACACCTAGCTATCCTGCTCTAATCGCATCAAATTTGGCCTAGCACTAAAGGTAATACATCAGAGTACCTAAAAAGTGCCATTAGAAAGTGGCTATGAGGCTCCTTAACAGTCCACCACCCACTGAAACTTAATAAAAATATTTTTATGCAAATTTTCTGTTTCTCGATGGATTGAGGTGTTTTACACGTAGCTATCCCGCTCCAATCGCATTAAATTTAGCCTAGCACTAAAAGTAATACATCAGTGTACCTAAAAAATGCCATTAAAAGTGGCTATGAGGCTCCTTAACGCTCCGCCACCCACTGAAACTTTATAAAAATATTTTTCATGCAAATTTTCTGTTTCTCGATGGATGGAGGTGTTTTACACCTAGCTATCCCGCTCCAATCGCATCAAATTTAGCCTAGCACTAAAGGTAATACATCAGAGTACCTAAAAAATGCCATTAGAAAGTAGCTATGAGGCTCCTTAACAGTCCACCACCCACTGAAACTTAATAAAAATATTTTTAATGCAAATTTTCTGTATCTCGAGGGATTGAGGTATTTTACACCTAGCTATCCCGCTCCAACCGCATCAAATTTGGCCTAGCACTAAAGATAATTTATCAGAGTACCTAAAAAGTGCCATTAGAAAGTGGCTATGAGGCTCCTTAACAGTCCACCACCCACTGAAACTTAATAAAAATATTTTTCATGCAAATTTTCTGTATCTCGATGGATTGAGGTGTTTTACACCAAGCTATCCCGCTCCAATCGCATCAAATTTGGACTAGAATTATAGGTTACAGTCCATAGTAACTAGGCAGTGCTATTTGAAAGTGGCTATGAGGCTCCTTAACGGTCCACCACCCACTGAAACTTAATAAAAATATTTTTCATGCAAATTTTCTGTTTCTCGATGGATGGAGGTGTTTTACACCTAGCTATCCCGCTCCAATCGCATCAAATTTGGCCTAGCACTAAAGGTAATACATCAGAGTACCTTGAAAATGCCATTAGAATGTGGCTATGAGGCTCCTTAACGGTCCACCACCCAATGAAACTTAATACAAATATTTTTCATGCAAATTTTCTGTTTCTCGATGGATGGAGGTGTTTTACACCTAGCTATCCCGCTCCAATCGCATCAAATTTGGCCTAGCACTAAAGGTAATACATCAGAGTACCTAGGCAGTGCCATTAGAAAGTGGCTATGAGGCTCCTTAACAGTCCACCACCCACTGAAACTTAATAAAAATATTTTTAATGCAATTTTTCTGTATCTCGAGGGATTGAGGTATTTTACACCTAGCTATCCCGCTCCAACCGCATCAAATTTGGCCTAGCACTAAAGATAATTTATCAGAGTACCTAAAAAGTGCCATTAGAAAGTGGCTATGAGGCTCCTTAACAGTCCACCACCCACTGAAACTTAATAAAAATATTTTTCATGCAAATTTTCTGTATCTCGATGGATTGAGGTGTTTTACACCTAGCTATCCCGCTCCAATCGCATTAAATTTAGCCTAGCACTAAAGGTAATACATCAGAGTACCTAAAAAGTGCCATTAGAAAGTGGCTATGAGGCTTTTAACGCTCCACTAACCACTTAAACCTTAAACAAATATTTTACATGCAAATTTTCTGTATCTCGATGGATTGAGGTGTTTTACACCTAGCTATCCCGCTCCAATCGCATCAAATTTGAGCTAGGATTATAGGTAACAGTCCATAGTACCTAGGCAGTGCTATTAAAAAGTGGCTATGAGGCTCCTTAACAGTCCAGCACCCACTGAAACTTAATAAAAATATTTTTAATGCAAATTTTCTGTATCTCGATGGATTGAGGTGTTTTACACCTAGCTATCCCGCTCCAAACGCATTAAATTTAGCCTAGCACTAAAGGTAATACATCAGAGTACCTAAAAAGTGCCATTAGAAAGTGGCTATGAGGCTCCTTAAAAGTCCACCAGCCACTGAAACTTAGTAAAAATATTTTTATGCAAATTTTCTGTATCTCGATGGATTGAGGTGTTTTACACCTAGCTATCCCGCTCCAATCGCATTAAATTTGGGCTAGAATTATAGGTTACAGTCCATAGTACCTTAGCTGTGCTATTAGAAAGTGGCTATGAAGCTCCTTAACGGTCCACCACCCACTGAAACTTAATAAAAAAAAAATTATGCAAATTTTCTGTATCTCGATGGACTAAGGTATTTAACACCTAGCTATCCCGCTCCAATCGCATTAAATTTAGCCTAGCACTAAAGGTAATACATCAGAGTACCTAAAAAGTGCCATTAGAAAGTGGCTATGAGGCTTTTAACGCTCCACTAACCACTTAAACCTCAAACAAATATTTTACATGCAAATTTTCTGTATCTCGATGGATTGAGGTGTTTTA
The DNA here is from genome assembly GCA_958496205.1 of Idaea biselata. Taxonomy (NCBI): domain Eukaryota; kingdom Metazoa; phylum Arthropoda; class Insecta; order Lepidoptera; family Geometridae; genus Idaea; species Idaea biselata. The sequence goes on along the minus strand of CAUEGO010000024.1, from coordinate 612 downwards.
CACCTAGCTATCCCGCTCCAATCGCATCAAATTTGAGCTAGGATTATAGGTAACAGTCCATAGTACCTAGGCAGTGCTATTAAAAAGTGGCTATGAGGCTCCTTAACAGTCCAGCACCCACTGAAACTTAATAAAAATATTTTTCATGCAAATTTTCTGTATCTCGATGGATTGAGGTGTTTTACACCTAGCTATCCCGCTCCAAACGCATTAAATTTAGCCTAGCACTAAAGGTAATACATCAGAGTACCTAAAAAGTGCCATTAGAAAGTGGCTATGAGGCTCCTTAAAAGTCCACCAGCCACTGAAACTTAGTAAAAATATTTTTATGCAAATTTTCTGTATCTCGATGGATTGAGGTGTTTTACACCTAGCTATCCCGCTCCAATCGCATTAAATTTGGGCTAGAATTATAGGTTACAGTCCATAGTACCTTAGCTGTGCTATTAGAAAGTGGCTATGAAGCTCCTTAACGGTCCACCACCCACTGAAACTTAATAAAAAAAAATTTATGCAAATTTTCTGTATCTCGATGGACTAAGGTATTTTACACCTAGCTATCCCGCTCCAATCGCATCAAATTTGAGCTAGAATTATAGGTTACAGTCTATA
>CAUEGO010000023.1:0-27393 GCA_958496205.1 Idaea biselata | reverse complement strand
AAATAAATGAATAAAAGATTTATTTAATATCAGGTGCTTACAATAATAATTGTACAACGCAATGTACTTCATTAAATTTACAATAACTTACAATATAAAATAATACAAATGTAGTTCGTAAAGAATAATTTAGTATATTATTTACATAAGCATCGTTAGATGTCTAGCTAGACGATCTAGTAACGGATAGGTAAGTCGTCCTAATGGGGTGGCACACGCAAAGCTGTAAGCAGATGGTTCTGGGGTCGGATGTTTTTTTTTTTTTTTGATTATGGAAATAATGAATGAAAACGCTGAGTTTTTTTTTCTTTCGGTCTGAGACCGATATTGCCAATTAAAAAACACCTGTTTGACAGTTCTTAATTCAAACCCAAAATCAATTCATTCAATTCAAAGATCAGTCGACCAACGCCCTCTGCCGGGATAAAAGTTAGTGTTCCTCCTCATTAGAAACAGGTGTCCGTCAGCTTGGCCGGACCATGCAATAGGTTTACACCAAACTACACTGATTATTTATTACCTATTTTAATAACCAGCTTAAACATTGGTGAGTTGGCCCCGCCATCTTGACGCTAATTAAGTAATGGTAGGTGACAAAGAATTCATAACATCGCTAGCACACTTATACCCTTTAGATGTAAAAGAAGACAGCTTATCTTGCTTTACAAAATAACAAGAACGCTTTCAAAAAAGGGCCGCCCGGCCGTGGCGTAGTGGCTATCGCGCTGGAACGGAATACCAATAGTCGCTAAGTTTTTGAAAGCGTTTTTTTTTTTTAAAAAAAAAGCATTACTTAAACACTAAGAATTAACGTTTAGAAGATTTTAATATTGCTGAGTTCAAAATACCCTCGTAAGATTATCGCGAGCCCCGATGAAAACTTTTGAAAAGTGGCATTTGTTAGGCAATCGTCGTCGAATTACTCGCTCGTCGATCGAAGCCTTTAGATTCGAATCGATTCCAGTGCCATTTACCTAAGTATTCAGAACTAAAAACATATTCTAGTTAAATTCTAGGAGATTATATCACATACAGATCTTATTATACTGTGTATTGAACTATTAACCTATGATTTTTACACTTTACAATATAAAAAACAGATATTTTCAATGGAATGTTAGTAATACATCATTATCACACTATAGCACTTGTGTATTAATTTTGTAATAATTTAGATTTTTCTATTTAATTTACTAATTGTATGTGCCGTGGGGATGGGGTAGCGTTTTTCCATATGCCGGGCCTACGGCATATGGAAAAACGCTACCCCATCTCTTCTCGTGGGTGTCGTTAAAGGCGACTAAGGGATTTGGGGTAGCCTAGCGAACCTGAAGTTCTCCCCGCGCGGTGGCGAGTAAACTGCTTGCTCCCAATAAGGGTTCATGCCAGGTAGGCTGGCCGTAAAACTGTTGCCATTGCCCAATATGTTTGCAGTAGGCATGGTCAATAAAGACTTATCTACTGAACGACCCCAAATCATTTGGGACATGTGACCCCGGATGACTAAAACCTATTTATATATGTTATAGAATCCCTTATGACCACTTTGGGTATAATTGGGGGTCTGCTTTACCATCAGGTCACTCCCAGGGGAACCTTTAACGAGCCTTGTATTGTTGAGGGGAGACCACGGTACCAGGTGTTCCAGCCTCAGGTCCCAGGTGAACCCAACTAGTCCTTGTCCGTCATGGCAGGCAGCACATTGTAGAGGTGGTCCCAGGGTTCAGGACACTGCAGGAAGTACTTCCTAGCTGCTCTGATGAAGCGAGCCTTGTATTGTTGAGGGGAGACCACGGTACCAGGTGTTCCAGCCTCAGGTCCCAGGTGAACCCAACTAGTCCTTGTCCGTCATGGCAGGCAGCACATTGTAGAGGTGGTCCCAGGGTTCAGGACACTGCAGGAAGTACTTCCTAGCTGCTCTGATGAAGCGATCCTTGTATTGTTGAGGGGAGACCACGGTACCAGGTGTTCCAGCCTCAAGTCCCAGGTGAACCCAACTAGTCCTGGTCCGTCATGGCAGGCAGCACATTGTAGAGGTGGTCCCAGGGTTCAGGACACTGCAGGAAGTACTTCCTAGCCGCTCTGATGAAGCGAGCCTTGTATTGTTGAGGGGAGACCACGGTACCAGGTGTTCCAGCCTCAGGTCCCAGGTGAACCCAACTAGTCCTGGTCCGTCATGGCAGGCAGCACATTGTAGAGGTGGTCCCAGGGTTCAGGACACTGCAGGTAGTACTTCCTAGCCGCTCTGATGAAGCGAGCCTTGTATTGTTGAGGGGAGACCACGGTACCAGGTGTTCCAGCCTCAGGTCCCAGGTGAACCCAACTAGTCCTGGTCCGTCATGGCAGGCAGCACATTGTAGAGGTGGTCCCAGGGTTCAGGACACTGCAGGAAGTACTTCCTAGCTGCTCTGATGAAGCGAGCCTTGTATTGTTGAGGGGAGACCACGGTAGGCATGCCGGAACCGAGGTTTTTCTTTACCAGGTGTTCCAGTTTCTTGTCCCAGGTAAAGGTGCGGATGTAATCTAAGGAATGAAATAGAAGGTTAAATGACCCTCTTGACTACAACATTGGAGTTTTGAGTCTAGAGTAAATAGAGGTATCTTCTTTACATTTTCGACCTCATCGTCGTTTCCAATCATGAAATCTCTTAAGTTTGGACAACATTGAAATCTCCAAGTTTGGGCAACCTTGGAATCTCCAAGTTTGGGCAACCTTGGAATCTCCAAGTTTGGACAATCTTGGAATCCCCAAGGTTGGACAACCTTGGAATCTCCAAGTTTAGACAAGCTTCCATGAGATGAAAGGGGGTGAGATGTGGTAAGGTAAGGCCCATCTCACGTAAAAAAAGTTTTAAGCTTCTTTGTCTTTCAAAGACTTGCTTAATTTTCTTTGTATGAACTTCTCAAGGTTAGGTTAGGCTTGTACTGTCGGCGTTGTGATTTTAATAATATTTGCCATCAGTTAGCGACACTGAAAAGAAAACTACAAGTAGGTACGCTGAAATTGGTATACCATACAAACAAAATGGCATTAGATCTTTGTGCCGATTTGATTAGCGACATGTTGCGCTGTTGACGCCCGTTTTCTATTGAAAGTGATGGTGGCAAAAAATTCAGTGCGCTATGACCTGTCCAGCGACTTGTACCATGGAGGTCAGTGGTTAGCGACAAGTGAATGTAAGTTTTATAAAAGGATCCAGGCAAAAAGCAGTGACCTATAATGCCCAAGACGAGCGTGTTGTCGTGGATGGCCAGCAGCAGCGAGTAGTCCATGACGGCGTGGGCGGCGAGGAAGGCCGTGTCCCGCGCGAGGCACGCGTGCAGCGCGCGCGACACGTGCGACCGCACGTACAGCGGCTGTTCCCAGCGCACTGGAACAAGTCATATTACTAGTAGAGATGGACCGACTAGGGGTTCTGCCGACTAGCAGACTAGTCGGTTCCAAAATTCCCAACTAGTCGGCAATGCAGATCATTATTTAATTCCCAGATAATTGGGTTAATCATGATCACTCGGCGATTGTTGGTATTTTTGGATAAACTTCCAAAAATGGTTAAAATAAAAATAAAAGATAGAAAAAAATTGAATGGATGCGAGGCATACCTAGTTATGGCATTTAAGATGTACGATGTTTAGATGATGTATGTATGACGTGTTTTGTTTACGTTTTTCTGACTATCAACCTTCTAACTGTAATACTAATTCGTTATAAATATTGGTTTTATTGCATAATTGTTAGTTGACGACTAGCCGGCATAATTTGCCGACTATTCGGCAGATCTCTAATTACTAGGTATAGTTAAGACACTTGGAAAACCAACGATGCATTTAGGGGTGGTTCCGAGAATGCTAATCTGATGCTTAGTGAAAAGATTTAGTAGCACACCCCACGATATTAATTTTCTGAGTTGCTAAAGATAACTTTTTTACAAGGGGCTTGGAAGCGTACGCTTTCTAGGCCCCTGAAGCGTTCTTTTTGTATTGAGCGCCGTACGCCGCCCCAAACAAAAAAAAACATATTTTGAGTACATAGTTTTAGTACATAAAATTATCTGATTCACCCCTTAACAGTACCCGAGGTAAGTGGGTTCGGGGGTAAAGGCAAGGGTCACCCTATTTGGACTAAGGTGGGGTTGGGCTCCCCCGACGGCCCAGAAAAGCTGCATCTATCGGTGGTTGAGTAGGGGACGCCCAACATTGAGGTGTGGCCTCGCGGAGGTTTGTGACTGCAGTCGCAAAGTCGGCACGTTTGTCAACTTCGGTAAAGTCTGTGGCCGGGGGTCGTCCTCATACGCGACAAACGCTATCACACGTCTTCTGAGGAGTGCCAACACGGTCAGTACTTCCTGGGCGACCGCTTAAGTGTGGAATTTTGCACAGTCGGAGGTAACGTGTTGAGGATTGTGCGTGGGCTTGGTAGGAAATACAGTCTCAGGTAACCGATGTGTACTTACAGTTGAGTAGGTTCTCATCCATGAGCACATTGTAGGTGGAGGGCGGCGCGTCCGGGGCCGGCTCCAGCGGCGCCAGGCGGTGCCGGGACGAGCCCTGGGGAACCAGACATGTTCATCATCATCTCAATGCCATGTTTTTCTTTACTACCTGCTCATCTACACTAATATTATAATGAGGAAAGATTTGTATTTGTGTATGTGTGTGTGTCTGTAAGTTACCTTGAGATCGTATCGTCGATGCGGGTCACAGCCGTACCACACGTTCTCCAGCACTAACACTCCGCCCCCGGCGCCGCCCGCCCCGCCTACAGAGTACACTCCCACCATACGAGCTGGAAACATAATACTAGTTTATACACCGAGGTACTAAATACCTGTCTTATGTAGGTCATTTTGAGTCCAGAGCGTACGAAGGACTGTAGAGTTAAATCCCGAGCGCAGCGAGTGTGAAAAAAAAATAACGCCCTCACTTCGCTTAGGAGGAGCGAAGCGAGGGAGTTATGTACCTAGAGTCCTGAGTTAAGCGTGGGATTCTTTACACCTAATCAAAACTTTTATCTTTTTTATTTAATCACTCTAAAACTCGATAGTCCAACTCAACTTGGATAGCTCTGTTTTAAAGGAAGCTCTTGATATACTTTACATCTAAATCCAACAAGTAGAACTCGAGTAATCAACGAATGACTGCGGCCGCTCGCTCGCGTATTGAACCAGCTGCCATCCATGGAAACTCCTGAGTTTTCCACTGGTTCGAGACTAAAGCGGAGGAATCCCGCAGGGCGCAGCTAGTTTGTATATCGAACTAGCAGTACAGACCTCAACAGTCCCCGTAACGTGTACATACCTAACAAGGTAGGTATGTTCTTCTGTCTGCAAACGGTGACATAGTTGAAGTAATGCGGCGCGAACTCGAGGAACTGCTGCCATTCTGGCTTCGTCATCTCTTTCAGGACGTATCTGTCATCTGTCGTGAAGAACAATAATGTAATAACGTACCTAATAATGTTTGTGTGCTAATTAAGGCAAGTTCTAGTGGACTCTAAAAAGCACAATATCTAATTTTACTTAAGCCTAGACTTACAGACAAATAAATGATTTATTATTTTATGATTTACTACTTCCTCAATAAATGGACTATCCAACTCTGAAAGAATTTTTCAAATCGGAACAGCGGTTCCTGAGATTAGCGCGTTTAAACAAACAAACAAACTCTTGCTTTATAATATTAGTATAGATGATTTAAGAAATACAAACCCATCAAAAACATGCTTGTAAAAAAAGCAAGTCTCGCAACTCAGTTCTTCTACCGTAAAAAGTTGTGAGATCCATGTATGTTATTCCAAGTCGGGGACATTCTGTCTTAACTTATTATTACGTAATTAGCTAATCTAACAACATCTTATAGAGACCATAATAACAGCATTTAGAAAAAGTTATGTTTTAAGTAAATAGATTAACTTGGCAATCGCACTAAACTAAACAGTCTAATTTAATATAATAGGTATGTATTACTTGTGAGACAAATTGTGTAGGTAGGTATTCATGCGATTGCCAAGTTAATTAATTTATTTAAAACATAACTTTTTCTAAATATTGTTATTATGGTCTTTATAAGATGTTGTTAGATTAGCTAATTACGTAATAATAAGTTAAGACAGAATGTCCCCGACTTGGAATAACATACATGGATCTCACAACTTTTTACGGTAGAAGAACTGAGTTGCGAGACTTGCTTTTTTTACAAGCATATTTTTGATGGGATCTCATTTCTTTTTGTTTTAGTTCTTGAATCCCAACATCTCTAAATATACCTATCGACGCCTATTTTTCAATTTTATTAATACTTGAACAGGTATCTTTAAGTATTAATAAAATATAACGATACTGCAAATATAACTTTGTAATCCCATACAATATCTATGGGATTACAAAGTTATTTAGGCAGTTTGATTTTCGGGAAAACGGGACCGATTTTTTTTTGTTTTATAATTTTCCCTTAATGTATACACTAAACACTAATTGTATTGTGAATAAGAAGCTTCTATGTCTGCTAGAAGTGCCTTTAGAATTTTGATGATCGGTCAGTCAGTGAGTGACAAAATTAACAAAATTAAGAAACTCTGACTAGTTATAATAACTACTGGTTCAAATTGAATGAAAATCGAAATGTACCGTCCTTTATACAATGCCTGCTTGGTTACAAGATCTTCAGGTTTCTAGTTTTATTCACAACGAAGTTATAAGAGGTCGAAAATGGCCTGAGTTGCTTCGAGAAAAGAATGGTACGGCCGTGCCGCTTTGTTGCTCGACTTGGCGGGGGCACTACCGTGCCCCCAGATTGCATGAAAAATTTGACATTGGCAACCCAAAATCGGCAGAGGCACATTGGAAGAAAAAACCGGCTCGAACCCTAAAATGAACACTGGACCAACCAATCCGTAAACGCAAGCCGAACGTTAAGTCTATCACTCCATCACCAGATGGCGCTAGTGACAAAAATACATCGCGGTATCGTTGCGTTTTTATGTCAAAAACCACGTTTGTTGTATAGGACCCCCTTTAAATATTGTACTTGTTTGTCATAGCGGCTACCAAAATACATCATCTGTGAAAATTTCAACTGCCTAGCTATTACGGTTTATGAGATACAGCCCGGTGACAGAGAGACAGACGGACAGACAGCGGAGTCTCAGTAATGGGGTCCCGTTTTTACCCTTTGGGTACGGAATCCTAAAAAAATGAGGTGGTTGATATACCTTTAGTCTTGCAGAAGGTGGAGCCGGACTTGCCTGTGCGCGTGGCCCACGGCACGCAGTGTGCCAGCGCGCGGATGTAGCCCTCTTCTATCGAACATAGCTTCTCTGGCAACACATATTGTAAAACACGTTAAAGACTTCCATGTCAGCCCTGACGACATCATGACTTATGACCACTTATTGGGTCTTCTCAATCTGCCGCTAGGCGGAGGCGCCATAGCCAGACATTTTTACCTCAAGTAACTAGCCGGTTTTCGCAAGACGTGACCTTGCCACCGAAAGCGAAAGCGGCGGAAACCATACTGGCCCTTCGAGACTGTGCACTCCTGCCGGATCCGAGAGTCGACTACTATCCGCTCGTAGATGTACATAGTGTGATAACTTCACACTCCTGCACAGGTACCTTGCCCTTGAATACTGGAGTAATAACAGTCTCCAATGGGCAGGGATCTTTAAAAAGGTTGGTTAAGATGCCCACACCACGAGAACCCATCGCCTTCAATACAACGATGGGGAATCCATCGGCGCAGACAGCTTTCTTCATGCGGCGAAGAGCCTTGCGGACCTCTTCAGGCGTAAATAACGGGACCCAGTTCTCTAACAACTATTTATACAGGGTGTCCGGAGACCAGTGGATGTCCCTGCACGGGCGGCTGGCGGGGAAGGGTTGGCCGCCCAGAATTTGTTTTTTTTTTTCTATCTCAAACGGTTCGAGCTGTACGTCACTTTTTAGTAAAAATTGAAAAATGTCTATTTTTTTGCACATTTCGGGGTCTCACGTCCACAGATTAAGCGATAGCATTGTTTTTTTTTCGCCATGTGTTCACTAATATTGATGTTTGAAAATCACCTTAATTTTTGTTTTAATACTATAGTTAGTAACTTACAGGATGTCCCCAAAGATAGATTTAGTTTTATAAACTTTACTTTCTGCTAAGTTTGAGCATCTGTGGTGTAAAAAAAATGTATGAAACCTGTCTGGCCGACTATTGAAAAAAAATTCCTATTTCATAAGGATTCTAAAACAGTATTATACGAAGCGGTTTAACGCGTTGGTTCGGATTACCAATAGTCGCGGGTTCGAATCCCGCCGGGTACTAAAGTTTTTGAAAGCATTTTTTCAAAAGCAGTATTATACTAATAAGTTTTTGTTATAAGTTACTAAGCTAGTGCTATGAATGCATCGAAGGTACTATCTTAGATGAAAAAGTTGAAACAAGTATTGTACAAAAAAGGAATTTTATTAAGATTTAATATGTCATAATGTTACAGCAAATGCTCAAATTGTCCTCCTCTTGCCCTTATACAGGCCCTTAACCTTTTCATAAACGATCTCTTAAGGACACGATTATATTTTTTTTCTCCTATTTGTTGTGCCGCTTCGTGGACGCGTAGACGCAGGTCTTCAGTTGTGTTTATGTTTTTTTTGTATACTTGTTCTTTTAAACACCCCCAGTAAAAAAATCAAGTGGATTCAGATCAGGCGAACGTGGAGGCCACAATATTGGACCTAATCGGCCAATCCATCTTCTTGGATAACTTTCATTTAAATAGTTTCTCACTCGCACGGCATAATGTGCGATGAGTCGTGCAAAAGAGATGGCTACCTAAACTTGCACAATTTGCACAGCTGGCAGCTAACCAACCCAAGATTAGCCAGGGAAGACCGATCATAGTACCAATTTAAAATTATCTATTGGACCCGTATTTAAAATGGCCAAATTATTGGCCCTTTCGAATTGCAAGGCAACCTAAACGGGGCCAACTATTTACACTTTCTCCAAAACGAACTCCCGAGACTACTCAAAGAGGTGCCATTGGCGATCCGGCGAAGAATGTGGCTTCAAAATGACGGCGACGTTGTGGCTGATATAGGTTTTATGGCATAAAAGTATTTGCTCGAATATCTTAAACCAGTGAAAAAACAGTCGACTACTTTTGTATGGAGAACGTGAAGGTAGACTTTAAAAGAACCAATACACTTACTATCTCCATCGCAGCAGCACTCTTCATCAGGTGACAACGGCGCGATGAGAGCGTGTCGCAACGCAGAGAACTGAGCAGCGTAGTAAATACGGCACACTAAACCATCCTAAAATAAAAGTTAAAATCAAACTCATTTTTCCTCGAAACGTCGGGCGTTGAAAAAGATATAAACCAGCGGATCACATATCTGATACGTTATGGCAGTTTTAATGCAACTCGCGCGTCACGAATGGGATACGTGATGTACTTACTATTAATAAATCACGTATTGTACTCGTGATTTGCGAGTGAAATTAAAGTATGATTACCTTCAACATAACTTCGCAATGTTCACTAGACTTTGCTGCCTTGGTCTTGTCACCATCAGCTTTGTCCTTGCTGGTCTCTGACTCTTCAACCTCCGTTTGGGAACTGCAATACATTGTGAGAGGTGTTTCTCTATAGTACTAATATTATAAAATAGTCAGTGTTGCAGCTGCTTTTCATACTTATTTCACGTAAAAGGAACATGAAATGAAAATATGTTTAAGATATGTCTTAACCTCTAGTATTAGTACATAGTTTCTGATGGGTACCTGTGCTTGTGTCTGGCCGCTCTGCGCGCGTGTCCGGCCGCCAGCGCGCACGCGATGACGGAGCCCGTCTCGTGCGCGTTCACGCACACGCACACCGCGCCGCACACTATCATACCAGCCTGGAATTATAAGTTACATTCAATACTTATGTCTCGTCGAGGGTAATCTGAGCTGAAAGGGGGTTGTTCTCTTTACATGTCTAGGCGAATCAATTGGTTCTACGGTTTTTGGTCTTTTTTAAGGTAAATATTGAAATTTGCAATTTTTTGCTTGGTTGTTGTTCTACACGTCTAGGCGAGCAAATGTAATTCTACAACTTTTGGGCATTTTTTTTGGCAAAGAATGAATTTTTAATGTTTCTTTTGTTTTTACTGCTCAAGGCATTTTTACTAGAAATATTTTACAAGGAGAAATGCATCGGTGTGCAGTGGTGAGCACACTCGCCCGGCAAGCTAGGGGCACAGGTTCGAATCCTGTAACGGGAGATTTTCTTAATATTCTAAAATATTCTATATTTGATTTTTTTTTGTTAACAAGCTTTGCCGTTTGGTTTCACCTGCATAAGTTAGCTTTCGATATAACAAGTGTATATTTCTTACGAACCTGATTAGCAGAATGGTTACTGGAAAGCAGTTGAGATACTATTTGTCTGATCGTCTTTTTGTCGCCTTTCTCTTCATCTTCATCTGGACCTAAAATACAAGTAATATGAATTTTCCGAAAAAAAATATCAAACATTTTGAGTTGTAATTTACGCACTTATTGAAAAACACACAGTAAATATTATTGCAGTAAATATTTACCTGAATGCTCCTTCTCTATTTCTTTGCCCGTGTTATCGCAGAACACATATGTGGTACCTAAAACGTTATGTTAATTAAACAATAGTATAGTCAGTTTATTTTAAGTGCTTAAGCCTGTAGAGGCTTTCATAAAAGTACAAATACGCTAAAGGTACAGATGCAAAGATTCAGCGCGCGAGTCACCGAGACGTCGATAGACTAATTTGTAAAGTCATTGAGAAAAGATGATTTGTTGGTTCGCCCTGCGTCAATTGCGTGTTTTGTGTTTTTGCAGAATTTTCTTTTTCTATTATTCTTTTAAAATATGTGTGTACTTACTTGCATTATCGCCGTTACTGCCATCGCTGGTTGTGTCTTCTAAGTCTGATTTTTCATCTATAAAAAACCACATAATAAAAATGTAGGTACCTAGTGATTTCTAAGATATTTTAATACAACATTTTAACAGGTATTTTTCCTCGATTTTCACGATGGAAATCTCTAACTTCTATTATTATAAAGCTGAAAAGTTTGTTTGTATGTTTGTTTGAACTCGCTAATCACAGGAACCCCTGGTCTGATTTGTAAAATTCTTATTAAAATAAATCTAAATTCTTAAAATAAAATTGGATAGTCCATTTGCTCAGCTAAGCTTGTGTTATGGTGACTAGACACTAATTCCTCGACGTTTTACACCGGCCGTGGTCGCGAGAATACTCAACGGCGACCACGGCCGGTGTAACCCATTTGCTGACATCGAGATAATTATAAACAACTAGCTGCAGCTTTTTTCCTATTCGGTTCAAAACAATTTGTCGAATACCAAATCTTTTTTTCATCCCTTCTATTCAAAAAGTGTCGCTTTGGTCCTCTATAAGTTGGATCAAAGTAGCTCTTTTCTGTTAAGATAAACAGCCGGGAGCAAAGTAAAACAGCCGGGAGCAAAATAAAACAGCCGGGAGCAAAGTAAATTTGAATTAGGAACATAATATGTATCATTCATAGAAATCAAACATAAATTATATGAATTACTGGCTGATATGTGTTGAGTCACCGTAACACAAGCTTAGTCGCTTGTGGGGGGCTAGATGGCGCTGTGTGTTGTTCACAGAATTTATTTATTTTATTAGTGTCATTAGTTTCATTAGTTTCATTAGTTTCATTAGTTTCACTAGTTTCATTAGTTTCAATAGTTTCATTTATTTCATTAGATTCATTAGTTTCATTTGTTTCGTTAGTTTCGTTAGTCTCGTGAGTTTCGCTAGTTTCGTAAGTTTCGTTAGTTTCGTTAGTTTCATTAGTTTCATTAGTTACATTAGTTTCATTCGATTTGTTAATTACGTTAGTTTCATTAGTTTCGTTAGTTTCATTAGTTTCATTTGTTTCATTTGTTTCATTTGTTTCTTTTGTTTTATTTATTTTATTTATTTTGCTTATTTTTTTTAGTATTATATGAAATTTTCACAGATGTATTTCTGTAGCCGCTATAACAACCAACAAATATTTATAGAGGGCTTCTGTATAATAAACGTGATATTAAAATTTTATACCCAACATTTTTGTTTAAGTAAATAGGTATATTCACGAATTACGTAACACCATATCTTATTTATTTTCTCATAGAAAGGGGATGAAAAGTAGAGTATATGACTCGAGAGCAAATTATTTTTGCCTCGGGCGATGTATACTTTGAATCCCTCGCTGCGCTCGGGATTCTATTCTAGAATTCTTCGCTTTGCTCGTGATTCAAAGTAACGCCCTCGCCGTAAAAATACTATTTTGCTCCCTTGTTATACAATCTACTATTACTCAACGGTTCAAAACTTTTTCAGTACCAACAGCAAGAAAATACTGAAAATTGGATTTTTTAATTATTTTTATAATACTGACGGTCGGAAATCGTGTAATTTAAAACCCGACTAAGTGCGAGACTCGCGCATTAAGGGTTCCGTATAGGGAATGCAAAACCAGACGAAAAAAAAAACCGGTTACTTTTTCGGTTATTTTTTTTTAATAACCGGTTAACCGGGTTTTTCGGTGAAATCGGTTTTTAAATAAGATTTTTTTGCCTCTATTTTCAAACTGCAAAAACCATTCACATATTATCCTTATTTTAATTAATGAAAATAGCCTTACTACTTACACTTAATAGCCTTAAAAGCTTAATAAAAAAGCATAAAATTATGGAAAAAAGTTTAATTTCTTTAGGGAAATTCACAAATTTAAGTAATCAACAAAAAAAAATCGGCAACCCACTGCCTACTTATAAAACAATTATCAAACAATCAAAAGCATGAATAAAAGTATTATAAAATGCAAAATCAAAATTACACGTCCTGCATATCACTTGAACTTTGATGAACAACATTATATTGTTCGTTTCGTTTTATAATTATTGTTGTGAAATTATTGTTGTGTGACCTGACTTTCTGAAGAAAAATGTTAAATATATAAGGAAAGGCACCGAAAGTCAGATCGTAATTGAGAATTAAAAATAGAAGGAAATGAAAAAAGATAAAAAAAGAACATAATCAAAATCGATTTATAAATAACCAATAGAATTTGTTTCTCAAATTTTCATGGATTTTCGCTCAGGTATAACTTTTTATTTTTAGTTCTACGACTAAAAGTTACTTAACAAAAGTGGAAGATAATCTTATTTGCAACACAAAATGTTAATTTTTTTTTTGTGAGACCTATATCTCCTCAAATAAACCATAAAAACCATTTGAACCCCTTTTTCCAAGATGGCGGCCGTGGCACAAGAGCCACAACCCCACAAACTAGGACCAACCAAAAAAATGTAACATTTCAATGGACTATAAGCATTGTTTTCAAAACTGATGTTTCAAATATATCTTATAGTTAACCGTCCAAGAAAAATGAGGAGTTTATAACGTGGAGTTCGTTTTTAGTTAAAAAGATATTCGAAACTTTGATTTAAATCACTTTATTAGCTTGCACACAGTGGTTATACATTAAATCGACAATACTTTAAAGGTAACAGGGGGCTCGTTGCGTCCACGACGGAAAATGAACGTCTTTTAGTACGCATGCGCGTCGCGACCGAACGATGGTTGGAAACTACTACTGCCGCGTCCGACGCCTAGCTGTAACGCGCGGGGCGGCGGAGCGGGCGACCGGATGAGGTGCGGGGAGCAGGCGATACTAGGGATGGGATTCGCGCTATATACTCCCCCTCCAAGTCAGCAGAAACATGAGAGGCTGGCTTGGGATCTGGTACATTAGCTCGCGGTCGACCTTTCTTACGGCCATGGATAACCACGTCGGTATCTCCAACAAAGGGGGTCAGGAGGCTGGCATGGTATTTACCGCGTGGTGTATTTTCTTTGTCAACTACTTCATATGTAGTCGGTGAGATTTGTTTGCTAACCCGGTAGGGACCTTCCCGCCTGGGGGCAAACTTGCTGCTAAAACCTCTGGCCGCTTGACTAATGCGGTGAGCCTCCACGAGCACGAGATCACCTTCTTCATAAATAGGGCCAGGACGGCGGTTTTGATCGGTGGCATTTTTACGTATGTCTTGTTGGCGCTCGACCCGCCACTTCACCTCTCTAAGCCGGTGCGCAAAGGACCGAAGATAGGGGGTTATTTGGGGTACATAGTTTTCTTGTTCGATAACTACTCGTAAATCATTGGCTACACCGATCGGCGAGCGGAATTCTCTTGCAAAGGTCAGAAATGCCGCCGAGTGGCCCGTTCCGTGGTTTGGGGATGTATTCAACGCAAAACGGACCGCGGGTAACGCTTCCGGCCAACGACGGTGCTCTGGGTCTACCAGGATGGCCAGCATCTGTTTCATCTCCCGGTTCTTCCTTTCGGCGGGATTGCACTCGGGGTGGTATACTGGTGACAGATTCTGCTTAATGCCTAATACATGCATGGTCTTTTGCATGACGGCGGAAACAAATTGTGTACCGTTGTCGGATATTATTCTTCTCGGGAAACCGTAGCGCAAGAAAACTTCTTCTACCAGAATTTTGGCACAGTTTTCCGCAGTTGCCTCGACCAACGGAAATAGCTCCACCCATCTACTCGCAGCATCCTCGACTAAGAAGATCCACCTTTCGCCCTTATCACTTTCAGGCAGGGGACCGAACAGGTCCATGGCGAGAACTTCGAATCGTTGCTGCGGAACGGGGGTTTGTAACAAACCAGCCGGTTTTAAATTCGTCGGTTTAAACTTTTGACAGAGCTCACACATTTTTACGTATTTCGATACATATTGACGCATATTATGGAAATAAAATCGCTCTTTTATTTTTGCAAGGGTGCGTTCTGAGCCCAGATGACCCGCAGTGGGTGCATCATGCAGCTCTTTCATTATTTCTTCTCGCATTGACTCAGGTACGACCAATTGAGGCTCTTCTGATTCTCCGTCTGGATCAAAGCGGAAAAGCACTCCTTGTGAGACGTAGTAGCCACGATCTGACCATCGCGAAGCAGCAGCATTATCATCTTCGAAGGCCGTAAGTATTTTCTTTAATTCGGGATCTTCGAGTTGAGCTGTACGTAAATCTTCGGGGCTACGATGAGGTAAGTCGATGGAAACTGGGCACACGTCACAGGTGGGAGTCTCCTCGACATCAAACTGACATACCGGACGACTTAACGTATCAGCCACCACATTGACTTTGCCAGGTGTGTATTCTATATTTAGATTATAAGCTTGTATTTTTAGAGCCCAGCGAGCCAGACGCCCGCTTGGAGTCTTCAGGGACAACAGCCACTTCAGAGGTTGGTGATCGGTTCCGATGCGAATCTGGGCGCCCTCGAGGTATCCTCGGAATTTGTCTAGGGCCCACACCACGGCAAGCGCCTCTCTCTCTGTCGTAGAATAATTCTTTTCAGCTGCCGTTAACAACCTGCTAGCATACTCTATGGGTCTCTCTGACTTCGGGTCTGGACCTTGCATGAGAACCGCACCTAGGGCGTAAGCACTAGCATCTGTCCTTAAGATGAATGGTTTCGCAAAGTCAGGTTGCTGCAAAATCGGAGACGCCGCCAACTTCCCCTTCAGGGTCTGGTGGGCCTCCTCCTCTGTTACTCCCCATTTCCAGGGTTTATTTTTTTTGGTGAGACTCGTCAGTGGCTGTGCCACTGCCGAGAATTTTGGGATGAACTTACGGAACCAGGCACAGGTTTGCAGGAAAGTCCTCAGCTCCCTCAGCTGGGTAGGAGGTTTCATATCCATGACGGCTTGAACTTTTCTGGGATCTGGCTCTATGCCTTGCGTTGTGATGACGTGTCCTAGGTAAGTTACCTTTTCTCTGGCAAAAACACACTTATCTCTATTAGCCTTCAGCTTAAACTGACGGAGGCGATCAAATACCTGTTTTAAATCGTGCAAATGAGCTTCAAACCCATCTGAGAGAATCAGAATATCATCAAGATACGTGACTACTGTCATATCCTGGTATTTTGATCCTACAGAAACGTCTCCAGGGTGATCGTTTTCTTGTTGTCTGCCTCTCAAACCAGAACGGAACCGATCCATTAAACGTTGAAAGGTTGCCGGCGAGTTCTTTAATCCAAATGGCATGCGCCGGAATTGGAAAGTTCCGAATGGTGAGGTGAATGCAGTTTTATGTCTGTCTTCTGGGGCGACTTCAACGTACCAATAGGCAGATTTGAGGTCGATGGTTGACATCACGGCGTTTGATTTAGTAGACTGAAGTAGTTCGTCGATTACCGGCAATGGGTACTTATCGGTACGAGTGACACTATTCAGTTTCCGATAGTCAACACAGAACCTGACTTCACCGTTTTTGTTAGGGACTAAGACCACGGGTGAAGCCCATTCAGACTCAGCTTCTTCTATTACATTGTCTGCTAACATCTTATCTATTTCTAAACGAATAATCTCTTTCTTGGCGGGAGCCACTCTATACGGCGGAGTAGCAATAGGTGCCGCGCTGCCAGTGTCTATCCTGTGTACAGCGAACGGTGTGGGTTCTCCCCCTACACCAAAGATATCACCATTGCTTTCAAGAAGTAATGCCAGCCGTTCCTTTTCACCAGGTGGTAAGAGTGTGCCCTCCCCCTCGCGGAGGCCTACCGTAGAGCTAGTAACCAAGCGGTCATCCTTTTCAAAACATAAAGGGAAAAAATCTGTGTTAAGTAAAGAATAACGATTTTTGACAAAGTCTACTACCATGCCTGCTTCCTGAATAAAGTTCATACCGAGTAATGAATCAGTAGCCCCGGGTATTACTATAAATAAAGTAGTAACGACTACTCCCTGCACCTTTACAATTACAGACGCGGTTTCTACTATTTGACAACGGCGACTACCGTCGGCGAACTTTAATTCGGTTTGTACGCTATTAAATACTTGTCCATTAGAACGTAAATGATTAGTTAAACTTTCACTCGCGACGGACTGTTTGGCACCGGTGTCCAACAGTGCCGTTCCTACTGCACCGAAAACTTCAATATTAAATATTGGTCTAACTCGCGGGTTCAACACGTTATCAGTCACTGATTGGAAGGCCGAACTCATCTCAGGAGTAGGAACGGAACGTCTCTCCTTGCAGACAGCACAGTTGGATCTAATCACACCGGGCGCACCGCATCCGAAGCATATTATCGACGGGCGCTGCTCCGATTGTGCCGCAACTGGTTCACTCTTCACATATTCTGCGGGGGACTTCTTGTTCTGTAGCTTTCTGCAATCATCCTTTGTGTGACCAAACAATTTACAGAACGCACATCTGGGTCTGATACGACTATTATTGGCCGACGAAGTCTTCTCGGTGATAGCCGTTGAAGATAACCCAGATGACGACGATGATGATGATGAGGGTACGGGTACTAAACAATTTGTGATATTTGATACCACCGGAGCAGGTATAAACTTCCTTGCAGATGTACTGGTCTCATCGAGGAGGTCTTCTGTTGCTCGGGCATGTCTTAACAGTTCTTCAAATGTATTAAACGCAGCTCTTGGTACTCTCTCTCGTATCCTCTTACTGAGTAGGCCGTAGGTCATATCTATTTGGACTGGATTTTCCATAAGTGTATTAGGTGGTAATTGTGCGATTAACGCTCTTATGTGGCACACAAATACATCAGTCCGCTCTTGTCCTTGTTCTCTACTGAATATTTCTCTATATATACGATGTGGAGGAAGTCGTGGCCCAAATGTTTGCCTCAGCAAGTATACTGCATCTTGCCAGGTTGATACTGAATATTTTACGCCTTGCCACCACGTAGCAGCGAAGTCAGTGAGTAACATAGGTAGTCCTCGCAAAGCTATGTCATCACTGATACACAAACAGTCTTTATAAATTTGGATTGAGTCAATGAACGCTAAAATATCACCAGTTCCATTATATCTCGACGAACAATTGGAAAAGTTTGTACTCACAGTACTCGAAGTAGGCGGTGCCGGCACGCCTGGGTTAGGCGGTAGCGACCGTATGGATTGTAAAAGCAGTACCAATTGTTGATCGGTCATCACTACCGGCTGAGGTGCCGGTGCGGCGGCGCCAGCGTATGCATGCGCGGCGGCGGCACCAGCGTCCGACAAAACGGCGGAACTAGCCGACAGTGGAGCGGCGGGGCTCGTGAACAGCGGAGCATCAGGTACAATAAGCGGCGGAGTCGCCGCTCGCATATCCACGAAGCCTCCATCCGAAGTAGGTGGCAACGCGCCATCGCGTTGTAGACTCTCGGCAGAGGTCGACTCTGTTGGTTGACCGACACGCGCGGTCTCACTATTCGTACGTGATCGCGTAAGCACCATCTTTATGTCCCAGCACTAATAGTCACTAATATACTACCACGTATACGCACTTCGTACTAAATGGTTGACTACGGGGTATCTTACCCTACGTTCTCCGTGTACAAAAACCAAGGTTGACTACGGGGTACCTTACCCTACGTTCTCGGCACGCAAACTTTAGTCAAAACACAATGTAGGTAGGTATCTAGGCAGTTTAGGTCCACAAACACACAATAACGAATGCCCTTAGTTGGTAGGTTATATAGTTAGGTACGCTAAACGTCTAAAAACTTCGAGAACTAAGTAGGTATTGAGTCTAACACTGGATATCACTGAGAAACGTTTTTTTGAAGTGTACAACACATTTAGGTCCAAAACCACGAAGCAATTAAGTTCGTAGAATTCGGTAGAAAAGTCACGTAGGCAAATTAGGTAGGTAACCTATTAGGTTAGTTTATAAACACTGGTAACAAGAAACACTAGGTTATTTCGACTGTGGAGCGTAACTAGGAAGGTTTCCAATTTGAATTAGGCACTAGATTACGTTTTCCTATATGATTTTATTGTCAAAGCACGAAAAGTTAGGCCATTTTATCGCAAATTATTACGAAAAAGGCCCCACACGGAAGGGCGCCATTTTATAACGTGGAGTTCGTTTTTATTTGAATATTGTGAAAAATAAAAGATAACCTCAAATCATAACGAATCAATCAAACCAATGCAAATTTTGACATACCATGCAGTGTCGTCTGGCTAATTAAATCACGCAGTGTTGCCGTTTACAGAAAAATAAAATTTTCTAATCGATTACTATCGATTTAGCAGATATTCAGTGTTGCTGTGCAAAGAATATAAAAACCCGAAATAACCGAAAAAACCGGTTATTGAAACAAAAAAACCGGTTTTTTTTTTCATTTAAAATATGCCGGAAACCCGGTTTTCGATTAACCGAAATAACCGGTTTGCATGCCCTAGTTCCGTATTACAATTAGGTATGGAACCCTAGAATGTGTATCAACAACATCTTACCATTTTTGAACGTGGCGGGTGGTGGTGCGGGTGTTGGTGCGGGTGCGGGCGCGGACCACTTGTCCTGTACGTCACGCACCATCTTCTCGCCCATTATGATACCGTCCGATATACTCCACAGGCTACGGATCACCACTGGGCGGGCAACATACAAACAAACCATTTATTCGGTTGGATATCTTCCATTTATCCGTGTGGGGTAAATGGAAGGCATAGAATGTTACCCCATCTCTTCTCGTGGGTGGCGTAAAAGGCGACTCAGGGATCTGGGGGAGACTAGCAAAACTGACTAGGAAATTAGACAGGCGGCCTGCCGTAAAAATATTGCCGAATATATTTGCAATATGTATGGTCAATGATGATAATTTAGGGTTTTAAGACCCCGTGCTCCCAAGAGGGATTCAACCGGGAACATCGCTCAGATGAGAAGGATCACTTCCAACTTCCATCTATCGTGGAACCGTAGTACTTGCTCCTTCCGGAACCTGAATTCACGACCCAGCCTTCTCTATCGAGCGTGCTAACCAACTGCGCCAAGTGCGCTTAAGCGACAGGGTTGAATATAAGGAACGCATTACTCTTATTTTTCGAGTTAGGTATCCGGTGGCGTTATCTACGAGAATTTCTGTAGTTATTCGCAAAAATAACTAAGTTAAACCACGAAATGTTATTCTATATTACAATTCACAACACCAGAACAAATTCCAGGGGTTTCCAAAGTGGGCGATAACGCCCCCTTGTGGGCGTTGCAGATCTAAGGGAGGGCGGTAAGAGACAAAGAAAAAAATGGGGGCGTTGTGTAGAGGCTTAGGGGGTCGATTTATAATTTCATCTATGTAGAAGGACTTTTAACACCCACTGAGCTCTCGACTACATGTTACGTAATGTTGTTCCACATATTACGTAATCTCACAAGTAATTAACATGCTCTGTTCCCGCTCCGCGTCACTGCCAACGTTACTGAACGTGACCTGTATTACATATATACATACCATCACTAGTAGTGGAGGGATGGACCTTCTGTGAGGAGAGAGCGACATGCAGCGAGTCCATGTGCTGCTTGAACGTGCTCTGTTCCCGCTCCGCGTCACTGCCAGCGTTACTGAACGTGACCTGTATTACATATATACATACCATCACTAGTAGTGGAGGGATGGACCTTCTGTGAGGAGAGAGCGACATGCAGCGAGTCCATGTGCTGCTTGAACGTGCTCTGTTCCCGCTCCGCGTCACTGCCAGCGTTACTGAACGTGACCTGTATTACATATATACATACCATCACTAGTAGTGGAGGGATGGACCTTCTGTGAGGAGAGAGCGACATGCAGCGAGTCCATGTGCTGCTTGAACGTGCTCTGTTCCCGCTCCGCGTCACTGCCAGCGTTACTGAACGTGACCTGTATTACATATATACATACCATCACTAGTAGTGGAGGGATGGACCTTCTGTGAGGAGAGAGCGACATGCAGCGAGTCCATGTGCTGCTTGAACGTGCTCTGTTCCCGCTCCGCGTCACTGCCAGCGTTACTGAACGTGACCTGTATTACATATATACATACCATCACTAGTAGTGGAGGGATGGACCTTCTGTGAGGAGAGAGCGACATGCAGCGAGTCCATGTGCTGCTTGAACGTGCTCTGTTCCCGCTCCGCGTCACTGCCAGCGTTACTGAACGTGACCTGTATTACATATATACATACCATCACTAGTAGTGGAGGGATGGACCTTCTGTGAGGAGAGAGCGACATGCAGCGAGTCCATGTGCTGCTTGAACGTGCTCTGTTCCCGCTCCGCGTCACTGCCAGCGTTACTGAACGTGACCTGTATTACATATATACATACCATCACTAGTAGTGGAGGGATGGACCTTCTGTGAGGAGAGAGCGACATGCAGCGAGTCCATGTGCTGCTTGAACGTGCTCTGTTCCCGCTCCGCGTCACTGCCAGCGTTACTGAACGTGACCTGTATTACATATATACATACCATCACTAGTAGTGGAGGGATGGACCTTCTGTGAGGAGAGAGCGACATGCAGCGAGTCCATGTGCTGCTTGAACGTGCTCTGTTCCCGCTCCGCGTCACTGCCAGCGTTACTGAACGTGACCTGTATTACATATATACATACCATCACTAGTAGTGGAGGGATGGACCTTCTGTGAGGAGAGAGCGACATGCAGCGAGTCCATGTGCTGCTTGAACGTGCTCTGTTCCCGCTCCGCGTCACTGCCAGCGTTACTGAACGTGACCTGTATTACATATATACATACCATCACTAGTAGTGGAGGGATGGACCTTCTGTGAGGAGAGAGCGACATGCAGCGAGTCCATGTGCTGCTTGAACGTGCTCTGTTCCCGCTCCGCGTCACTGCCAGCGTTACTGAACGTGACCTGTATTACATATATACATACCATCACTAGTAGTGGAGGGATGGACCTTCTGTGAGGAGAGAGCGACATGCAGCGAGTCCATGTGCTGCTTGAACGTGCTCTGTTCCCGCTCCGCGTCACTGCCAGCGTTACTGAACGTGACCTGTATTACATATATACATACCATCACTAGTAGTGGAGGGATGGACCTTCTGTGAGGAGAGAGCGACATGCAGCGAGTCCATGTGCTGCTTGAACGTGCTCTGTTCCCGCTCCGCGTCACTGCCAGCGTTACTGAACGTGACCTGTATTACATATATACATACCATCACTAGTAGTGGAGGGATGGACCTTCTGTGAGGAGAGAGCGACATGCAGCGAGTCCATGTGCTGCTTGAACGTGCTCTGTTCCCGCTCCGCGTCACTGCCAGCGTTACTGAACGTGACCTGTATTACATATATACATACCATCACTAGTAGTGGAGGGATGGACCTTCTGTGAGGAGAGAGCGACATGCAGCGAGTCCATGTGCTGCTTGAACGTGCTCTGTTCCCGCTCCGCGTCACTGCCAGCGTTACTGAACGTGACCTGTATTACATATATACATACCATCACTAGTAGTGGAGGGATGGACCTTCTGTGAGGAGAGAGCGACATGCAGCGAGTCCATGTGCTGCTTGAACGTGCTCTGTTCCCGCTCCGCGTCACTGCCAGCGTTACTGAACGTGACCTGTATTACATATATACATACCATCACTAGTAGTGGAGGGATGGACCTTCTGTGAGGAGAGAGCGACATGCAGCGAGTCCATGTGCTGCTTGAACGTGCTCTGTTCCCGCTCCGCGTCACTGCCAGCGTTACTGAACGTGACCTGTATTACATATATACATACCATCACTAGTAGTGGAGGGATGGACCTTCTGTGAGGAGAGAGCGACATGCAGCGAGTCCATGTGCTGCTTGAACGTGCTCTGTTCCCGCTCCGCGTCACTGCCAGCGTTACTGAACGTGACCTGTATTACATATATACATACCATCACTAGTAGTGGAGGGATGGACCTTCTGTGAGGAGAGAGCGACATGCAGCGAGTCCATGTGCTGCTTGAACGTGCTCTGTTCCCGCTCCGCGTCACTGCCAGCGTTACTGAACGTGACCTGTATTACATATATACATACCATCACTAGTAGTGGAGGGATGGACCTTCTGTGAGGAGAGAGCGACATGCAGCGAGTCCATGTGCTGCTTGAACGTGCTCTGTTCCCGCTCCGCGTCGCTGCCAGCGTTACTGAACGTGACCTGTATTACATATATACATACCATCACTAGTAGTGGAGGGATGGACCTTCTGTGAGGAGAGAGCGACATGCAGCGAGTCCATGTGCTGCTTGAACGTGCTCTGTTCCCGCTCCGCGTCGCTGCCAGCGTTACTGAATACCTCGTGACCTGGAATATCCATAGTTACTTCATGTTCCGGCTGAGTTGCATGTCATGGAAATGAAGATACTGCGCTGGATGTGTGGAGTGACGCGAAAAGACCGCGTTAGAAACTCCCGCATCAGGGGCAGCCTTCGTGTCCGAGAGATTGCAGATAAATTGCAAGAATGCCGCTTACGGTGGTACGGTCACGTTTTACGAAAAACGGCTAGTTACGTGGGTTGGGAAGATCCAAGAAGTGCTGGCTGGTCGTAAGATCGGATATGCAAGTAAATGGCATCACTACTCGGTATGCCGAAGATCGTGCGAAGTGGAGACGTAAAAGTAGGAAAGCGGAACTCGGGCTCCAACCGAAATGCAACCGGGAACATCGTTTGGATGATGATGATGACTTCATCTTTCTGCTCTCATCCCACTAAGTGGGATCGGGAACAGATTGGAGTAGAGGACGTCCTTTCGCCTCAAACTCCAATCTGTTCCCATTCAATGTCTCACTCACCCCGTTTTCCCCCATATCCTTCCTAAACCTTTCACGACGTCAAACCAGCCTCGCTTGGGTCTTCCTGCCGCGGCCGGGCGGAGGCGCCATAGTAAGACATTTGTTCCCCACGTAACTAGCCGGTTTTCGTAAAACGTGACCGTACCACCG
Organism: Idaea biselata; assembly: GCA_958496205.1. Taxonomy (NCBI): domain Eukaryota; kingdom Metazoa; phylum Arthropoda; class Insecta; order Lepidoptera; family Geometridae; genus Idaea; species Idaea biselata. The sequence continues at coordinate 3,608 of CAUEGO010000023.1, read as the reverse complement.
TAAGCGGCATTCTTGCAATTTGTCTGCAATGTCTCGGACATAAAAGCTGCCCCTGATGCGGGAGTTTCTGACGCGATCTTTTCGCGTCACTCCACACATCCAGCGCAGCATCTTCATCTCTGTGACAAATTTGGGGTTTCTTTTTTGCTACCTCATATAATTCAGCTCTGCAACAAATTTTGTCGATGACTTGCCCCTCTCACTTGTAATTTTTGGATTGCAAAAATAATGACATGAAAATTTTAGAGGCAAGGGCGGCAAAAACTTTACAGCCTGTATCTTGAAAATTTGTAAATCCGCCACTGGTAAAGAGAGAAATAAAATTACCTTTAAGCATAAGTTCGTTAAGTTGCGCAATTAACGAGTCGCGCATCAGTTTGGTGTCGTGGTTGGTGGTGATGTAGTGCGGCGGCATCATGATGTCGGAGTGAGATATCTTGCTGTAGCTGTGGAACGATGCATGTCGTTTTTGTTTAATTCAAAGGTATTAACAACAGCTTAGCATTTCCATAAAGTTTAGATGAGTATGGTTTTTAGCCTTCCAAAAACAACACTAATTCATATCACATATTCATATACTTTATTTATATCCTTGATCGTTGTGAATCTTTCTACTAGTGCTGGACATTGAAAATGCGTAGTCATTCCTTCTACATCCACGCAAGTCCTGCACAGAGGACTGCTTATATTTATGTGTATATATAAACAAAAAGCTATTTACGCATAATTATTAATGTCTGCGGTATGCAGTACATCTTAGTACTCTGCTCGCCACGCCATACGCGGGAGTGTGTGGCTGACATATTAAGTTTCAGATGAGTAGATGGTGTTGCCATGACCTAAATAAAGATGTACTGCGCGAGCGACAGGGACAGCGCGCTGCGCGACAGCCGGCGAGCGACAGAGGTGGCACCACATATGTCGCAGCAGTAGTGGGATCTATGCCTACAACTCACGTGAAGGCGGCAGTAGTGAGACTCCTGGAGAAGGCGTGTAAGGCCGCGTGCAGCCGATGCGGACAGCGCGCGCGCAGCCCGCCCGCGCCGCTCGCGCGCGCGCGGATGTACTGCGCGAGCGACAGGGACAGCGCGCTGCGCGACAGCCGGCGAGCGACAGAGGTGGCACCACATATGTCGCAGCAGTAGTGGGATCTATGCCTACAACTCACGTGAAGGCGGCAGTAGTGAGACTCCTGGAGAAGGCGTGTAAGGCCGCGTGCAGCCGGTGCGGACAGCGCGCGCGCAGCCCGCCCGCGCCGCTCGCGCGCGCGCGGATGTACTGCGCGAGCGACAGGGACAGCGCGCTGCGCGACAGCCGGCGAGCGACAGAGGTGGCACCACATATGTCGCAGCGGGACCAGAACGTTATCTGTAATGGAATATGAAGACTATGTTTATGCACGCCACGCCACGCATTTAGCGTGACCCTACTTTTAGTCTTTACTAAGTATAAAATTCAATATGGCCGACCGCTCAAGATGGCGGACCGCTCAAGATGGTGGACTGGTTATTTATTAAGCACTTTTGATTTAGGCGTTTAGCGTGACCCTACTTTTAGTCTCACCTAAGTATAAAATTCAATATGGCGGACCGCTCAAGATGGCGGACTACTTATTTATTAAGCACTGTTGATTTAGGCGTAAAATTAAAAGGTTTACGGAGAAGTCTACCCTTGATATAGAAATCCATTGACAGTTTCAGCGACTGTTCCAGATGACAAAAGAAAAATAAAATAGCTCACATGTTTGGTTGGCTCTTCCTTAAGTTTGTCGACGTTGCTGTGTCCTATAGTGTTGCACGTTACCGTTATACAAACGTCATTGTGGACGAATCTGATGACAAACAAACATTTTGGACTTAAACAACTATCAATATTATTTAGAAACGGGGTATTTACCATGTTTTTAGTATTTTTTGTAGTGAAAACGACCATGTTGTAACGCATAGGGTCCGAAACTATTATACCGATTTCAAAAATTCATTTACCAATAGAAAGCTACTATTTTTTTTTTTTTTTAAGGGTTTAAATGTTATAAGGGCATTTTCACTTTTGGGTGCCACCCCCACTTTTACGCTGTCCCACGTTTTTAAAAATTTATTGCATATTAATAATAATGAGTGTTATTATAATAAGTATATCAATCGATGCAGAGTAAATTAAACTATGTGTCTGAGCATCAATTTTTATGTATTTAAGATTAATTAATTCAATTATGGTTAATTCAAATACTCAGGGGAGCCGTTTCTGACTTGTCCCAGTCCTTGTCTGCTTCAAAGTATTGAACTTACTGGTAAAATTTCCTACAAAAACATAATCAAGTTTTGGTTACCATGATAGTGGATCTATTCTTCCGTCACATTTATCTAAAACTGTAAATGCAATTGTAATATTACAGTGGAAAAATACATTTATGTAAAGTCCTCAAAACTCGGTGTCATCTGACATGTCAGCAAAGTGACGGGTCTAAAGGGATATTCCGTTTTATTTAAAGCCGTTTTATTTTTAAAAAATAGTGACACTAACCACAAGGGATCATTTTAGCTTAGCGAAATCAGTCAGTCTGTTCAATCCGCGGAAAAAAGAGGGTGTCTTGCTGGTGTTGGCGGTTGGTCACGATTTAGTAGGTCAGATTTGAAGCCTTTTTCTTAATTATTATATTTGTCTCACACTATCCAACTATTTACTATCTGTTTTTGGTGTTATTTAGCGAGTGTTTTTAGGAGTTCATTTAAAAAAATGTCATTCAATTAGGTTAGAATGCATTTTTATCATTAGCTACATGTATAATGTGACGGTCAGTTCAGTGACGTTTTATGCCGTCACATATAGGGCGGACCACCAAAGTCACCAAACTGACTCATAAGGCTAGGTGTACATACGTGTACTCAATCAAATGAAATTTAAGAAATACTTCTTAAATTTCATTTAAATCATAATGTATTTAATTAGCCTTACATTTTTGTTTTTTTTGCCAATTATTGTGCCATTATAGTTAAGCTATAAGTTAGTTTAAGTAAAAATAATAGATAACTTTCTATTACCTATTCGCATGTTTGACATGTTTGCTTTAATTAATAAAATTAATATTATTAATACCATACTTCAAATTATGTGATTAAATGTTACTATGAAAAAACATCGACTTTTAGTTCTAATTTAGTATTGTACATCATGTAGCCTCACCCTAAGGATTTTAGGTGTGTCAGTTTGGTGACTGTCCCAATTTTTATGTGGTTTATTTTACTTTTATCAGTTTTGTTTTGAAGTTTGCATAATATATATTTTTCTTTTATTGTTTCAAATAATTTATTTTACCTATGCAACTTATAAATTAAGAAATAGGTCACTAAACTTATAAATTAAAAAGAAAATTATGATTGCAATGGAGTCACTCGTCACCAAACCGAATTTAAATCTTAATTTTAAGAAATTTAAAATAAGTAACTCATTAGTGTGTATTGTTTTTTGATAAATTTAATTAATCTGCATTAATTAAAGGTAACAATTACGTTTAAAACCCTTTGTTTTAAATGTTACAGTCGTTTTTCAATGTCACCAAACTGACCGTTATTTTTCTATAGTGTCCACTTAAAAATTGATTTTTACAT
>CAUEGO010000022.1:20505-47898 GCA_958496205.1 Idaea biselata | reverse complement strand
ATACATTTCAACTTCTCTAGCACGTGGTCTGCGCCTGAACTCTCGTACAGTCTGGAATTTAACAGCATAACAACATATTTTCATATACATATAGGTAACTAAGTAACACCATTAATAATGCAGTGAAATTTAACAATCCTCTAGCCCTGTGCTAGGGTATGTTAGATTTAAGAAAATAATATTTAATATTAAGAATGATTTAATACTAACCTGTTGAAATTAATGAATGGATACGAAGCATATTCAGAATTCCTTTTAGTAGTGTTCCTCCTCGGGAAAGTACAGAAGAACGCATTCGCGAGTAGACTAGATATCTGCTGTTGTGAGAGGGAGATGGAGTGATTCCTCGTCTTCCTGAAAACATTACATGACCTGTCTTGTCTGAAATATTCTAAACGTTATTAGTTTCTGATGAAAATTGTAGCATGTATAGCATAATTATTAATGTAATTACTGAACTGTAATGAATGACTTAATGTAATGACTGGATATTGAAAATGAGATTGATGATAGTAATAAAAAATTGAAATTTAATATAGAGAAGACAAATAAAATATTAGAATTATCTTAGCCGATTGAACGACGCAGGGCAGAGAGCATTTTACATTTACTAAAGAAAATTATAACATCTGTATGGCAGTTAACGGTTGTCGCGGAATATAAGCGCAATTGGGCAGCTGCACGCAAATAATGACCATAATGAACTACTATGCAGATGGTTCTAATTTTCTTCAACAATTGTAAAATGTATATTAAGAAAATAGCAATAACAACAAGAGTGGCAATCGTAGAAATGACATGTAGAATAAAATATTAGAGATCTAAGCGTAAAAAGAAATATGTTTATTGTTTAGCTAATTGTATCCACAAAAAAATATAACAGAAGTTACCTCAAAAGTGGTATTGGGGCCTGTATCAATTTTGGCAGATCCAAAGCCAATTTAGCAATCTGTGGCAATGTCACATCAAAGAAATACTGTGTTTCTTCTTCTTCTAAAACCTGAAACATATTCAATTCAAAATTATAAATAAAAATGAATGTACCTTACATTTTACTCATAATTAATAAATTCACCATCATGTCAGGTAAGCATTTGACAAATATTTTACCAGATAATAATCTGTTATGCAGATTTATGCTTTATTAAGATTACAATGTTTACTTAGATAATACTAGCTGTTCTCTTGTTAAATGTTTGGCTGTCACAACTGTGAGGGCTAGATGATGTTTCATTTTTAAGATAATTTAAGACATCTATACTAATATTATAAAGCGGAAGAGTTTGTTTTTTTGTTTGTTTGTTTGAACGCGCTAATCTCAGGAACCACTGGTTCGATTGTTGAGGAAGGTTATAGGCTATTTTTGATCCCGATATTCCCACGGGATCGGGACTTATGTGGGTGAAACCGCGGGGAGCTGCTAGTAATTTATAAGGCAAATCAACGTTTGCCGGGTCAGCTAGTCTTTATATAATGTGGACAAACCTCATCAAATAGCTGGTGTAAAGCCTTAAAACGCCAAAAGTTTTTGAACTTATAATTATAGCTGAGTATAGCATCAGTCAGTTCCTTGCTGTTACGGATCGGCTTGTTGAGAGAATTCTCAATTATTTCCCAACGTTTCTTCAGTTGCGTCTCTCCATTACTCTAAAATATTATAAAATTAAAAAGTAAGTAGGTAGGTATACATCAGATTGTTAATCATCTAAAAATTTCCTTTTTGTCTAACTAATGGAACAGGATAATTCATTACATAGTGAATATAATTACTTATCAAGTTTTACGTAATAGGTACCTGTTCTTACATCATCATCAAACTACACTATGTAGCTAATTCAATTTTTAAATTTTCGTGGTTTCAGTAAAAAGCAAAAAGCATTGTATAAAGCACTAAATCTTCTTATTTTTGTCACTTTAGGTAGGGTCACCTCTCCCAATGATAAGCGCCAGGCACTTCTGTCCTGGATTGTCTCTAAGCAACAGGAAGATGTGTTGAATGGGAAAATGCAAGCTCTACTAAGTAATTCATATCTAAAATTATCTACCCCCTTGGTAGATAATTTTAGATATAAATAGACCAGGGGTTCCCTAACTTATTTGAGACACGCCCCCTTTCGACTGTAAAAAAAAGTCCACACCCCCCCATCCTCCAGTCTAGATTATCAGGTCAGAATAAAAGTATTAAATAATAAAACAACGACTTTTATTGCTCATTAAACTTTTACAAAGTCATACAAACGGTATTTGGTAAGTAGTACCAAATACCTTTGATAGCGCCCGTAAGCGCGGGGCCAGTCTAGAGGCTGATATGGTTTTTTACATTCGCCCACTGAGGAAACAATATTTTGTTCTTGACAGGCGTCAATTTTAGATAATTTCATTGGTCGCATTGAGCAGTTTGGAATGCATTCTCTCATTAATCGCAGATTTTTCTATACGGGTGACCCACGCCCCCCTTGTAAAGGTCTCTACGCGCGCCCTGGGGGGCGCGCCCCCCACTTAGGGAACCACTGATCTAGACCCATAGCTCTAATTATAATATTGGACAGAGATTGTGTATGTTTAAAAAGTGTTTCTACAACACAATCTAGACTCTAAGCTCAACTAATAATAATAGACATCCAAGATATAAGACATGTTTATTATTTTGAAAGAACGCTAATTTGCCAAAGTAGCATAATAACAAGGTTATAAAAATGGTTAGAATAGATTTTTAAGTATCTCAGTTCCCAAAAGATAATATAGTTATATATTTTTCATAAAATTTACTTACATTTGTCACTGGATACAAGCTATGACTTGAACATGGCATCCTCACATGGTCATGGTCCCACTTGTCGCTTCCCACTCGAGGCTTCGGCGGGCGGTCCGCCGGGAACTCGCTGTTGCTCGGGATATGGTACAGCACGGTATGATAGTGCCCCGGAACGACCAGTGGAAACTCTGGAGCTCCCCAAGGAGATGATGACCCATATATTTCTGATAAAGGAACACCCCGCCAAGTGCTACCTTCATTAGTCATTGTAAAGGTTCTGCGATCAACAATACGGCGATAAAGTTTTGGAAGTTTCTTGATCATGCAATGTTTAGGTTTAGCGCAAGTTCATTTTCCATAGGGGCAATTAAAATTCACTGTACCTACTACGTATTTAAAATCATGATTATATTTTTTACCGTGTTTTATTCGTTTTGAGATTTTATTTTTCCACAACATTTGAAATCCGACGAAAAACGAATGCATCTAATGTCAATGTCACTGATACATTGACACTTTTGACACTGTTATTTTTTATTATTGGTCTTGCTCAACATGCTGCTCTTGCCAGAGCGATTTGTCCTACCTATATCTACTTAAATTTCAGTGTCGCTCGTGCAAAAAGCTTCAAGCCCCAAATACACGACGCGCGACGGACACTTCGAGTGACACACGAATTCCTTCTTTAAGCTCAGTGACACACAACGATCGCGATCTATTAAGCAAACTGTGTATTTTGAGCTTACCTAGAGACAGCGAAAGTAAATTATTGTTAGAATGAGCAAAGAAACCATCGCCATTCTTCTCTGATGAATAAAGAAAAAAAAAAATTGTTTGGTTGCATCTGTGGTTTGCATTTTGCGTCGAGAAAAGAGAAAGAAAAATCAAAATAGAAAACAAAACATTTTGATTTGAACTGAAAAGCTACAATAAAATAAATAATTTGATCATTCGTATTTCATAGTGAACAGTGCAAAGTAATTATGAATTTAGAACTACTGGGTAAGTTTCTATCAAATATCCTGCTTCAACGATGTCTGCAAAGCATTGTTTTGTAATGTTTAAAACCCTATAATTTTGTCGTTACAGAATCATTTGGTCAAAACTATCCAGAGGTAAGTGGACAACGTGTTTGAGTTTACGTATCAATAAGACGCAGTCACGTACAAGCATTCTCATCCATCAGTTTGATAGGTTAGGTCCTATGTTTTATTTTATGTATTGATCGTTTTGATCAGGAATTTGACGGTAGTCTCGACTCGATATCGCTAGCGGCGACGTGCGCGTTCAACCGGCGCGGCACGCTGCTGGCTGTCGGCTGCAACGACGGCCGGATCTTCATCTGGGACTTCCTCACGAGAGGGATCGCCAAGTCCATCTCCGCGCACGTCTACCCTGTCTGCAGCCTCAGCTGGTCAAGGAATTGTAAGAAGGTGAGCGACTTACAGTGTGCTTCTATTTCTGATCTTGATACTTCAACTAGCTGTACTATGCAATTACTCATGGACTATTCCTGCACATGTGTGAAATGCTAGTGCGTTGTTCTTGGACTTCTGCATGTACATGATAAGTGTGTTCTAATTTGTAAGCAAAGATTTGACTAGTTATCAAGATGATTGAATATGTATTTTGTTATCTGCATTCCAGCTTCTATCGGCATCCACAGACCACAATGTCTGCATTTGGGACGTGCTGTCGGGAGAGTGTGAGCAGCGGTACAGGTTCCCCACACCCATCCTGCGGGTGCAGTTTGATCCGAGGAACGACTCCCGGTTCCTGGTGTGTCCCATGAGACACGCCGCGCTGCTTGTCAACACTGACGGAGACCACAAGATATTACCTATTGATGAGGATGTAAGATAGTAATTCACTCTATATGTAATGTCTTTAATAAAGCTGAATATATGATTTATTAGCATTTTCTATACTTTCGCAAAATTTATACTACTTCATTTTGATTTTTCATTTGAGTACAGTATAAGTGAAATAGTTTATTATATAAAATGAACTGGGGTTTCAGGTAATTGAATGCTAAGTTTTTGAAACATAACATATTATGCTATTCTATATCTGTTAGCTATCTCAAAAGTATTATCTTGTTTTCACAGGGAGATATAAATGTAATCGCATCATTCGACAGAAGAGGTGATCATGTCTACACTGGAAATGCAAAAGGAAAAATATTAATATTACATTCTCAGACGTTAGCAGTGAAAGCTAGTTTTAAGATAACGGTTGGTACATCAAGCACAACTGGGATTAAAAGTATAGAATTTGCAAGGAGAGGAGAGTAAGTACTTCACTTTAGCAATACAAATAGTTCATAACTTCCAAACTGATATTAATGAATGTAGCATTTCTGCAAGCCATCCTAAGATGTGTGTTTATACAGTGGTGGTCATATAATTAAGAACGCTGATATAAAGGGAAGATTTTTTCCAACTAAGATGCAAAACTAATTGTATGCATTTGTTTTTATTTCTCTCGGTATCGTAAAACATTTCCATATTACCACTGTATTCATTGATACACATGATTGGCTAAAAATCAATAGGCAAACTTTTTACACTACTTTTAAACAAAGTATTAGTATGGTGGCACTCAGCCAGCGCAGGTAAGAATAAACAAGAACTGGACAAGGTCCAAAGACTAGCCGCTCTCCTAACCACTGGCGCGATGAGAACAACACCCACAGCCGCGCTAGAGATCATTCTAGGATTGAACCCCATAGACCTAGAAATAAAAAGGAGAGCTATAGAACAATGGTTCAAACTAAGAAGCACTGGTCAATGGACTGGCAACTTCTATGACGAAGGCCACGCCAAGATCAGCAAGTACTACGAAGACAAATTATCAATGGTTCTAACAAATAATGACCTAATAAAGAAGGAAAGGACCTTTGATAAGAAATACAGAATTCACATAGGCCAAAGAGACAACTGGAGGCTGGATAGTGCAGGCACAGTCTGCTATACAGACGGCTCCCGGAAAGAGACAACAAAGCTCTCTGGCGCCGGTATCCATATCATATGCGAAAACGGAACAGAGATAAATAGAACAATATCCTTAGGTAAGTACGCCAGCGTCTTCCAATCAGAAATGTACGCCATAATGGAATGTGCTGAAATGGTAGGCCACCTAAAAGACACAGGCAAGGCCACAATTTACAGTGACAGCCAGGCGGCACTGAAGGCGCTCGGTAAGACAGAAACAACATCAGCATTGGTCAAGGAATGCAAGAAAAGACTAGAGGAACTATCCAGAATAATCGATGTTACACTTGCCTGGGTACCTGGACACGAGGGCAACACAGGTAATGAGATAGCAGACGAACTGGCTAGGAAGGGAGCCGATGAGAACCAGATGGGTCCTGAACCCAGGCTGCCAATTGCCCTCAAAATCACGAAGGGTGCAATCAGCCGAAGCATAACAGCGGAAACAAATAGGAGATGGACATCCTCACCTGTCATGAGACAGTCGAAGATATTCATCAAAGGGCTAGACTCAAAGAAAACCAGTCGACTGTTAAAACTCACAAGAGATAACATGAGACTTGTTATAGAAATAATAACAGGACACTGCCGACTGAACAGACATTTGACACTCATAGGCGTGAAAACAGATCCCACTTGCCCAGAATGCATGGAGACAGAGGAAACCAGCTTCCACTTGCTCGCCGAATGTCCCATGTACTCACTAATACGATGGGAAAACATGGGAACAGATTTACTAGAAGCACAGGACATCGAAAATCTGAAGGTGGAGCAGATTGTAAGGTTCTGTAAAGAGACAGGTAGGTTCGACAGAAAGCCGTGATTGCCGGGCGTCCCTCGGCCTCCCCAAGGGAGGGATAGGGGAATTGGGTGAAATGGCCCTCATGGAAGGGCAGATCACCCGCCCGGCTCGCGGCGTCCCCTGCTGGAAGTAAGTAAGTAAACAAAGTATTCCTTATTACTGGCTGGTCACGTAATTAAGAACGCTAAGTAGTTTATACCTTTATTCAAATTTAAATAGAGAACACTCAGTGATCTGTTACTGTTTGTATAATATTGGCGCCATTACGTGCTGTAAAAGATTAAAGGTGATTGCTTCTTTAGAAAAAAACAATGGGAAAAAATAAAAGTTGTGATAAATCTACAAGGGAAGTAATAATAAAACTTCGCCGGAAGAATTGGTCTTATAAAAAGATAGCCGACCTTCTGCAATGTTCAAAAACGATGGTTTTCCACGCTGTACAGCATTTTGCTACGTATCAAACTACTTCGAATGTTCCACGTGTACCTAAACAGAGAAAAACAACTCCTCGAGATGACCGAAACATCGTTCGTATGGCAAAACAAAATCCTTTTAAAGGGTCCAATGAGCTTAGAAAAGAATATTTTGGTGAAAACAACCCTTCAGCAATCTCAGCACGCACTATTCGAAGACGTTTGGTAGAAGAAAAATTGCACGGTAGGATAGCAAGAAAGGTACCCATGTTAAAACTTTGCCACAGGCAAGCCCGGCTTGCATTTGCGAGAAAGTATGAAAACTGGACTTTGCAACAGTGGAAAAATGTACTTTTTTCTGACGAGACGAAAATAAACAGAGTATGTTCTGATGGAAAACGATATGTACGACGTCCCCCGAATACAGCATTCGACCCAAAGTACACGAAAGTTACATTAAAGCACGGTGGTGGAAATGTGAAAATTTGGGGTTGCTTTTCTGGACATGGTGTAGGACCTGTAAAGTTGATAGAAGGTAACATGGATCAGTTGAAATTAGAATACTTGCAACCCTTGTGACCTGGATCTGTAAGGTGGAAGCCTGGAGACCTGTAAAACAGGTTTTTTTATAAAACTTTTGTTCAGGCTCCAGTCCCCACAATAACCTAGTGTAAAAACATCAATTAGGCTACTTGTACCTACATATACTAAATAAGTACTTATAACTAGTTAAGCATTGTTATTGTGGAGAACTCAATAAAGATATTTTATTTATAGTTCCAATACAAAAATATACTGGAAGAAACAATGTTACCATACGCTGAAGACTTTCTACCGGTCATTTGGACATTCCAGCATGACAATGATCCAAAGCACACTGCACGCAATTTCTTACAGCGCAATTAGTTTCTGTCTTAGACTGGCCTGCTAACAGTCCAGATCTAAACCCAATAGAGAATCTGTGGTTTGAAGTAAAGAAAAAGGTTTCAAATACAAAGCGTGGAAATTTAAGAGAGCTGTATTACGTTTTTTTAGAAGAATGGAACTCTATTTCTCTTGCGAAATGTCAAAAATTAATAGAGTCAATGCCTCGCCGGTGTAAAGCTGTAATTAAAAGCCGGGGATATGCTATTAACTATTAATTTTAGTTAAATATTTATTAAATTTCTTTTTATGTTTCCTGTGCTACATAATATTGTGATTTTTTAAATCGTAAGTGTCATACAAAACAATTTCCGAGCAGTTAAATAAATCGTTCTTAATTATTTGTCCAGTTTCAGTACTATTTGAATGTGTTACTTTGATAAAATCAATAAAATGTGCAAAAAATAGTTAGCGATTTCATACTTTATTCTTAAGTCAGGTTGCTCTATTAATGTGACTATTATATAAAACTAGCTTTTTTTTTTTTTTTTTTTTTTTTTTTTATGAGAGGAATCTCCTTAAGACCGTCAGGCCGCTCTCGGGGGAGAGCGGCCCGGTGTGTGGGGGTCCCCCCGGCCAAGATGGTGTGCGGCCAGAGTATACCCACTAAACCCCTCGGTGTCCTTCGCGCCGCAGTTGCCAGAGCTTGCCGGAACCTTTCGGATAACTTCGGCAAGCTCTAGCGGCGGGTGGTCCGGGTGGACCCCATCTCCAAGCGCCCAAATGGGCGAAGCCCTCTCGAAAGGCGGCGCGGACACGCCGCCACCATCTCGGGGCTCTGTGTTTGGCGACGAACTCCCCCGAGTCCGCCGCCAAGAGCCGTTTAGGGGAACCAGCGATGTCTGGACACCCCTGGTTCCCCTGCGACGGGTGAGGTCTGTGGCCCCGTCGCCGACCACTTTTCGGCTGCAGGGGATAGGGCGAGCGGCAACGACACACCGACACTCCTCTTCCCCTGCAGCCCCACCGCGTCCGCCATCAACGGTGGCGGCCCCGCCGAGGCCGCGGCAGATAGGGAGAGCGGCAACGCAACACCGACACTCCTCTCCTGCCGCGGCCCCGAAACCCTCAGCCGCAATGTTGCACACTGCGGCCCACCTCAGTTACGGACGTAACCTACCGGCCGCGAGCCGAAGCTCGAGCGGCCCCTCGGGTGGGTTCCTCTTGGTTCACCGTGGGTGTCCAGGCCACGGCTACTAAGCCCCCCCGCCACGACAAGGCGGAAACCCTTCGGGGGGGATATAAAACTAGCTGACCCCGCAGACGTTGTCCTGCTCGTTAAATAATACGTCATCGCTGAGTTTGATTTTGATTTTCCAGCTTTTCTTTTTAAATTTTTCCTGAATTTTCTTTGCTATAAACCTCACGGAGCCCGAGACCTTTCCAACGAATGCAAAACCGTGGAAATCGGTTCGTGCGTTCTGGAGTTATAGCGTCAGGAAGGAAAACCCGACTTATTTTTATATAGTAGACTAGCTGACCCGGCAAACGTTGTTTTGCCTTATAAATTATAGATAATTAAATTTTTCCTGAATTTTCTTTGCTATAAACCTCACGGAACCCGAGACCTTTCCAACGAATGCAAAACCGTGGAAATCGGTTCGTGCGTTCTAGAGTTATAGCGTCAGGAAGGAAAACCCGACTTATTTTTATATAGTAGATCAAATTTTTCCTGAATTTTCTTTGCTATAAACCTCACGGAACCCGAGACCTTTCCAACGAATGCAAAACCGTGGAAATCGGTTCGTGCGTTCTAGAGTTATAGCGTCAGGAAGGAAAACCCGACTTATTTTTATATAGTAGACTAGCTGACCCGCCAAACGTTGTTTTGCCTTATAAATTATAGATAATTAAATTTTTCCTGAATTTTCTTTGCTATAAACCTCACGGAGCCCGAGACCTTTCCAACGAATGCAAAACCGTGGAAATCGGTTCGTGCGTTCTGGAGTTATAGCGTCAGGAAGGAAAACCCGACTTATTTTTATATAGTAGACTAGCTGACCCGGCAAACGTTGTTTTGCCTTATAAATTATAGATAATTAAATTTTTCCTGAATTTTCTTTGCTATAAACCTCACGGAACCCGAGACCTTTCCAACGAATGCAAAACCGTGGAAATCGGTTCGTGCGTTCTGGAGTTATAGCGTCAGGAAGGAAAACCCGACTTATTTTTATATAGTAGAAGACTAGCTGACCCGGCAAACGTTGTTTTGCCTTATAAATTATAGATAATTAAATTTTTCCTGAATTTTCTTTGCTATAAACCTCACGGAGCCCGAGACCTTTCCAACGAATGCAAAACCGTGGAAATCGGTTCGTGCGTTCTGGAGTTATAGCGTCAGGAAGGAAAACCCGACTTATTTTTATATAGTAGATAACTAGTTGCTTCTCAGAAGGTACATATCCCTGTGTATGATACGATTTAAATAAAAAACTTCTAGAACTTCAAATCGTTCTTAATTATATGACCACAACTGTATATTTATTTCAGTTGTTTCCTCGTAAATACATCAGACCGTGTTATAAGAGTATACGACACGAACACGGCGTTAAAATGTGGAATGAATGGAGAACCGGAACCAATACAGAAACTGCAAGATCTTGTCAACAAGTGAGTATCATGTACCTAACAATGCCCCCAACAAATATCTAAAAGAAGCTAGCTTCATTCATACAAAAGCCTTATTATGAGGCCCAGCAAAACCAAACTAAATTAAAATACTAAAGCTTGGAATGGTAACTTTCCAGAACGACGTGGAAAAAATGCTGTTTCTCCGGCGACGGAGAGTACATCTGCGCGGGGTCGGCGCGACAACACGCGCTGTACGTGTGGGAGAAGTCCATCGGGAACCTCGTCAAGATCCTGCACGGGACCAAGGGGGAGCTGCTGCTGGACGTGGTGTGGCACCCCGTCAGACCCATCATCGCCAGCATCAGCGCAGGTCGGTATAGGTACTACAACACGCGCTGTACGTGTGGGAGAAGGCCATCGGGAACCTCGTCAAGATCCTGCACGGGACCAAGGGGGAGCTGCTGCTGGACGTGGTGTGGCACCCCGTCAGACCCATCATCGCCAGCATCAGCGCAGGTCGGTATAGGTACTACAACACGCGCTGTACGTGTGGGAGAACGCCATCGGGAACCTCGTCAAGATCCTGCACGGGACCAAGGGGGAGCTGCTGCTGGATGTGGTGTGGCACCCCGTCAGACCCATCATCGCCAGCATCAGCGCAGGTCGGTATAGGTACTACAACACGCGCTGTACGTGTGGGAGAACGCCATCGGGAACCTCGTCAAGATCCTGCACGGGACCAAGGGGGAGCTGCTGCTGGACGTGGTGTGGCACCCCGTCAGACCCATCATCGCCAGCATCAGCGCAGGTCGGTATAGGTACTACAACACGCGCTGTACGTGTAGGAGAAGGCCATCGGGAACCTCGTCAAGATCCTGCACGGGACCAAGGGGGAGCTGCTGCTGGACGTGGTGTGGCACCCCGTCAGACCCATCATCGCCAGCATCAGCGCAGGTCGGTATAGGTACTACAACACGCGCTGTCCGTGTGGGAGAACGCCATCGGGAACCTCGTCAAGATCCTGCACGGGACCAAGGGGGAGCTGCTGCTGGACGTGGTGTGGCACCCCGTCAGACCCATCATCGCCAGCATCAGCGCAGGTCGGTATAGGTACTACAACACGCGCTGTCCGTGTGGGAGAACGCCATCGGGAACCTCGTCAAGATCCTGCACGGGACCAAGGGGGAGCTGCTGCTGGACGTGGTGTGGCACCCCGTCAGACCCATCATCGCCAGCATCAGCGCAGGTCGGTATAGGTACTACAACACGCGCTGTACGTGTAGGAGAAGGCCATCGGGAACCTCGTCAAGATCAGACCCGTCATCGCCATAGGTAACTACAATCACTCTTAGAGACGAAAGTTTGATAGTTTCAGAAACTTTGCAAACGGGAAAAGACGTATATTGCCTAACGTCTCTAAGAGGAGGTCCTAGCTCTGCAGTGGGACAAATTAACGGGCTTATATTTATTTATTTTACAGCAGTATTAGCTTCTAGCCTCCTCTTACTGGTTGAATAAAATAAAACAACCTGTAGATGCCTTAGCTAGTCATCATACATAAAAGCACAACAATATAAGTTACCCCAACCCAGTCCCCAGTGCCCATAAACCCAGTGTCGTAAACTAATAATATCATTATAACATCTATACATATACTAGCTGTGCCCGCGACTACGTCCGCGTTGCTCGAACACTTTTTTTTTTTTTTTTTTTTTCTTTTATTATCATAATAAAAACTTAAA
This sequence comes from Idaea biselata, assembly GCA_958496205.1. Classification (NCBI taxonomy): domain Eukaryota; kingdom Metazoa; phylum Arthropoda; class Insecta; order Lepidoptera; family Geometridae; genus Idaea; species Idaea biselata. The sequence goes on along the minus strand of CAUEGO010000022.1, from coordinate 35,698 downwards.
TAACATTATTTTATTATACATAGCATTAAAAACCACTAAGGTTTGTAGAACGCTAATACTGTGATCTGCGAAGATGTTACAAGTTACGAAATAAAAACATAGGTACCAAATACGGAAAATAAATAAAACAAAACTAAGTAGATTATGATTGGCGAGATGCATAATCTATCGCACCAATCCAAACCAAACATGTAAGTAGGTTGGTACCCAGGAGGTACCTGCATTAATAATAAGCCGGTTGATAAATAGTAAAAAGTGGGTAGGTGACAGAACATTTATTAATAATATTAGAAAAGGAGTTGGGTAGATACAAAAAATTTAATTGATTTATGATAAAAACGTTTCCAAATTATAAAGGTTGCGTAGACTAGTCAAGTAATGCAATTTTAGTTTTTCTTTAATATTTTTTCGGTTTAGACTATCGCGAAACTCTAAGGGTAATTTATTTATAAGACGCGGAATTATATATGCACTGGTCCTTTGTCCATACACATTGACTACGCGAGAATTGCGCGTTGTGCACAATCGACGCTGAGCGACCGACCGAGTCCATACACGGTGTTTGGTTTCAGACTGTATGTTATGTTCGAAAAACAAGTGCTTCAAGATCATACATTTAAACTGTGTCTGAACTGGTAAAACTTTACAGTGTTTAAAAAGCCCACTGTCGTCATTGTAAAATTTGTTACGAATTTTTCCGGAGACAATATTTTTTAAAATTCTAATTTGTAAGTCATAAATTTTGTTTAGATAAGCAGAATATGTACGTCCATAGCTACATAGGCCGTATTGTATATAAGATTCGGCTAATGAATTGTATAGCATTAGTTTAACTTTATAGGGTATTCTGTTGTTAAGAATTGAAATGTTGGCTAAAAATTGCCTTAATTTGGTGCAAACATGTTCAATGTGGGTAGACCAATTTAATTTGCTATCAATTATTAAACCAAGGTACATTTGGCTAGTCACAAAGTCTATGTCAGGACAGCTGCATGAGGTAACGTTCAGTGAGTGTAGACAACCGTGATCGTGGGCCACCACTTTCCTTGATACAGTGCTTTTGATATATGGTGATTTAATGTGAAGCAACTTAGTCTTTGCGGGGTTTACGACAAGGCCTGCATCGTGACACCACCTCAAGAGTGAGTTGAAGTCTGTTTGAATCCTATCACAGGCCACGTTTGGATCTTTGTCAGCAGCAACGAGGCAGGTGTCGTCCGCAAACTGATAGCACGTGCTATGTACGATGTGTTCGTGCATGTCATTCACGTAGGACAGAAAGTGCAACGGGCCGATTACAGATCCTTGAGCAGTGCCTTCAGAAGAAGATATCGGCTCGCTAAACGTGTCGCTGATTTTCACCCTAAACTGCCTATTCTGAAGGTAACTATTACACCAGCTTAAAAGGGGTCCGCGAACGCCATATCTATCCAACTTCGAAATCAAAATTTGATGATCTAAAGTGTCAAACGCTCGCGAAAAATCGATAAACAGCACTATCACCTGATGTTTTTGGTTTAGATATTCATTAACTTCATCAGTAAACCTAAGAAGGAGGTCGGAAGTACCTTTTCCCGCCTGAAAACCAAACTGGTTACGGTAAAGAATGTCATGACGTCTATAAAAAGATTGTATTTGCTCGGAGACATACTTCTCAATAATTTTATCTATGCTAGATACTAGTGTTATAGGACGATAGTTTGTATAATCCCCCCTCTTACCTTTTTTGTGTATTGGTCTGACGCAGCCTAATTTTAGATCATCTGGATATGAGCCATTTTTAATGCTACAATTTATTACGTCGGCAATAGCACTAGACACCTCGCATCCTATACTTTTTAAGTCAGACACACGGATGTTATCCGACCCTGGGGCTTTTCTTGTATTTAATTTTTTTATAATATTGTTAATTTTACCCCCAGTGGCTTTCTCGAAGCGGATACTGCAATCAGATGATTTGCAACTGGTGCCGGAGTCAAGCAGCTTAACACTGCAGTTAGGAATGATGTCCTTCACTGCCTTGTCAAAACCACCGGCAAAGTTGTCAGCTAGACATTTAGGCTGAGATTCATAAACAGAACTTTACTTCGCATCAAAGTAGTTTTCGCAAAGCATGCTTTTAGTCTAAGAGCCCGTGAAGATCGACCTTCACCCATCTGATAACCAGATGAGACATATTTTTTATCAAATATTATACATTAACGAACATGCCTATGATAGCTTGCCTATCGAAAAGTGTTCATGGCTATTTTTAATTAAATTAATTTTAATCAATTTTTTTTAATCACCTTCACTCTTTTGATAACCGAATGAATTGTACCTCAACTGATAGTTTTTAACATACAGAATATGCCTAGATAGGCTTGCCTACTAATTTCTGTTCATGGCTACCTGGCAAGCAGGTGTGAACGGGTAAGTCAATATAGGTAACTACACCGATCTGATAACCCATTCAAATTTATATCATAAGAAAGATAATTTAATTACAAAAGCAATCGTATAAGCTTGCCTGCAAAAAACCGTTCATGGAATACCATTGCCAAGCTATAAACTTTCTCTCTCGCACCTATTAAATGACTCCAATTCTAAAACTTTATAGCTTGGCAATGGTATTCCATGAACGGTTTTTTGCAGGCAAGCTTATACGATTGCTTTTGTAATTAAATTATCTTTCTTATGATATAAATTTGAATTGGTTATCATATCGGCGTAGTTACCTATAGGTATTGACTTACATGTTCACACCTGCTTGCCAGGTAGCCATGAACAGAAATTAGTAGGCAAGCCTATCTAGGCATATTCTGTATGTTAAAAACTATCAGTTGAGATACAATTCATTTGGTTATCAAAAGAGTGAAGGTGATGAAAAAAAATTGATTAAAATTAATTTAATTAAAAATAGCCATGAACACTTTTCGATAGGCAAGCTATCATAGGCATGTTCGTTAATGTATAATATTTGATAAAAATTATGTCTCATCTGGTTATCAGATGGGTGAAGGTCGATCTTCACGGGCTCCTCTACTATTTCAAATCTCGAAGTTTACTATGGCCGATTTCAATTTCATAGTCGTCACTCGAACTTTACTTTAGATAGAGCGGCTTTGCGCTGTAGTAAAGTAAAGCCAAAGTAAACCACGACAGTAATACGTTCTACGCAAATTTTATATTATTCAACATTAGTAAATTAATAACTAATCATACAATTTTCTTACAAATAAAATAATTTGTATACATTATCAAATAAAAATGTTTGTCAGCTGCGTCGCGACTATCTATAATATATAATAATTTCACTAAATGCCGTTACTGAAATATTGTAGTAAAAAGAAACGTAATTTTTGTATAACCTGTTTACTGTCGTTGTTAAATGTCAAAACTATTTACGTTTTTGCTTTTCTTTTCCCTTGCTCTTGCTATATTGAATTTTATATTAACGACTTGGCTACCATCCCCGGACACCGTATTCTTGGATTACACGATAACTTGCTGCTAACACAATGGACAATATCGAAAACATTGAACAAAGACTCAATCGTATCGATAATATTGGCGTCACAATAAAGCAGCTAAAACAAATACACAACAAGCACAGTAGAGTGACTGTAGAGTACCCATGTAGTACCTATTTCACAGAAATGACATTGCCGTTTATGAGTGCATAATACAACCAGATTGAATATACCAATAAACTCACAAGACTATTAAAATTAGTAGTATAATAATTCAAACTTTACTTTGAGACGAAAGTCGACGATATTGTGGACTAGTACTTTACGAAGCAAAGCAGGGTTTCTCGAAGTAAAGACCGGCCTTAGCATGACTATGAAACATTATTTTGAGCCAAAGTGCGACTTTCTTACAAAGTAAAGGCGTAGTGCGGTTTGTGAATCTCAGCCTTAGTAGTAAGACCTTGACTTTCAAAAGCTTTTAAAACCGCTGCATCGACCGACAATGTCACTCGACCCAGCATCCCGTTAATTATCTGGTATATTTTTTTGGTATTTTTGAAGTTATCGTTTATTTCCTTAATGTAATAATTATTTCTTTTTGTCTCCAGTACTTTGTGTAATTTATTTCGAGTTTTATTATATTCTAATCTTATTTTAACATCAGATGGATCCTGCCTCCATTGTTTAAATAATTTATTTAGGTTTTCACTTAGTTGAGTGACATTATGGTCGATCCAGGGTAGTTTAAAGTAGTTCCTATTAGTGCGTTTATTTAAGGAAAACTGTTCAAAAGTAGTGGCCTCTGTATTCGCATTGTGAAATGAGGATCGGATAAAACTATAAATTTCCGTGGGGGAAGTCATGCTGCCCGTTTTAAACCATTTGACTTTTTTTAGTTCACTAAGAAGGATTTGGTAGTCGATTACCTGTTTTGTAACACCTTGTATGCACTCAGCCGCGCGAGGCGCATCGTCGATGCATGCGAGAACAATGGCTCGGTGATCGGCCAGTACTGTATCTAACGCTGCCGTGTACGGATGTAATGTGGGGAATCGCGCGAAGTAGTGATCAATGCATGTTTTACTTACTATATTCAGTTTTTTTTCGATTCTAGTATAGTCAGATATACCACACATTAATCCGCACTCGCTCAGTATCTCTAAGTATACGTGTCTATGAGTTGTTATGGTTTTTAGGTTGATGTTTGTGTCACCGGCCAGGATTAAATTTTGTTTTGATTTAAAGTAAGGTAAGATATTTACCCAGCTCCTTGACAAAGATAGATTCGTTATTTCGTGGAGGCCTATACACTGCGCACACAACTACGTCTCGGTCAGAGTTTAGTTTTAGTATTCCGGTTATGTTTTCAAAGGTTCTACTATTGTGCTGTTCTAAGCTAAATTTGAAATGTGTTCTAATATAGACTATAACTCCACCACCGCGTCTTTTAGAACGTAGTTGTGAGTGCATGTTATAGCCCGGCAAGTTGTATAATTGAACAATGCTCGGAGATATTCCGGCTTCTGTAATAACTATGATATCTAACGGTACTATACAATTGTGAATAATTTGTTGCAATTTGGGAAAGTTCTTTATCATCGATCGGATGTTAATATGTATACATGAAAAACCTAGATGAGATTTTGGTAATTGTTTAAAAAAGTCGTTTGTGGAGGTACAATTATTTAACTCAATGATGTTGTTATCCATAATAATTAGTACAAAAATGAAGTTAAAGAGATCGTTGAACTATTAGAAGGTATGTAGCTTACTTAGGTGTAGGATCGTTTGGATTATTAAGTAGACGATTAATATCTTGGATGGATCGAATGTAGATTATTTTGCTATCGCTTGTTTTTCTAACACATACCTTTCCGTCCCTTATCCATATAAATTGAAACGACTTTCCTAGCTGCGTCTTAGTATTAAACAATAATGTTTTTAGGTATTTAGTTAAAGCCATACGTATAAATACTGGCTTTACTGCCTGATCTGGTTGGCAATTAGGAATTAAGGCTCCTACGGTCAGACGTTTTTCTCTGCTAACAGCTATCCACTGGCTCCGTGTAGAGGACGTTTTCATCTCGAGAAGGATCGCACCCGGTTTATCTTTAGATCCAGGTAGTCGTGATGAGGCCTGGACGTCACTGCTATTGAGACCTAACTTGGAGGCAATCGTATCTACTACTTTAGGTATATCAGACAGGGAGGTGCCTGGTAGACCAGCCACTTCTATGGAGGACGACAGGCTGCGTTGTTCAAGGGAATTAATATCCAGCTCTAATGCGGTGACTCTCAGCTCTAGGTTCTTATTCCTATTTATCAGATCTTGATTTTTTTTATCTAAGTCTTTGATGACATTGTCCTGTTTTTTAATTGCTTGTTCCATGGAGGTAATCTGGTCACTTATGAATTCCATAGAGGTTTCAAGAGTGCTTAGCTCCTCCTTGAAGGTCTTCTTTAGCTCACGGGTAATGTCACGCACAAGCCTTCGTGTGTCCAGTGTCTGCACGGAACTTCCCGCGTCGGACTCATCACCTACGTCCTCGTCATCTGGGATGAGGTAGGACGACCTACGGGAAGCATTCTGCTGACACTCCTCACAACTCCACTCGATCCCGGGGGAGTTACGAAGGGTGTTTATTTGCTTGTGTGACAGTTTCACGCAAGCTGGATCAGCATGGACAGATTTATCGCATCTACTACATACCAATGCTGGTTTAGTCTTCGTGATGTTTTTGTTGCATTTAGTACACTTTTTAACAACCATTGCGGGTAGAGATAAATGTTTTGTAGAGAACAATCGTACGCGACTTTACCTAACGACGTATCGACGCAGACTTGTGGTTTCTGAGATTTCGTGATGAAGTGAGTCAGTGATTTTCGCTTTTTTTTTTTTGACCCCGGACTCTTGAGATGCCATTTGTCGAGTTTTTCTGAGTTTACAACACTCTTCTCATAGTTTTGGCGTCGTACATCTTGTACAAGTTTCAAGTCAGGAGCTATGGTAAAGCTGTGGCAACTTTACCATAACCTTCAAGGGGCTTAGGAGGGAACGACGAAAAGTTCATGTTTAATTACACTCAATTTTGTTTCCTCTACACTTGTGCACATTCACGGAACTAAATTGAATAAGTTTCCACTAAAATTACACAATTTAACCGGGTTTACAACATAGTTTAACGAAAATAAAACTGGAGCACGACAGGAATTGAACCTTGTCTTTTTGCAAAAAATAAACATCCTATATTATTGTGCCGATCGACAGTGTTGCTGATAAAGATCAAATCCTGGAACCAAACATATTGTGGTAAATCGCAACTCCTTTCAGCATTTTTCTCTATCTCTTATAGGTTAGGATATCCTCCTGAAGGCCCGTTTGAATGGTTCACCCTGTAAATAGATAACACATGACATGATGAAATCATTAAAGACTAGCTGTAGCCCGATGTGGTATCCCATCAAAGTTCCAAACATAATAATGTTCACCCCTATTATCCACAGGATATTAATTTTCTAAAATCCCTTAGTACCTGTTCACTTACGACCCCCTAGTCGGTTTTTGACACAAATATCTAAACTTTCGCATTTGTAATGTAGTGGGATTTACAAACGCTGCTTTATGATGAAACACCGCGCCCCGCTGCGCTCCCAATATCTGCACCTAGTTGTAACACAATGTTACACAAGTATAAAACAGAGGTAGGTAAGCTACTGTGTACACACGTACCATTACAATGGCCCATTTGTGAAGCTAAGGTTTGGTTCAACTAAACTATAAAAGCAATAAATAACAAATCTCTGATATAAACAAAACAAATTAACAGAAATAAACATACCAAAAATCACAGAGATTTGTCCGGTATGTAGGTACAAAGTTGAGTAAAACAATAGGTACAAAAACAAGACATACATAAATCATGTTTCCAATATTACATGCCTCAAGGTCGAATAGAGTGTTCCATATATTTATGTAATATCACATTATTGTACCTACCTTTATTCGCAATAAATGAATTGAATTGAAACGCTAATCAATCAATCGAGATCCTCTCAAACAAAAGATCATGCGTGGAATCACTATTCGTTGCTTATTTCAGTTTGGTCGAATAGAACCTTAGTGGGGAAAATGCCGCTCTAAAAAAACTAAACGACACAAATTTTTATGAGAGCTTTAATTTCAAAAAACAATAGTATAATCAAGTAATGATCAGCTGAATTATTCACAAATCCTTCTCAGTAGATCAACAGACCGCAGCTTGGTCCAGCCTTCAGTTTTGGGTATTAATTTTGTCTGTTGTAAATCCAGCTTTATAAACTCCAATACTAGATTCGTCAGTTTGTTGGCAGAGTGGTGGTCGGCCAGTAGTAATGTTACTGCAGCATTATCTACATTCAGATTCTTAAATAGAGCTTCTTCACAAATATTCTTTAGTTGGTTCAACTGATAGTAATCGGCTGCAACAAACAACTCCTCTGGGACGTTATTTACATTTGGAGCTTTGTCCGTATATATGAATAATAGCACTTGATGTAATACCGCCGCTGTGAAAGGTGTTTCCACCACGTTCGTGGTACTCTCGACGGTGTTGTGCTGGAAGTGAGCTCTGAGCACCGCGCTCCGACTCGCCAACACTGCTCTGTGAACTTCAAACTGTTGGTTGTCGGTCGTTTTCATGACAACGTCGGTAAACATACCCGTGTTAAAGAGATTTTCAAAATCGTTGATCAGTTGAGATGTGGAGACTTCAAAATGGTTTTCACTCTCAACAGTGATCACATACTCAAATCTGAGGCGAAGACTTCCATTTTTCAACAAACATATTTCATTGTAGTTTTTTTTTTCCATACCTTTATTATAATATGAATCGAAAACCGAGAACGACAAAAAGTTCTTGAACTGATTAGCTACAACAATTTCACATGACTCGTTGGTCCTTAAACATTTTTCCTGTTCATAGCTCCAATTACTGACATTAAATGCAAAAGTTTTCAGTTTCATTGATTTTAAAAATACCAGGGTTGGTGACGAATAAGCAGTATAGATATATGCATATGAGTCATGATTTCTATAGCTTACGTCAAACAAAATCCTGAACTGGAAATTCCAATCATTGGATGAAGGTTTGGTTGCTTCCGGAGTTTTAATCTCTTTGATATCCTTGTTTTTCGCCAAATCCATGAAGTCAGGAATATTCCAGGTTACATGTATTTCCACATCATCCTTAGTAAGTGAATATTTCTTATATTCAACACTTCCATAGTTAGTATTATTTGCACTATCCATGTCTGTCTGTCTTCTTGAGTTCTTTTTTAGATACTAATAAATAACCCACGTCCGGATACCGAGAATTTATAGCGATAACTGTACTTAAAGAGCGTTTTGTGCTCTCTGCTTTATTAACCTTCGTTGCAATTGTAATACGTGTCAATTATTACCATACGATAATGAACTCTATTGTTAGGTATTAAAGTACGCAGCAATGAAAGTGTAAAATATCGCATAGGTATGCATAATATCTGTAGGTAGGTATACTGTTTCCCGCCGAGTCCCTGATTGGAAGCGAACGGATGTGAGGACTCGAGCTACCAAGAAAGAAAATCTAAGACTATTTTGTTTTAATCGCGGTTTTTTACATATGAGTAGAGGAGATTGGTAGTGGAGAAAAGTAAAAATAAAAATACCTTTATTACTTGCCTAGTAATCTGCGCGGTTCTTCACAAAATCTATTTAAAACTTCTTTACTTACAATATTTTTTTGGACAATTTTCCGGTGTACGTTTGTTATGCAAGGCTGGAAAGTTGGTTTTTGCAGCGAGTACCTACTTGTATTGAAACCTGAGCTAGCGAAGCATTCTAGGACTGAACCACGAGCGCAGCGAGAGGTTTAAATATAGAATGCTGAGCGTTGTAAGGATTTCAAAGGTACAAAATGTAAAAAAACTTTGCTGCCGAGTGAAACACACAATTTTGGACCTCACTACAGCGAGGAAAACGCTAGGTGCATTTTTCCGGTAGAAAACTCAATTCGGCATTATGTACCACTTCCACTAACTCTGCAGTTGTTAAATTAATATCTTCATCGCGGCTGGCAAGTGCAATTATTCAAAAAAATGAGGTATATATTTTACCTCTCCTCAACCTATACTATTATTTTCTTTCGTAAAGTGGGTAGTTATTTTTTTTATCCACGATGTTCCGAGATGGGGGTATTAAGCCGAAAGGGGTTTGTTCTAGACGTCTAGGCAAACAACTTTTGTTTTACAACTTTTGGAAATATGAAGTAGTTTTCGAAAATGTTGAGTTTAAAGTTTGCATGAAAATCAGCTGTTTTTTAGAGTTTGAGGTCATTGGCCTTAATCTGCCCTTTTATTTAGTTTGGACCACTACAATCTTAACATTAATTGCCTTTATTTACAAAAACAGCTGTTTTTTTTTTCAGTGATACAACCTCAAATTTTTGAAAAAAAAAGTTCGAATTTCCAAAAGTCGTAGAACAAAAGTTGTTCGCCTAGACCTCTAGAACAAACCCCTATCGGCTTAATACCCCCTCCTCGGAACAGCCTGTATATGTAAAGCGAAAAAATCATATATGATTCCTCGTTTTTGTAAATAAATAAGCAAACAACCTCTAAATCAAATAATTCACGAAAAAAAACCAGCTTGATACTAAAATTAATAAACAATAAATACGACATTGGGTGGATGAGCAACAAGACTTCATGGTTCGATGCCATGAACAAAAAAAAAGGAATGAGGTTGGCGCATTTTCAAAGGACTTGCTTTAGAGAAAAGTTTGGATAAGACAGATTCGAATTTTGAAAAGTCTTTGCACGGTAAGAAATCTGCGCACAAAACAGATCCTTTCCGAGGTTGTGCGGTGAAAAAGACCTGCAAAATCACATTTTGCGCGCTACCGTGCAAAGACTTTTCGAAATTCGAATCTGTCTTTTCCAAACTTTTCAAGTCCTTTAAAAATGCGCCAACCTCATTCTCGTGGGGACACTATACCCGGAGGTACTTTTTATTTTTTTTCAGTTTATGAAAAAATATCTAATTTACAAAACGGAATATAACTCATTTTCATCATTTTATAATCTGCGCAAATTAAACATTGTTTCATAACATAACTAATACTAGCTTAGTTGATTGACCTTTGCAACTCTTTAGGATTCTAGTTTTCCAATCTTTTAAACTCGGTAGAGATCGTGTGCTGCAGACCGCGTGGTTTATTATGCCCTAGACTGGTGACCGACCGCTCGTCTAGGGGGGGGTCAGCTGCAACCCCCCCTGCCCGTACCTCGCTACGCCCATGCCATACTGTATCTCATGAACCGTAATAGCTAGACTGTTGAAATTTTCACAGAAGATGTGTTTCGGTAGCCGCTACAACAACAAATACTAAAAACAAAATAAAACAAATATTTAAGAGGGGCTCCCATACAACAAACGTGTTTCAAAAATAACAAGGAGTTTAGTACAATGTGAGGTCGCTTATGATTGGTCAGGACAAATCGAGTTGGTCATGGAATTCAAAATGGCTGCCCTATCTGTCAAATATACCAGTCTGCCTTACTTACCAAAGAGTTTCTTATAAGTTTCAGATTTTCTTTATGCCAAGGTTTTTTTTTTTGAGTGATTTGGTCGTTTGATGGGAGTAAGAATCGAAGATAAATATTTCATATCTATCTTCTAATATATAAAATTTCCATGTCACAGTGTTAGTTACCGTACTCCTCCGAAACGGCTTGACCGATTTTTATGAGATTTTGTATACGTATTCAGTAGGTCTGAGAATCGGCTACTATCTATAATGTATAAGGCAAAACAACGTTTGCCGGGTCAGCTAGTTTTCCTATAAAATTTAAAAATTGGTTGTTGTAAACCATTTTAGGGTTCCGTATCCAATTGAAATAGTGGTACGGAACCCTTTGTGCGCGAGTGTCGCACTTGCCCGGTTTTTTTTACTCTTTGCGTACGAAACCCTAAAAACAAGAAAAATTGAAAACTATCTTGCAATCTCCAGTTATTTTTTTTAATTTATACCTATTTTACAATACCTAGTGTAATCTGCCACAGAACTTGACGAATAGATAAAAAAACCGGCCAAGTGCGAGTGGGACTCGCGCACGAAGGGTTCCGTACATCAAAAAAAACTACTTGCCAGATCTTGTTTAAACCAATTTTCGTTGGAAGTTTGCATGGTAATGAGCATTATATATTTTTTTAGTTTTCTCATTCAAGTTACTATTCAGTTTTTAGAAAAAAAAAATGATATTAGAAACCTCAATATAATTTGAAGACCTACCTATAACCCACACGTATGTGTGTTTTTTTGAGTTTCAGTTTTAAGTATGGCGAACCCCAATTTTTTTTTTTTTTCTATTTTTGTGTGAAAATTTTAGCGGTTCACAGAATACATCTACTTACCAAGTTTCGACAGTATAGTTTCGGAAAAAAATGGCTGTGACATACGGACGGACAGACACACATGACATGAGACATGACGAATCTATAAGTTTTGTGAGTTTCGTTTTTTTGCCATTTGGCTACGGAACCCTAAAAACACCTATTGAAGAATGTTCCACACAACGTAATGAATCTAGCCCCAAATTAAGCTACTAGTTCTGTACTACGGATACTAGACAATAGATATCGATATCTCTAAAATGCTTTTATTTTAAACGACAAAAAATCCCCCGGCGGGAATCGAACATGCAACCTTCTGCGTTGCTGCCGGGTTCCGCCGCCGCAAAGGCGGTAGATACATATTAACAAAAAATAAAATAAATGTAATGACTAGATACAAACTATACCTAAGACCAAAAGTTTAAAAAGATATAAACTTTTTTTTGCCGTCTAGCCTTCTTTCGCTTTTCCTTCTTTCGAGGAACGAAAGTAAGGAACTTACGTTCGTTCCTCTCGTAAGGGTTCTTTCGTAAGGAACTTCGTTCCAATAATAATGGTTTTTTTCTTCGGTTTTCGCGATGCTGAATTATGAACGGATAACAGCATGATCATATTATGTAATGTATATTGTATATGTATAAGAAGAGTGTGTGCTCTGTGCATTGTGCGTGCAGGTGTGGTGTCGATATGGGCGCAGAACCAGGTGGAGAACTGGTCGGCGTTCGCTCCCGACTTCAAGGAGTTGGATGAGAATGTGGAATACGAGGAGCGCGAGTCGGAGTTCGACGTGTCGGACGAGGACCGGTCGGCCGACGCTATGGGCGAGCGCGCCGCGGACGACGAGGTGTCGGTCGACGTGACCGGCTGCGAGCCCGTCGCCGCCTTCTGCAGCTCCGACGAGGAGGGCGAGGACGACGGCCTGCTGTCCTTCCTGCCCATCGCGCCCGAGATAGAGGACCCGGAGGTGAGTGTCCCCGGCGGGAGTGTGTGCCGCGTCCACGCGTGTCGGCGGGAGGTATGTGTCCCACCCCCCGACTGGGGAAGTATGTGTACCACCCCCGGCGGGAGGTATGTGTCGTCGGCATCGTCTCCTCATCATCATCATCCGAGCGATGTTTCCGGTTGCATCCCTCTCGAGAGCCCGGGGTCCGCTTTCCTACTTTTACGTCTCCACTTCGCACGATCTTCGGCATCCCGTGTAGTGAGGCCATTTGCACGCATATCCGATCTTACGACGTCAAGCTAGCACCTCTTGGGTCTTCCCAATCTGCACAGAGCCCTTGCCCTTGAACAGGAAACCCATTCCTCTAACCTATGCATATATGTTATAGCGTCCCTAGCTATGACCAGCAAGGGTATGAAGCGGCGGTCTCCAGTATGCGGTTAAAATGTTGGTTAAGATGCCCACGCCACGAGAGGCCAAAGCCTTCTATACTTCGATGGGGACTCCATCGGCGCCGACAGCTTTCCGATTTTTCGTGCAGCGAAGAGCCTTGCGTACCTCTCCTCAGGAGTAATCAGTGGCACAAGTCCTTGATTTGGAGAGAGTTCCATTGGCTGCACCTCTTTATACTGATTATTTAGCAGTTCGTGGAAATAAAAGCGCCACCTCTCCTTCACCGCGAGGTCCTCGCATAGCAGGTTACCATTAGGATCTTTTACACAGCGGCACTTGGATATATCCCGTGCCGTTTTGATGCTAGAACGTGCCAACTTATAAATAATTTTAAACAATAGAACGAACATTGAAAAATATAAAAAGTATAGTACATGTATCAACTTGAAAATATGACCTTTAAAGTATTGTGTACCCCCGCAACCCCGAGCTAACGTGGTGTCAACCGTCATTGCAGGACGGCTGGGCGGCCACTCAAGAAACGGTGACACCGACGGAAACTCCTGAGAAAATAGAACCTGCAGCGAAAAAGGCCAAGAGCAAAATATACGATATCTCACTCAAAATACCAGCCCCAGGTAAGTTCATTTCACCCATGGGTAATAGCAATTCGCTTGCTTGCAACATTAAAACCATTGGCTTACTGCTGATGGCCATGCCAATTGCAGCCCCGACGGACTTTCTTGGCTTTGTAATCATATGACAGATTTTTATTTTATTGGAGTTATAAGTACGTGTTTCAAGTCTACTGGTAAAAATCTATAAGTGAACAATTTACTGTACCTACCTTAACTTGAAAGAACTACAAGTCTGCTCCAAAGATCCTTATCAGATGTTTACTTACTTATTTATATGAGACCAACTTATTATAGCTGCTAATTTGTTCATTTTTCGTTTCAGACCAACCGGTATCATTCGGAGGCAAGAATAAATCAGCAGCAGGAAGCAAAAAGGTCACAGGAAGACCTCGTAAATAAATATCGTTTTAAATGTAACTGCCTTTTATTATTGAATCCAACACAGACTGCGTTCGTGAACAATGATTTCAACTCTCTCGAGAACGGTCATGGAATAGCATCTTTTCAATTACAAATAAAACGCTATATGTAAGAGAAAACATTTATTTTGCAAAAAAAAAAAGTCATATCGTATCGATTTTTAATAAAATTCGTATCCAGAGTATACAGTAAGTACTATCGTTTTGTATATAAATAAATCTCACTTAATAAACATAACCAAAAATAATAATACATCGCTTATTCGAGACCAAAAAAGACTCATATCTTCATTTAATTATTAAATATTTATTCTAATTTCTAATCTTTATTACAATAATATAATACAAAGCGTGTCCGCGTCGATAAATAGCATAATCTATCTTTAATATTTACACTAAGTAGTAAGAGCGAGTACATCAGATCGGTCGCTATAACTGCTAGATACTCTATGCCTACGTTATACGTGTCTACAGCCCGGTCGCGTCGGTCGCGCCGCGCGACTACCCGTCGAGGTCGTCCTCGTGCTGGCTGGAGAAGTAGGAGACGAGGCCGCCGAAGACGCCGCCCTCCTCCGCCCGGGGGGCTCCAGCTTCACGCGCTCCAGCTTGGGCAGCCGCTCGTAGCCGGGGGGAGAGCCGGGCGCCAGCGGCTGCAGCAGCCCCGCGCGGGGCAGCAGCAGGGGCGGCCGCTCGGAGTTGAGGGGCGACTGCGCCGGGGGTGGCCCGGGGCGGTGCGGGGAACTCACCGGTGGGGGGCCGGGTTGGTGAGGTGGCTGCACTGGTGGCGGGCCAGGGTGGTGAGGTGGCGGCGCCGGCGGGGGCCCTGGGTGGCGAGGCGACTGCACCGGTGGGGGCCCTGGGTGATGATGGGACGACGGCGCCGATGGTGCCCCGAGATGATTCGGTAAGTTCGCCGGTGGTACCCCGAGATTGTGAGG
>CAUEGO010000022.1:0-20305 GCA_958496205.1 Idaea biselata | reverse complement strand
CCCGGGGGGTCCGTGTGGCCCGGGAGGTCCGTGGGGACCGAGGTGTCCGTGCGGTCCAGGCGGCCGTTGCCCATTGAAGTCCGGTGGACCGAACATATTGATGCGCATCTCTCCCCCGCCCCCGCCCCCGCCGCCGCCGCCCATACCGCTGAAGTCTTTCTCCTGCGGAACAGACTGATGATATACATCACGGTGGAACTACTCTAAAACTCTGCTGATTGGGGTTTTTTATTTTATTTTTATATATTTATTTCACAGAATCAACAGTACGTCGTCGACTCCTCTGAGGTTAAAAGTGATCAACATAAAAATTAATATTCTTTCTTTTAACCCAAAACGATCCCACTGGCGGGCAAAGGCCTCTCTCCTTTCTTTATACTGCTCCCTATGTAGTGCTAGCTGGGTCCAGTCACTAGGGCATTCGGGTACGAGTCCAGCTCGTCCCGCCATCTCCTGGCCCGCGGTCGCCTGCTGCTGCCAGTGGTCCAACCGTTACTGAGAAACCAACCATAGAAGTGATACCTTTTTAATCCGTTTAGTCTCCTGCATGGCAAGCCTGGCCTGTCGTTTCTCCTCCCGCTCGCGCGCCTTGATCTCCTTGGCCTGCTCCTTCTCCTGCCGCTTCTTGTCCCGCTCCACGCGCTTGGCCTCCTTCTCCGCCTGCTTGGCCTCCCGCTCCTGGCGCCTCCTCTCCTTCTCGGCCTGGCCGGGCGTGACGGCCGGGGGTCCTTCCCCCAACTCCTTGATCTTGACCCCCACGAGCTTGGCGAGCGCGTCGTCGGCGGGCGGGCCGCGCTCGCCCCCACCCCCGGCCCCGCGCCCCCGTCCTCGCGGCCCCCGGCTCCCCCTGCCCCCCCTACTCCCCTTCCCCCGCATCGGGCGCGCGGGAGCCACCGGAGCGGCATCCATCGCCTCCTTTTAATAAATACAGTCAACATTTACGAGAATTAGGAACTCATCCTGTATCTCAAAGAGTCCAGAAAAGACGAGTCGTTTTAAGGGTTTCGTCGTCAACAAGAAACCCTTATAATTGGGTCATGTCATGTCCGTCTGTCCGCAGCTTAGCTCAGAGATGCTTACTACTTTGCATAGTATAGATATTGGTCAAGCCGAGGAACACACACACATGTCAAATGGGGGATGGTGTTTTTTCTTGTTTACTCCATTGTGTGGGGTATCAAAATATGCAGAAACATAGAAAGAAACAGAATCCTGCTAAGTTACATTTCGACTACTAAGCTGGCTCTGTGACACGCTCGACTGATGGCTGATGATGTGTGTGTGTGTGTGTGTGTGTGTGTGCGTGTGCGTGTGTGCGTGTGTGCAGGCGGTACCTTCAGCTGCGTGAGGTGCGCCTGCAGCTCCTCGGTCTTCGCCTTGGTGACGTCCTCCGGCAGCTTCTCGAGCGGCACGACGGCGGTCTTCTTCACGAGGTCGGAGAGCGCCTTCCGCCGCTCCTCGCTCTCCTCCTCCTTCTTGCGCTTGGCGCGGTCCGAGTCCGAGTCCGAGTCGTCCGAAGAAGTGATCTTGAACTCGTCCGAGCTGTCCGGCATGTGCTTGCCCGACGACTTGTGCATCTCCTGCACAGACAGACAGACACACGGGGTTACACTTACGCTGTACGTGCCGGTACCGCCCGGTACGGCGCGCTGTACTCACGTCCTCGGACTCCGTGTTGGGCATCTCGGTGTAGTTGATCTTCTTCTGGCGCGTGCGGTGTTTGGGCGACCAGTCGTTCTCGGAGCCGGAGCCGCTGAGGCCGCCGTACGTGACGCGCGCGCGCACCACGTTGCCCGCCGCGTCGTACTGCTTGAGCCCGTGTCCGTGCCCGTGTCCGTGGTGTCCGTGTCCGTGTCCGTGCCGGCGCCGCCGCCGCCCGGTGCGGTGCCCGCTGCGGTGGATCGACCGAGACTTCGACCTACAACATTGTATAATATACAAACCACTTCACTGGACTGTCTCCATTCACTCGAAGCTTTCTCTTCTCGGGCTTGATTTGCTCGATAGAACGACTATAGGATCGGCACATATAGGTAAATTTGGGAAACGGAAACAAATCTGGCAAGATCTGAACTCGACCATCATTTTCATTTCAACTGATGGACTCTGACACCATGACAATGGCAAAACCTCAAGGTAGAGAGAGCATATCTTACTTGATCTTGGTGGAAGAAGCCCACTCCTTAGCGCCGGCCGACTCACTCGAGCTCTCCTGGAACATCCCCTTCTTCTTCTTTACTTCCGGAGATGATTCACGCAATTTCACTCGTTCTGTGTGAAGATGAACGTTTTCAATATTTCCAAAAAATGTGTAAACCTGTGTTTTTTCCAAATTAAAGGATAACTCAACTAATAATTGCAATAAAGTGAGTAGTCCACATACCTCTGTTGTCATGTCTGTGCGTCCGGCGGATGGGCAGCGAGTCGGAGGACCGCGAGCCGTCGGAGGCGCGCGACGCCGACGACGATATGTCTTCCGAGGACGACGCGCCGCTACACCAACACACATATTCTCTTACTACGTTTCATCTATATTATGTATCTAAGGATATTGCACAATAAATAAATATCTCCAATTTGTCGAGTTCATGTTGTGCGAGATAAGGATAGCTGGCGTCAGTGTAGGGCACATTCAGCGACTGCGCGAGCGAATTTTTGCAGTGCGAATTTACGGCAGTGGTCAAGAAGTTACTCAGTCTACGCAGAGAGGCCATAGGTTGCTGCCATTTCTGTACTAGTTATTTCTATTTACTGATTCCACGAGTCTAATCTCTAACAGTAGTGGAGTGTGGAGTATTTCGTTGAATACGACAGGTGAAGTTCGGTCAAGTTTGATCAACAGCCGAGAACTGCCCAGAAATATACACTGATTGTTATTTTGATTAACTTTAAGGCCAAACTTTCTGCTCCAAGTGAGTGATGTTCTGAAGATCAGTATTTATCGTGTCGGTAGCACTGGAGAGAGGAGATGGTCCGATATGGTACTTGCTAATCGTTTATATGAAATCAAAGCATAGGCATCACCTATAGAGGTGATACTGATGATGAGAGAGAGATAAGTGATAAGAGTTTGTTTAAGATCAAATTATTAAAAATAGAGAAGAGAAATGGAGATAAAACACCGTTCTGATGAGTATTACACCAGAACACTCGACACTCACCCGGTGTCGCGGAAGTCCTCGTCGGTGTCCCCGTCGTCCTCGGAGGGCACGTCCAGACAATTCAGCTTGCGCGGCTTGCGGCGCGCGCGGCGCCGCGCCTTGCGCCCGTCCGGGGCCGTTCCCTGCACATACCGCGACACGTTACCCAGGGAGTTCCGGTAGTTGTTAGCAGGGAGTTCCGGTACCTCTTTATACTGCTCGTTTAGCAGCTTGTCACCGCGAGATCCTCGCATAGCAAGTTACCATTAGGATCTTTTACACGGCGGCACTTGGATATAACCTGGGCCGCTTCGATCCTACTTTTTGTGGCACGTTTGGCGGACCGTACGCGTTGCGATCTTCAGGAGAGTTGGACTTTTTAAAGAGGGCTTTCTTCACCCTAATCTCCCCCTGGACTGTGTCGTTCCACAACCAAGTTTCACTGTGACCTACCGGTCGGCCCTCGGTATGCCTAAGGGAGGACGCGACCGTGCCAAATTAGCGATAGATACCTGAATCCTACAACAGTCTTGTACCGATTCGCCTTCAGCATTAGCACGTTTGTTGCCGATTGCTGAGGCGAGCATCTGGGACTTGGCTTCATCAAGCATCCACCATCTGATTCAACGCCGATATGGTTCCGGTCGTTTGTCTTTGATCTTTACACAGAGATTCATGATAAGAATATGGTGTTGGGCAGTGAGACTCTCACCGGGTATGACTTTGCCACATTGCCGATATGGTGTCTCCTAGTGATTAAAAAATCCATTTGGGTAGCGTGCTCCCGCTCCTGTAGGTGATCAAGTGGTCGGGCATCTTTTACAAATATGTGTTCAAATTCCGCCCCCATCTCACCCACATGACCGTTCAGATTACCACCCAAAACGATTCCCTGTAACAACGGGATTGCCCCGAGGACCTCGCCGAGTTTATCCCAAAACGACCTCTTAGCAGCGTCGCTACAACCGACCTGTGGGTTGTAAGCACGCATATAGGTCGGTCGCTAAAGCGATTCACCTCCAAAATATCGTCATGCTACCCCCCAGCAAGCACCACAGCCACCCCGTTCTCTCCACCAGGTGCACCCGGGTAGATCAGCTTGTAGCCATTCCCAATGAGCCGGGATCTGCTGCCTTTCCAACGAGTCTCCTGCAGGAACGCCGTGGCCACCTTCCGATTGGAAAGTACGTCGGCCAGCTTCCTCGCGCGTCCGGTTAGCGTGCCAACGTTCCACGAGGCTCGCGTGTTTGGCTACGGACGCGACGTGTGTAGCGTGTAGCGTGATGTATAGTACCTGTAGCTGCGCCTCGCGCTCCGCCTTCAGCTTCTCCTCCTCGGCCGCCTCGATGATGGTGGAGATGTCCTTCCCGCGGCCCTGGTTGCCGGCCGACGTGCTGGGCTCCACGTACTGCTCCTTGATGGCGGCGCTGATGAGGCGGTCGTACTCCTGCGCGCGCAGGCTGACGGGCAGCGTGCGGCGCGCGCGCAGGCGGTACACGCCGCCCGACGAGCCCGACCCCGAGCCCGACCACGAGCCCGAACTCTCTGCAACACACGGACATGTCCGTACACTCCCCAACCGACGTCCGGCAATCTTTCATAGGTAAATTAAAACAAAATAATTTTCTAGTGTGATCTGTACCGGAGTCGTCGTCGTGTTCGTTCGGCTTCGCTTGCGGCGCCGGCTCCGGGGCCGGCTCCGGCTCCTCGAGCTTCCGTCTCGCTCGCTCCTCCTCCACCGCCGCCAACAACGAGTCGTACTTCACCAGCTCACTCTCCAAAGATTTTATTAGTCTTTCCTGTAACAAATAAATCATCGAACACTAGAGAAATAGCAACCGTAGCATAACTCGCGACTCGTTACCATCCACCCGCCGAAGTGAAGCGGATGCAGTCAATAAGATGGACGGAAGAGCTGTACGCGGCCGCTTTGACCGAGTACAATCCAAAAAAATGCTGGGGTGTGGAAAAGGTAAAAGACTTTCAGTTTTTTAAGCCAGTATGGGGATCTACATTATGTGTTTTGATGTGTCAGCATACTCTGGCGATACAAGCAAGATCGGGCTT
The DNA here is from genome assembly GCA_958496205.1 of Idaea biselata. NCBI lineage: Eukaryota > Metazoa > Arthropoda > Insecta > Lepidoptera > Geometridae > Idaea > Idaea biselata. The sequence goes on along the minus strand of CAUEGO010000022.1, from coordinate 15,098 downwards.
ATGCGCGAGAGATACCACGCGTCACGGGTCACGCGTCACGCGTGCATACATACATGGTTGCAGGGCGGACAGAACCAGTCGCCCTCGGGCACCAGCAGCAGCACGGGCTTGAGGCAGCTGGCGTGGTGACCGGCGTCGCACGCGTCGCACAGCAGGATCCACTCGGGCTGCGAGTCCGAGCCGCAGCACACGCAGTAGCCCGACTCCTTGTCTTCTGGAAACCAAAACCCGACAATGTCACCAGCAACCTCGTGCTGATACATGACAACGGAATCGATCGAGTTTACTACCTTCTTGTAGCGTCCGCGCGCGTTTCAGTGGCTCGGCCGGTTCGCCGGTTTCCAAGTCAGACTCCGGGGAGAACTCGTGGTCTGACTTGTTCACATAGTCCGCTGTGAAACAAACGACATGTTATTACAGATACGATGACTGTGACTTACCTTTATAAGCCTTTCTGTACTGTCTGTGTGTGTAAATCGGCAACAGATGCCACAAGGGAAAAGTATTAATTTTCCGTTATGTAGGTATATAGGCATCTACTGCTGACAATAGCGTTGATATAAGATGAAGCACACTGTCCTAGTAGGTATGCCAGGGAGACCAGTCTCAGGCAGCTGATTCCCATCTCTTGCGAATGAAGAATGACGAAGCGTAAAGCTTAGGGCGCTCGGGCACGGCGACTTGTGGTAGCGCGCGTATACCGTCGCGTGTCTGAGCGCGACGGTATACATAAAGAGCTAAAAGTGGGAGAGGGTGTTAAGGTCCTACCAAGAAGCTCAAGGAGATTAGCCATTGAGACAGACACATTTCCGAAAGTGGGAATCAGATGTTAAAATATTGCTTTTGGCGGAATACTGTTCCGCCTGGGTTTTCAATCAATCAATTAATCATCGTGTTCCTAAGACACCAGACATGGCACACTGGTCCGTGCAACGGCCGTGTAACCCTCCACACACGTATGTGTGTACACAGGATGTACTCACGATCGGGGTCGTGGTGTCGGAGAGGGTCGCAGTCTCCGTCGGTCTCCGAGTCGGGCTCCGGCCCCGTGGAGTCACACTCGCGCCACACCTTCTTCTTGCGACGTCTGCGTTCCGAGCCGCTGTCTGCTGAACCCGCCACCCATTCCTCTTCGTCATCGTCTTTACCCTGAAATACAAATCAACTGATGAATCGAGACACCTTAGTTGTTTAGTCATGTTACGGGTTCCGTAGCCAACGAGGAACTGTTAACTCCCATATCACAGATTCTACTGAGGATCAAAGGTTGTGTCGATGTAGCAGGTACCTTCTTCTTGTGTATCAGCTTGAGCTCCCGCAGCGCCACCTCCTCGAGCTGGCGGCGCTCCGCCTCCTCGCGTATCTTCTGCTGCGCGATGCGGCGCGACTGCCGCACCGGAGCCAGCTCCTCGCTCTCCAACGACGGCTCCACTTCCCTTTTGTTACTTCCCTTCTCTTTTGCTTTTTGCTTCTCCTTCGGTTTCATCTTCTTTTTAGTCAGTTTTTTTGTTGATTTCTTACCGGCTGTGGAAGATGTTCGATATAAGATATCTTTGGATTAGAATGTATAAATAAAAAGTGAGACATTGAATCACATCATGTCTTCTTTTCAAATTGTAGTTTTAAGACGTTTCAAAACGATCATCTTAAAGACTAAAAAATGTGGAGTTTGAGTTTGTGTTTAAAAAATATATTAGGTAGATTACACAATACCTAAACTATAAAGAGTCTCTTCTTCAGATTCATCAGAAGAATGTTTCTCCATAAGCTTTGCTTCCACCTTTTTTCTGTAAACAATAGAATAAGTTATGTAGCATTTTGAAATATGGAAATAAAAATAATAAACTAAAAAAAATACCTGGATGAAGTGATAATTTTCTTAGGTTTAATTTTTAATCTCTTTCCACTAGTAATAGGCTCATCGTCTTCGGTCTCGCTCTGAGACTCAGTTTTATTTTTATCACTCATCGTGGCGTCGACTAGAGATCTCTTTAGCGATTTACAAGCCTTCTTCTCATTCACATCATTGCCCTTCTCAATGTTGCTACTTTTGGAGTGTTTAACATTTTTTCTTTTAAATTTTCCCTTATTTGCTTTGATTTTTTTTCGTTTAGATATAACGTCGTCGAGACAGTCTTTCTTGTTTTCTGTTTTAACGCTGGTGGAGGCAGCATCCTTGGAATGTGTGGCGTGTCCGTCGCTCTCGGGTGTCGGCTCGAGGCGCAGCTTCTTGGGAGGGAGTGGATCTTCAACTTTGGCCTTCCGCTCGGGCGGTTTCCCCTTGTCGGTCTCTGTGCTCTCCTCCTCGTGCTCCACGGAAGACACGCTACTCTTCCTCTTCTCTATTATGCTAGTTTTATCCTGACAATTATCAGCAGTCTCTGACACAGAATTTATTGCCTCCTTTCCGTCGTTTATTTTCATTTTACGCACTACTGCATTTTTCTTAACCTTACCTTTATTTTTCTTAACTTTACGTTTATTAGGACTTTCAGTATCTGTTATACTTTTATCATTATTACTAGAATCTCTTTTATCATTATCTATGGAACTGTTACTCCTATCAAAGTCCCGCATGCAAGGCTTTTTTACATCTGGTTTCATATCACTACCATCATTAGATTGCTTTTTTAATGATCTTTTATTTACAGTTTTTATATTTACACTTTTACTAATATTAAGCTTAGTATTTGTTAATTCATGTTCACCATTAACTGGTTCGTCATTATCGTTATTCTCATCAGAATGTGTTTCATTTTCTTCTATTAGGTCCGGATTGCCGGTATCATTATCGTAGCCACACCCCTCTCCATAAAAATACATTACAGATTCAGTTATTTCTTCCCCAATAAAGAAACTTTCGCAATCCGCGCCACTTCCTTCTCCAGTGACGTGCATCACGGGTTCTTCTATTGCTTCTCCAATTTCTTCATTTTTTTCTATTTCATTACTTTCTTCCTTTTTAATCTGTTGTGCCTCATGTGCCTCTTCTGTACTCTGCTCTTCAGTTTTGTCATGTTCTTTAATATTCACATCATTTACACTAGCTTCATTTTCATCTTTTTCTTTATTTTCTTCAGTGTGGAAGTGTTCAGAATTATCTGGAGCAGTAGCAATGTTTTCACCAGCCACATTTGGTGATTCTGTATTATTAATTTCTTCTGTTTTGCACTCTTCATTGATTTCTTTACTTATATCTTCTGTGTTTCCTATTGCCTTATCAGTTTCTTCTTGTGTTGTGTCAATACTTTCTTCTTTCACTTTACTGTTCTGTTCTTCTTCATTTTGTGATGGTTGTTGTTCTTGTACATTATTATGTGATGCTTGCTCTTCATGGGTAGTATTGTCAATTGTGTCCGTCTTTATTTGATTGTCAGTAGGTTGGTCCTTTACTTCTGTTTCCGCATCTTCGTGATCTGATTCTGATTCAGGACTCAGGAACTCTTCTTCATTATCTTCTTCTACTTCTGGTTTGGTCTAAAACATTGAATATTTAGATTAAAACCTCATAAGCTTACTACTAAAAATTCTATAAATTCTGTTAACATAATAGTAGTGTGTGAGCAGCTAGTTACTTACCTCTGATTTAGGAGCAGAAGTTTCAGCACCACTTGAATCTTCATTAACATTTGTTGTGACTAATGGACACACTTCGTCACCACTTTTTAAAGTTTCTATAACCTTAACTAATTCTTCTCTAGTCCTAAAAAAAAATCAGATTTAGCTTATTTTGCTTTTGTATAGTTTGTTTATACTTGAAAAGAATTGAAATGAATTGAAACCAAGCTTTTATAATTTTATACAACCACTAGCTACATTCTGCAGTTTAGTCTCGATCCCGTTGGGAATGTTATATGTAGCATAAAAGTAAAAGTAAAATGTAGCTTATGTTACTTCTCGATAATGGACCTTTCTATTGGTAAAAGATTTTTTTAAATCGGTCCAGTAGTTTAGAGTTTTAGAGTTTATTCATTACAAACATACAAACACACACACCAAAATACAAATCTTTCCTCTTTATTCTATTGGTGTAGACTAGCTGCGTTCCGCAGTTTCACCCGCGCGCACTTTTGATCAGGATATTTCCATGGGATCGGGATCCTCGATAATGTAGCTTTCTTTTGGAGAAAGAATTTTTAAAATCAGTCCAGTAGTTTTGATTTTATTCATTTCAAACATATGACACACACACACAATAATACAAATCTTTCCTCTGTATAATATTAGTTTAGATAAAATATGTTTATATCAAATCATATGATAAGCATAAACGTAAGAATATCCTGTTTATGCAGCACTTTCAGTTGATGATGATGCTTTTCACGTCATGTATTATTGGTGTGGTTCCAACATGACACAGTTACCTGGCTACGAGCTGCCACGTCTCCCAGTTGATGATGATGCTTTTCACGTCATGTATTATTGGTGTGGTTTCAACATGACACAGTTACCTGGCTACGAGCTGCCACGTCTCCCAGTTGATGATGATGGTTTTTACGTCATGTATTATTGGTGTGGTTTCAACATGACACAGTTACCTGGCTACGAGCTGCCACGTCTCCCAGTTGATGATGATGGTTTTCACGTCATGTATTATTGGTGTGGTTCCAACATGACACAGTTACCTGGCTACGAGCTGCCACGTCTCCTCGTCTTGGTCCTCCTTGTAGAGGTGCAGGTTGGCCTCGTGATCCAACTGCAGCCAGTACACACGACCATTCTTGTCTCGACCCATCGGCTCCAGGCGGAGGTCTTTACAAATAATGGCATTCACACCACTCTTGAACTTTGGGTGACATGTGAACTGATATTCTAGAAGTATCTGTCAAAAAGGAACAGGTCAGTAACTTCCAAGTTTATTATTTTGCCTTATTTCTTGTGTTGATATTATGTTATACTAGCTGACCCGGCAAACGTTGTTTTGCCTTATAAATTATAGATAGTAGCCGATTCTCAGACATATACTGAATACGAAAGTAAAATTTCATAAAAATCGGTCAAGCCGTTTCGGAGGAGTACGGTAACTAACACTGTGACATGGATTTTATATATTAGATTACAAAATCTGAATAATAAGTGAGTCACAGTTTCTGTTTCTGTATCAGTGTACTGTAAATAGATATTGCAGGCTTACCTTGAGAACTTTCAGTTTGACTTGTGTGCTCGCCTTCTTGTAAGAAAACCTCTCAATCTCCCAAGCCTCCTGGTGGTGCCCATGCTGATGACAGAACTTCACCAAGCCCTTCTCCCATCTGTTGCTGTGCAGAGACCTCAGAGCGCGACGCAACAACCTCAAGTGCAACTCCTTCAACGGCTCTGGTACTAACAACACAAAAAACCTTTAGACTATATTGTTTGTTTATAATTGCATGCCACACATCACCCCTACACGCTTACCTTCTTCTGTATTCTCTACGTTTTCCTGCAATTTAGTTATTGTAGGGATTTCCAAACCGTATAATTTACCGAATACTTTCAGAAATGAGTAAATAACTGCGAAATTTGGATCATTCGCGCACGAAGTTTCTCCATCGGACGCCATCGTCGAGACTCAGCAAGCTTTTTCACTGAGCATCACTATAGGTTCTAAACGTAGAAATAAGATTATATCATTCAGATTTAGCCGAACATTAGAAAATGTGTACATGATTCACGAAAATATCTTCATACTATAGCACAGAAAGCTTTTATTTTCTACAAAATAGTAAAATACAACTCGATGACAGCCATCGCTCCATCGACAATCAAAGCACAGATAAAATTAAATAGACTTGCGATTAGCACAGATAAAATTAAATAGCATAAAAACATAACTATGTCTATGATATAGTCACAGATAAGAAACTCAAAATACACGGGCGACGACACTGACACTGCAACTGCAACTTTATATGAACACACTTACAGGAAAGCAGCACACATTATTATTATTATTAAGAGCCTGAACTGTCCCACTGCAGGGCAAAGGCCTCTCTACCTTCCTTCCATTTGATTCGGTCTAGAGCTTCTGTGAACCAGTCGCTTCTATAGGAGTCAAGGTCATCCCGCCATCGCCGTCTTGGTCTGCCGCGTGGCCGTGTCCCAGTGGGGTGCCAATCGGTCGCCATCTTGGTCCAGCGTTCGTTTGACATGCGGCATACATGTCCAGCCCAATCATACTTTAGGTTTGCAGCCTAAAGTATGATTGGGCTGGAGACGTCAGTGATCCGAGTTGTGGAGCGCAGGTACGTGTTTCTGATGCGGTCGGTTAGTTTAACCCCCAGCATACTGCGCTCCATGCCTCTCTGACTGACCTCGAGGGCCGACCTCTGTTTTTTGGTTAAAGACCAAGTCTGAGCTTCATATGTGAAAACGGGAAGGATGCACATGTCCAGGAGCTTGCGTTTTAAGGATATTGGTGCGTCGCCCTTCATTAGATGTTTAAAGGACCAATAGTTCCTCCAGGCGCTTTCCGTGCGTCGAGCGACCTCTTTCTCTTGACGCGCCTTGAAGGAGACTAGTTGGCCCAAATAAATATACTCATGGACATGCTCAACCTCCACATTGTTCACACATATCCTGCGTCGGACGCTATTTGTCATTAACTTGGTCTTGTTCATGTTCATACGAAGTCCGGCCTCGAGGCTAGCTATTCTTAGCTCTTCGAGCATTTCTCCTATTTCAGTGGCAGAGTTAGAGAACAAGACAATGTCGTCGGCGAATCGAAGATTAGTTAATTTCTTTCCATCACAACAATGCCCTTCTCCCGCCAGCTGGCTGCAAACTTTCTGAAGACCTCCTCCAGAGTGGCTGTGAACAATTTCGGCGATAGCGGATCCCCCTGTTTAACTCCTTGTTCTACACGAAATGATGGTCCTACAGTACTGGTTTGTATTGCGGCGGTACTATCTTTGTAAATATTTTGTAAAAGGTAAATATACGTTTGGTGAATATTTTGGTTCTGCAATGCTTTGAATATGGATTGATGATATAAACTATCAAAGGCTTTCGAATAGTCAACAAATGCTAAGTATAGGGGAAGATTATATTCTGTGTGTTTCTCGATGATTTGATTTACAGCTTGCAAATGGTCGGTAGTTGATAGGCCTCTGCGGAATCCTGCTTGTTCTGCGGGTTGTTGGGATTCCAATTCTTTATATATCCTGCTTTCAATAATTTTAATAAACACTTTATAAAGATGCGATAATAGGCTAATTGGTCTATAGTTATTAATATCCGATTTGTCCCCCTTCTTGTGCAGCAATAATAAGTTTGAATGGCAAAATTTGTTAGGAAGGTTTCCGGATTTTAGAATGGTATTAAAAAGGTTTGTTATATGTGGTAAAAGGATCGGTTCACCAACTTTTAGGGCTTCGGATGTTATTTTATTTTTATTTATTTATTTGTTCAAAAACTTAGTTTTAATGGGGTGGCACACGCAAAGCTGTGAGCAGATGGCGCTGGCATCGGATGATCTTTTTTTTTTTTTTATGCCGTCGTCGGCTCCCGGACTTTTTTGGAACTTGAGACTTTTCAGTGCTATGTGCACCTCCTGTGCGTTGATAGGTGGGATATCATCAGGGCATAAATACTCAGTACTTGGTGTGACAGTCCCGTTGTATGAATACAAGTCTTTGTAAAATTCTGTACAAATTTGAACGACTTTTTCCTTGGCCCTTTGAAGTATATCTTGACTGTCTTTTAAGGCTGCCAGAGTTGGTTTTCCAACCAGCACACATGCACAATTTTTTTTAAAAAGTGTGCTGTAGCTGTAGGTGTGTGCTCTATACACTGAAATGAAACTTTACATACTATAGGTAAAGTTGCAGCACAGCACAGAGGTGATATGCTGTGAGTTGCAGTGTCAGTATTTTGGGCGTTAAGCTATAGATCGTGAAAGTGTAGTAGTTAGTTATCAACGAGAATATTGTCTTTAAAACGCATAACTTCTTCTTTTCGTATAGTGGTGTGGCTCATCTAGTGTTAGAGTTTTCAGGTCGCCCTTATGGCCTATAACTTGACCAAACGACTGCTATCGGCTATCACAGATAACAACCAGGACCAACTGCGTTCTAACTAAAAACGGGTTTTAATGGGGTGGCACACGCAAAGCTGTGAGCAGATGGCGCTGGCATCGGATGATCTTTTTTTTTTTTTTTTGGTCCCCCACGAATGAGAACGCCGAGTTTTTTTTCTTTTGGTCTGAGACTGATATGGCCAATATGGCGCCGAGAGTTGTATTAAACACCCTGTTTGACAGTTCTTAATTCAAACTTATGATCATTCGACTAACGCCCTCTGCCGGGATGAAAAGTTAGTGTTCCTCCTCATACTTAAAAAACACCCAGATCAGACACAGATTTATTTTTAAGTATAAATACTTGCACCCGGCGGGAATCGAACCCGTAACCATCTGCATCGCAGTCAGGCCTTCGCCCGACGTGCCACAGAGGTCGTGATATACTTCTAGTTTGAGTTTCATTGATTCACGACATGCACGAATTTCTATATTTGTGTTGTAGGTGTATAAGATAAAGTAGGTATCTATTATAGGTTGTTATGTAAAGTGTCAGTGTAAGTGTCATCCATCAATGATAAAAACTTTGTTAAAAAAAAATAGATATAAGTAGTCAATGGAACGAATGTAGTAGTTGTACCGCCCGCCCGGTCTAGTCGATTTTATTTATATCGTCGTGCGATGTTAAAACGGGTAAGAAACAAGAAATATGTCACTGTCAATTTTATTTTGACATCGACAAAAAATGACATGCGTGGAATCCATGTGACGTCACGTCGGTCAGACTCGCGATCTCGTTATTTTTGTTTCGCAATTTCAAGAGAAAAGAATAATCCCATGTGTCGTTCTCGTCCATAATACTCGGCAATGGATAATCAATACTATTACAAGTTAATGGCTAGTTATCTCTCGAAGCGGAACTGTGACGAATCGTTGATGAGGTACTTGTTCGGTAAGAATTCAGTGAAGAAGAGTCCCGAAGAGTTGGAGCGTGCGGACGAGAGAAAGCGTCGACTGCAACGCGAGCGGTCGCGGAGATACCGCGCTCTGAAGAACGCGCGACGAGCCGTCGTCGAGGGCAAGGAGCAGGAGGCGCGGCGGAGCGAGCGGCGCGCCAGCGAGGGGCTGGAGGAGGAGGCCAGCGACGGCGACGAGCCGCCCACGCTGTGCCACCTCGAGTCGGACGGTGGCTCCGACGACAACTCTGCACACTCCGCGCCCGCCGACCCGCCCGCGCCGCCGCCGCCCGACGCGCTGCGCCCGCTCAGCCTCAAGGAGTTCCTGAGCGCGCCCAACACGGAGCTCGACTACCCCACAGTGCACAGCCTCATGTTCCACTGGCTGCAGACGTAACACAACACCCCTCGCTCCCCACACACACGCTACCACTGTGTCCGCTCTCCAAGCAATGTTATTATTGGCTCACTTCTACAAACTGTATTGGCTATTAAGTGGTAGGTGTAAATATTCGCCCGCTTGTAATGAATGATAGATGTAATAGGTACTACACGTTTATTGAGACCGTCCTGCTCTAATGTTTAGGTAAATGTAGGAGAGATAGGAGACATAACTGCCTCAATTGTTTGCTACACACACTGTAGGGAGTGTACAATGTTAGACAAGAGAGACATTAGCAGGGTGCGTGCGAGCCGCCGGCATCCAGAGCAGTGGCTTCGGCATGGAGAGTAGAGGTGCCACTAGTTGATATAATATTCCACTAGACAATAAGTCATTGTTAATTTGCCATATCCATATTTAGATACTCAACATAACAATATGTATGCATATAGATAATTATAGAGTATATAATACCTATAGTTTGTGATACAGATGAATTTACATAAAGTGAAGCATACTTTAAGGTTATGGTGATTAGGATAAGGTTGGAGCGAGTGTTTGCTTCGGGAACTATTTTCAACATAATTATTATTGGATAGTGTATGTATGATAGATATACATTCCTGTTTGTTTCACATTGTTCTCTCGGTTAACAAATCTATAAATGATTGTGATTAATGTTCCACATGTTGCCATATCATGATTTCTCATATCAGTAGCTATATTGTTAGGATTTAATATTACCATAGGTACTTACTTACTTTATTTATACATTTATACTCAGCCCATTTACTTCATAATGCTATAAGTATTTAATTTTGTAATCTATTGAAATGTTAAGCATGAAAATTCAAATTGTAATTGAAATGTTAATTTCTTTAATGCCTGAAAACAGAAACTACATAAATAAGTACAATAGAGTTTTAATTTAGTAGGCATTTTTTAGATAATTTATTGCTTGCTTAGTTGCATCTTTGCTTAATTTACTGTAAAATTAGTGATTAACATGACTGCTGTACAACGAGGTATGTATCTGTGTGGACATGTCAAGAGGGGCCCGTTTATTGACGGGATGGGATATACTTGGTCTGTTGTTTTATGTGGTTGTAGCGATAAGGATAATGTGGGTACATTCAAGGGCTATAAGTCCAGTGCCACCTTTAGGATCATTGCAATGTTACTAGAGGTTGCGTGTGATACCTACATAACTCTACAAAATATAAAAATAAATTAAAAAGACTAATACTGGACAATAGATCTTGACTGTACCTATCTATGATAAGTCAAGTTGCGCCAAATAACTTGAACCTACCGACTACCGCATGCAAAATCCTGACATGACATGTGTTTGCATCATCTTTTTTTTTTCAGGAGGTGACATGTCAGTTGAATGATGTTATTTGGTGCAAATAGGTAAAATAATGCGACTTGTGCCTCTAGAATGCGGTAATAGGAAGTTCGGTAGTGAACTCTGTGTTTTATATTTTTTACTAATTTCTTACAAAAAGCAGTATACTTACTGTATACTACTACACCTACGTCATATTCGAGTCAGTAGATTGTTGCGACGACATCCATCTCTACGAACTGTTTTATTCTATTGTCAAGTTTGCTAATGAACTTTTGAATGCTACTGTACCTACCCATGTTTTGCGACTCGAACGAAGTAGGTGAACACACTATAGCTTAGTTAATTATATGAAATTACTTGTAAGTTAGTGCCATATTAAAGAGCTTCCTGTCTATTTTTAAAATATCTTTTATTTTCTAAAAAAACAAATAGGTCTTATACTGTACACACCCAGTTAACACCAAACAATAATTAAGTAAGGCGCACTCTTATCTATACATTATTGATTGTCTGTACATGGATTGATAATATTATAGTTTTTGTGGATATGGGAATATCTACTTGATCTAAAATAACGAAAGTGGAATAAAACCTCGGTTTTTAACGTTAAAAAAATAAATATAATATTAACAATGTAGGTATCAACAATTTATATTATTTATATAAAATATATCTACTTACAAAATAATATTCCACAGGTTGCAGGTATGTACACATATACCACCCTCTACCGGACTAGAGGGTGGTAATAGGTCATCCAAGTAATGATAATATCAAAAGAAAGTTAAATGTATTTATATATATTACTTACATCCCTGGATATCCTTATATCCAAACAACTTTTTTAAATATGACTATAATGATGAAGTATCTATCTACTCTTAGATTAAAACAAAAAACTAAAGATACGGTACCTAGTCTCTGAAAATGAGACGATAAAACTGCGTCTAGCTGACGGACTAGCCCCAGTTGTATTGTATGTCGAACCGTTGCCGCGTTGCCGTGTGAGCACGTGCTGTCACACTGCGATTGTCTTTTTGAAATCCGTCAGAATGCCTTTTTGCTCATTTTATAAATGCCTGAATCATTATTATAAAGACAAATGTTTTTAAATACTTACAATAATTTTATGAAAATGCATGTAGGTGTTTCTAGCTCATTTTTCGAATACGCAATTTTAGAATATACCGTATCTACTATTTTTGTTTTCATCTAAGTACATATCTACTATATATTTTTTATATTTTGACATCACTGTTTGGCTCACCTTGTACATTCATCGTACAAAAAAAAAAAAAAAAAAATATTATGAGTGGTACCTATCTATCTTAGATATACAGGAGAGTCATTTAGACCGGCCTTCAGGGAGATTTCCTAAACTATTGGAGTTAATTGGAGACAGCTAAAATGCTGAAAGGATTCGCGTCCCTGATTTTAACAAAAACCTGTGGCATTTTTAGATCTTTAAAATTCGTTATTACTCCAGCCAAAAAAACAATACGTAATTGCTATTTTCCAAAGAATTAACGTCCTGTCTTTACTCATATTGTAAAGAGGAATGATTTGTTTGTAACAAATAGGCTCCGACCGAACTTATTGAACCGATTTCAAAAAATATTTGTTTTGCGAAATGACAAGGGTTAGAATGTTAGATGAAAACAAACAAGAGTAGATACGGTATATTCTAATATTGCGTATTCGAAAAATGAGCTAGAAACACCTACATGCATTTTCATAAAATTATTGTAAGTATTTAAAAATTGTCTTTTAAAATTGATTTTAATTATATAAGTAGGTATTTTTATTATTTGAGTAATTATAATTACGCGTGAAATGTTTTTTTATCTAAACGGTGCAGGCATTTGTAAAATGAGCAAGAAGGCATTCTGATGGATTTCAAAAAGATAATCGCAGTGAGATAGCACACGTTGCTCACGCGGCAACGGTTCGACATACAACTGAGGCTAGTGCGTCAGCTAGAAGCAGTTTTATCTTCTGTCTCATTTGCCGTGATTAGGTACCGTATCTTTAGTTTTTTGTTTTAATCTAAGCTAAGAATGTTAGTTTTGTTTTCGTCAAAACCGAGGACATACTTAACTCCTTTCAGTATGTTTCCCTAAGTATTAAAGTTTAGGAAATCCCCTGAAGACTTGTCTAAATGACTCACCTGTACAATCTATACATATAATAAAATCGTAACTTAGCGGTGTCTGTTTTTGAGAGATATAAAAAAAATATAAATTGTATGGGTATCTATGAACGCAGTAGAACCTATTTTTCTGTTTTTCTGGTTGTCTGTTTGTCTGTTTGTCTGTTTGTGTGTGCCTTTGTGCCCGCTAATCTCAGAAACGGCTTATCCGATTTTAACCAAATTTGGTATGCAGATAGCTTAAGACCCCGATTAACATATAGGCTACTTTTTATCTATATCTATACATATAATAAAATCGTAACTTAGCGGTGTCTGTTTTTGAGAGATATAAAAAAAATATAAATTGTATGGGTATCTATGAACGCAGTAGAACCTATTTTTCTGTTTTTCTGGTTGTCTGTTTGTCTGTTTGTCTGTTTGTGTGTGCCTTTGTGCCCGCTAATCTCAGAAACGGCTTATCCGATTTTAACCAAATTTGGTATGCAGATAGCTTAAGACCCCGATTAACATATAGGCTACTTTTTATCCGGATATTTAGTCCGGTTATCCGGATAAAGTGTTTTTTTCTGATTTTTCTTAATTAGTTTGAATGTTGTATTGAAGAAGTATGTTGTGTGGAATCAACACCTGAAATTTCCGAACATCCGAACTTCCGGACTTCCGGAAAAAAAACGGCTATCCGGAATTTCCTAAAATACTGTAAATGTAGCCCTGGCATAGAATAAGGCTACATCATCTCTTCCCGTAGGTGTCGTAAAAGGCGAATAAGGGATCTGATGGAGACTAGCAAATCTTAAGTTCTCTCCGCGCGGTGGCGGATAAACTGCTTGGTCCCTAGGAGGTTTGGTCAGGCAGGCGGCCGGCCGTAAAAATATTGCCAAATCTATTTGCAGAAAGTTTGGTCAATGGCGACTTACCTACTGTGCCGACCCCGAATTAATTTGGGGTTAGCGACCCCGCGGGCTCCAAATTCAAAGTACTTTTATTCATTTGGATATTACAATATATCTCTTTAAATCGTCAATTATAGAATGTAATCTACTGTGGCTTCGGAACGCGACCTCCAATGAGAAGAAGACACAAGAGACTCATGGGTTTTATTTTGCAACCGGGATGCAACCGGGAGCATCGCTTGGATGAGAAGAATGTAGTATATTACTATTTTTTGACGTTCCATCAATAGAATCGGCTTATAAAGAACTAGGTACAAATTGATGGACAATCTGAAACCACCTTCTCATCAGAAAACCCCTAAATTAATGAATTTAATGTTACAATTTTGATTTTAGTGGCAGTTGAAAATGCACTAAATAGGGTAAGAAAATAAATAAAGCTGAGTAGTAAGCTGGGTAGAGCCAGATTGTAGTTTATCAGGCACGATGGCAGCTGCGGCAGAGAGCTGACGTCCAAGTCGAGGGTACCGTGTTCGAATCACGGACCGGCGCATTCTCATTTTAAGGAACGGTGGCCTAACTAGCCGAGTGACGGCTTCTGATTTGGCTGCGTGTTCGAGTCCGAAATCTACACCTTGCCGTGGTGGGGGGGGACTCAGTAGCTGCAAGCTAAGAGGCGAACGCCTGGCTACCAACCCGAAAACCCGAGTTAGCGGGCTCGAGGGTCCTTTCCGCAAGGAAGGGGGCGCGTGCACGACCACTAATAAAATCAGCTCTGTCCTTGGTAATGAACTCGGGGGGTGCTTATCAACAGCTTTGGGGGCCTCGAGACGGTGGTGTGTGACTGTACTTCTAGGAGAGGAGTCGTCTCTTAGGACAGAGATGAGGCCTTGAAGGCTGTCGAGGTTGATGGATGTAGTCCACGAGGAATTCCTACTGGCCTCGACACTTGCGAAGAGAGGGACGCCGTTGAGGTTTAGCCGTTGGGGTTTTAGTTGTTGGTACCAGGGAGCCCAACAAACCGGGTTATTTGCCCCGAGAGTGGCCTGACAGTACATAAGGGGGCATCACCCACGTAAAAAAACTATTGCATGAAGCTGCCCGACTTCAGATTACATAACAGAGAAGTCGGTTTGCTTTGTATATGGACAAGCTAATTATTATTATTTTTATCATTTTTTTCGAAGTCGGGTTTTGACTTTTATAGATTTTCGTCACTTCTTATTATAATAATGTGAATAAGCATGCAACAAGTTACATACCGTGCAAAAATCACACTTAAACAGACTTTGCCATGATTCTCTTCTGCTCAGTACTTTCCTGGTCGTTCGTTTAAGTGCAGACCTTTGCACAGCGATGGGTAGATGT
>CAUEGO010000021.1:0-29511 GCA_958496205.1 Idaea biselata | reverse complement strand
GGATCAAACTATTTAAAAAATTTGAATGCTAATAGACAAAAGGACAATGCAACCTAGTGGGCCACAAAATACAAAAAAAAAAAGTTATTGCCCAGATATGAAACAAACGCTATCATAAAAATATCATGTTTACAATCACTTTTTACTACGGCATCAAAAAAATCGAACCTAGAGAAAAAAAGATATAGACATATTTATTATCGTCTAAGTTTTTTGTTTGGGACTTAACAATTAATAATAAGTTTGTATTTAGGGTGGCCCAGTTTGTATTTAGGGTGGCCCAGTTTGTATTTAGGATGGCCCAGTTTGTGAGTTAGCGAGTCTCCGTCTGCCATTTTTACTTATTTGTTGAACAATGTTACGGCAGGCGCCATAGTCCCCATAGTTCCCCCCAGTATCCAAACCACAAACAACCCATTGCCATAGCCCAAGTAGTTTTCATCCGTAGTTCACACAATAGTACTATCCAAAACGGGGGTGGTCCTTGGCTGCATTTTATAGTGTAGACAGGGATAACCGCCAGTTTGGTGTCCATTTCATACTTTGCGATTAAAATTGTGACTGAAACGGGCCTCTACGTGTTGGCTTCGGCCCCACGCACGCCTTCCAAATGTCCGGGGCTCCATAACCCCGTGAAACGGAGACGTTACAAACAATAATAATAAATTCTCTGAACAACACACAGCGCCATCTAGCCCCGTGGTAAGCGACTAAGCTTGTGTTACGGTGACTAGACAACGGATATAATACTTATATTTTATTTTTCTTTTGTAAATACATACATATTATACATAGAGGGACACCCAGACCAGACACAAATATTAATTTTTTAAGCTTAAATACTTGCACCCGGCGGGAATCGAACCCTCAACCCTCAACCTCAAAAAACGAGCCAAGTCCAAAAAATATCAGGATAAAATAAAAGCACACAGAAAAGTTCCAAACGACAAGCGAGTGGCGACTGCGCGGGCTCAAGTTTAAAAAATGCTAGGAGCCTTCCCTACGGAAGAATAGGAGAGATAACCAGCTATATTGTGTAGGTGTAACAGAGACAAAAAATGTTCGCTAACCGTTATTGATAACGCTACCTGGAATCTATTGTTTTATATCAATCACAAAAGAATTTGCAAACCGGAGTGGGTCAGTGTATATTTTGAACGTCATAATTATAAACACCCATAAAAAAAAATCTCTAGGCGCGATTTCGGTGCCGCCATATTAAAAGTTGCTGACCTTAATATACACTATTATATGACATGGGTTTCAGGTGTGGGCAGTAAAGCAAAAAAAAAAAAAGGGTCTGTGGCCCAACCCATAAGGCAAAAGTTGCATGGTCCTTTAAACAAATTAGAATATGAATATAATAAATAAATAAATAAATAAATCATTTATTTCAGGCTACTAAGGCCCATAGATACATACCTTATAAACTAACATACATATTTTATAAAAAGAGAAATGTGTTATTAATAGTAGCTTAAAACTATGTTAGTAGCACTTCCCTAATACTACACTACTATAATATATGGTCATGGGAGATATAGGTTTTATGGCATAAATATTAGCTCTTATGTCTTTATCCAGGGAGGAAACAGTCGACTGAAGAATGGAGAAAGAAAGACTTTCCTTTCTAACCGTGTACTGAATTTCTGTGTATTCCCCCAGGGTCTGTTCTTCAAAGACACGAACACGCTGGCGTACTACAACGTGCCGCCCGGCGCCGTACTGCAGCTGCAAGTCAAGGAGCGCGGCGGACGCAAGAAGTAACACCAGTAGTGGGGTACACCAGCTATATGTTGTCCGTGGAGATATATTAGTGCTAAGGAACTAGATGGAAATAAAGGTATGAGTACGGAACGTTGTTTAGTTTCAATTATTTGTACCTACACCACTGGGTGGTCTGATCAACTGATAAGTTCACAGCGGTCGGCAGAGTAGTTTTAGTAACAAATCATTATTAATCAGGCGTATCTATGTTTGACTGTTACTCGTAAGGTTTATAATGATTCTTATTTTTATTGCTCAAGGCATTGTATTAGAAATATTTACGAGGAAATCCTCACGGGTTCGAACCCGTTCCCTTCGCTTGCCGGGCGAGTGCGCTTAATAGTAACGCCACGGGACCCCAAGTGACACGGCAAATTAACGTTACGCGACGATTTTTGATGAATTACTCATTATCTTAGTAATTATAAGTGCTCTGCCGGCTGCTGCCATTTTAGTGAAAATTTACCCTTTATCAGTCACTAGATGGCAAATATTGTACGGTCTGAGACATAGCACTCTTTCCTGATTACTCGTAATTTGTAGAGGTCTACATGGGTAAAAGAAACTTCAGTGGAATAAAGACTTCCCACCAATTTAGTTACAGTAGTTATGTCAGTTAAGATCTAAATTTAGTTAGAGTAGTTATGTTAGTTAAGATGAAATATCGTACGGTCTGAGATATAGCACTCTTACCCGATTACTCGTAATTTGTAGAGGTCTTTATGGGTAAAGGAAACTGCAGTGGAATAAAGACTTCCCACCAAGTGATATTTTATCAGTAATTTAGTTAGAGTAGTTATTTAGTTAAGATCTTATTCTGTAGTTGGTTAGTAGTTGAAAATTGTAAAGAACTGTAGACTTGTACTCTACTCTACTCTCTTGACTATTTGACTTGTGCCCCTTTTCCACCTCTTAACATTGTCCGATCAAGGTTATTAATTTTTTTTGTGTGTAATTCAATAAAAAATCTTCCAAAAAACTGGCCCTAAACTTTTTCCAATTAAAAAAATTAAAATATTTTAATGTTTGCTTCACGCTCAAAGAAAATGAGATAATTGCACAAAAAGAAAACACCGGAATCGGATAATTTTAAATAATTTTTAGGATGGAAAAGGGGATTTTTTTACTCAAGTTACTTTGACTCGCCCATCAAATAGTCCTCTTCCTTATTCTAATTGATTTTCTTAAATTTCTTAAAATACTTACCAAGTTTCAGCAGTATAGCTCTTATAGTTTCGGAGAAAAGTGGCTGTGACATACGGACGGACAGACGGACAGACGGACAGACAGACATACAGACATGATGAATCTATAAGGGTTCCGTTTTTTGCCATTTGGCTACGGAACCCTAAAAACATTCGTTATTTTAAATCATTCATCTATTTGTATAAAGAAAGTGGTGTTAGTTACACTATTTATAACTAAAGAACGGCTTTTTTTGCCTCTAAAGCGGAACAAAGTTCGCCGCTAGTTATTTATACATTAAAATTTAAAATTAATAAAATAAAACCATGTCATTTGTTTAAAAAGTGTATTAGAAAACAATATAAAAATTAACAAGCTCTAAGCACTATAAATGCCATATAATTTATTAATATTTAACATATATAGCTCCATCTATATTTGGAATGTCAGAGTGTATAAACAGCGAGGAGCAAATTGGTAAATAAAACAGAGCACCAATATGATATGTGAATTACCCTAACGTCACTTACTAACATCTACAATAAATAATTTAAGCCATTTTAACCGACTTACAGATAAGGAGGAGTTTTAATCACAATATTTAG
Organism: Idaea biselata; assembly: GCA_958496205.1. Lineage (NCBI taxonomy): Eukaryota > Metazoa > Arthropoda > Insecta > Lepidoptera > Geometridae > Idaea > Idaea biselata. Next base: position 25,954 of record CAUEGO010000021.1, on the reverse strand, counting down.
ATTCTACTTCATATTTTAATTATATTAAAAACACAATATACTTACACAAAATATTCGTTACTTAAAATCCGCTAAATAAATAAATACAATCACAAAAGTAAAAATAAGATCTTTTTACGATAAATTATCACAAGCTAATGGAATGTCTGTTTGGTAAATCAGATTTTGTCAACGTAACCTACTACTGATTGCATTCAATTCTGATCACATAATAATATCCTAACCAACCGTACCAGTTTGACCAAAAACCGTATTTGATTAGTCGACGCGTCTATACCGGGTGTAGGAGTCTAAAGGGACTGAATAAATTTATCGTCAATGACCTCTAACTCTCAGAAACAGCTCAGCTGATTTTCAAGTAAACTAAGCTCAAAATTTTCGGAAACTTATCCAAATTTCCAAAAGTAAGTTGTTCGCCTAGACGTATAGAACAACGTATATATAAGCAGCTGCTCCATAAACTTCGACACCCTGTTTACTTATATTTGTCAATTGTGTTTTAGGGTAAAAACGGGAGCATTTTACTAAGACTCCACTGTCCGTCTGTCTGTCTGTCACTAAATTGTATGTCAATACCCTATATGGGCGCAATTCGCACTTGGCCAGTTTAATTTATTATTGTTATTTTCTCGCTTATGAATAGGTAAGTACTACGTGTAGGTACTGTGTTACTTGGGTGAAAATCCATTTAATCTACTACCACAATATGTTTTTGACTCTAATAACTAAGAATTGGACGAAAATCGTGTAAGGCACATATATTTCAGTCGATATGATAACATTGAAATGAGAAGTATCCTACAACGCGACACGGCAGCTAAAAATATTCAATCTACTGTGGAATGTTCCACTAAAAATGCGCTTTTAGTAGTGTGTTAGGAATGTTAGTGTAGTCTAGGAATATCTTTGATTATTTGTTGGTATCGATCAAGCATAGGAGTGTATATTTTGTCATGGTCAGGGTATGGGGTGGCCACTGGAGACACCGTTGGCTCTGAACCTTTAAACAAAATAATATATTATTCTACTGATAGTACAATATAAATAGCAAAATCAACGAATTCAGGACCATTGAGCACCATTTGGACCATTGAGGACCATTTTATATAAGCAATACTTGCTTATATTAAGTCGAGATGGAGGAAAGATTCCTTTTCTTGAACGCCATTATATTAGAATTTATATTCCACCTCGTAGACTACCACCTATACAAAGATCCCACTAATATTAAAAATGCGAATGTTGAGATGTTTGTTTTTTATGGATGTCTGTGTTTCAATCACGCAAATAATACTGAACTGATTGCGATGAAACTTTATATGTAAGATAGCTGAAATTCTCGATTAACACATAGGTCACTTTTTATCTGCGTTGCTAGTAACAAACAATCGAGTCACCTGGTAATTTAACTCCGGTGTTGTCACTCCAAACTTCGGCAGCGCGAATAGCTGCGCCCAACAAAGCTGCGTTACCATGCTGTTCCATTGCATAAACGGGAGTATTGAACACGTCGGCAAATATCTGGAGTAACTCCTTGTTCACAGCCGCTCCACCTGTCGCTACGATTCGTGATGAAGCATCTGTAAACAATAATAAAATGAGAAAGATATGGATTGTCACGGTATCACCGATTTAGGTGATATTTTACACGTTCACTTTGTTCTTTTACTTTTTTTGCATTCTTGGAGGTCACGATACAGGCCTTTGCCTAGTGTGGACACCAATAGTTAAGTTTTGCCATCTAAATGCTTTCGTCACTCTTATTATAATTAAGTTTAAGCAAATTGTAATAATTTGTGCTGTAAATAAACATTTCCTTTTCACGATAATGTGTCCGTGCGATGCATTACAGTCGGCTATCACTGACTAAGTAGTTTAGCTAGAATGAATGCGACGCTGATCCCCGTCGCGTACCGATGAAGGCGTTGCACTGATTCCAGTCTTTGTGTTTTGTTTAATCGCTGTGTTATCTGGTATTTTATCATTGTGCGTGTAGATAGCCACAGCGCAACGAAATATTTCATTATTTTTGTGTGGTTTTGCCTCGTCAGACGCGATTAAGCTCATGGCGGAGCAGTTGCCCGCGTGCGTAATCGATGTCGGCTCGGGATATACCAAGCTGGGCTTCGCTGGAGAAAACGAGCCTCGGTATATCATCCCTTCAGCGATAGCGCTAAAAGATAATGCTAAAGCCGGTGAACAAAGCACAAGTTGCAAGACAAAGGTGTTCGAGGACCTAGATTCATTAAGCGAGAATGAAGCTTCCGCGTTGGGGTACTCAATCAAATATCCAGTCCCTAATGGCCTCGTAGAAGACTGGGATCTCATGAAGCGGTACATCGACCAGAGTATTTTCAAATATTTACAAGCAAAGCCCGAAGACCACCTATTTCTGGTAACAGAGCCGCCGCACAATACGCCAGAGAACCGTGAAAAGTTAGCTGAGATGATGTTTGAGTCATTCAATGTCCCCGGATTGCACATTGCCGAGCCATCTGTCTTAGCACTTGCGGCCTCATGGCCTTCCCAGTCACCTGCAGAGCGTTCTTACACCGGCGTCGTTGTTGAGAGCGGACATAGTGTCACACACATTGTGCCTGTGACGGACGGAAATATTATCGGTGCTTGCGTTAAATCTTTTCCTATTGCAGGAAAGAACATCACCTCTTTCATACAGTCCCTCCTGCATGAACGTGAGGTAGGAATTCCACCACAGCAACGTTCAGAAATAGCAAAAGCCATCAAAGAACAATACTGCTACGCTTGTCCTGACATAGCCAGGGAATTTGCCAAATATGATTGTGATTCAGAAAGGTGGATGAAAAAATACACTGTTATTAACGCCATTACCAAAAACCCATTTTCTGTCGATGTTGGGTACGAAAGATTCTTGGGACCGGAGACATTCTTCCACCCAGAGTTCTGCAACCCTGATTTCACAGTGTCTTTGAATGAGATGATCGATGAAGTTATACAATCTTGCCCAATTGATTTAAGAAGGAAGCTTTATAGCAATATAGTTTTATCTGGCGGTTCAACAATGTTTCGTGACTTTTGGAGAAGGCTACAGAGAGATTTACAGAGAACTGTCAACGCACGACTAAGGTTATCCACAATGTCCTCTGAAGGGCGTATCATTCCGAAACCAATCGATGTACAAGTCATCTATCACTCGAAGCAACGATACGCTGTATGGTTTGGAGGCAGTATGATGGCCTCTTCTCCCCTGTTTCAAAAAAGGTGCCACACCAAGCAAGCTTACATGGAATATGGTTCCAGTATTTGCCGCCACAATTCTGTTGTGATGGTACACGTTGACGAATAGCGGGAGGGCAAAACAAATTTTACATCGTATTTCGATGTGGTACTAGCTGCGCCCCGCGGTTTCACCCGCGTAAGTCCCGATCCCGCGGAAATTACGGGATAAAAAGTAGCCTATGTGTTATTCTAGGTGTCCAGCTATCTATATTCCAAGTTTCATCGCAATCGGTTCAGTAGTTTTTGTGTGAAAGAGTAACAAACATCCATACATACTCACATTTATAATATTAGTAGGATTTCGCACAATATATTATTATGTATAGTTTATCTTAGACTACGTTTGTGTTCAGTATGACGACAGCAGCGAGTAATAAAAAACCGCCCGAGTGTGAGTCTGAGGATATGGATATATCCCTTTGTATATTTATTTTATTTTGTTTTTAGTATTCTTTGTTATAGCGGCAACAGAAATACATCATCTGTGAAAATTTCTACTGTCTAGCTATGACGGTTCACTTGGTATGCAGATCTACCTGGAGATCTGGATTAACTTTTTATCCCGATATTCTCGTGCATGCGAACGGGACTTTTGCGGGTGAAACCGCGGGCGAGGCGCAGCTAATTCGAAATAAAAAGGGGCACGATTAGACCCCCAGAAAGCGCATATTTTCCTTGCAGTTGGGGTGGCGGTGATACGCCTGAATGGATTTCTACTGTACCTACTAAAGAACTAAGTGTTGAACCTGTAACAAGTATTGGAGTATTAAATAATTTTTAAAAATGTTAATAAATAGATTGAAGTAGGGAAAGACGACGTGCCGTGCCTATCACATCGTGTTTGGTCTTATAGTTTGACGGTCTCTGTGGCGCGTCGGGCGAAGGCTCGACTGCAATTCAGAAGGTTGCGGGTTCGCTATTTATGCTTAAAAATAAAAATATGTTTCTGGTCTCTGTGGTTTCTAAGTATCATACGTATTTATTTACATAAATAGTTAATTTTATAAAATATTAAGTAGTACTTACATCCGTTGTCTAGTTCCCATAGTACAAGCCTAGTGCTTAGATTGGGGTTAGATTGCGCTGTGTGTAACGTCTTGCAAATACTTGAAATATTTATATTTACGAGGGCGGTATGCTAAGTAACCGGGCGTGTTTATTAGCAATCACTGTTCGATATAGTTCTTTCTCCATGATTGCAAATAAAAACCCACTTGATGGCTTTCAACAGCTGTGAAAACAAAACTAATCGACAAATTTGTATGAAATTTTGACCGTTATCATTGTAAAGATGGCGCTACATGATGGTATTTTTATTTTGCGTCGGTGGTGCCCTCGGTCGGTAAACACGGGTACTTATCATACAGCCCTCGTATAGTATTAAAAGGGCAATCAGAGTCTAGTAAATTAACTTACCCAATTGGAAGCCCATTTGTTCCGCGTGCACTCTCCGGGCTATAGCTTGTCCCTCTAAAAGCGCGCGTGCCTCGAACTGCGGAGCCAGCTTCTCTAGGAGCTTGTTGTTGGCGTCGTACAGCCACCGGCCGGGCGCCGCGCGCGGGACTATCTCCGCTGTGTCGTAGTATATACCTGGTGGAAGATACGCTAGTATATTTAATTTTTTTGAGGCTGATTTATATATTTAACTAGCTGCGCTCCGCGGTTTCACCCGTGTATGGCGTAATTCCTGATTCCGCGGGATTCACGGAATTAAAAGAATTCTATGTCCTGCTCCTGGTTGAAGCTACATGCCCACGAATTTTCAGCCAAATCGGTTTAGCCGTTCTTGTGTTATAATTAATAGAGTAACTAACACTATATAGATTGATTTACTTAGTTTCCTCAGTCAATTTAAAACAATGCAATCCATGTTTGTTTAAACAAAAAATTGAAGTAGGTATCTTTGTTGTTTAGTACCCATAGTACAAGCCTTGTTGCTTAGTTTGTGGCTTGATTGTGCCATGAGCAACATCCTGCAATATTTATTTACTTTTTATAATTCATTCCTTAGCTAACCTTACTTATTTGTCGTTTTTAATCGCGTGGTGTTTATTAATTTTAGCATTGTTTCAATGATGCTCAACGTTTGTCTTCTTCAGGATTAACTGCCTATTTATCCTGGGGACTTCTCCCACAGGATTTAACAATATAAAATACATGTAACAGGAACTCACCCATATACCCCATATTGCCTCTAACAGTAGCCCTCAACAGCTCATTAAAAACGTCCCAATTGGCTTCAGCAATGCGGTCTCTTAGCGCTTGCCGCGTTAACGAGCCGTTAGCGAAGCAGAGTAGAGCCATGTAGGGTGCGGCGGGAGTGGGGCCCGCGAGGATGTGGCCCTCCTCCGGGGTCGAGGGGGAGGATAGACCGAGCAGGAGAGTGTCGCTTGTCCCCAGGCTGAGGCCTACCCAGCCTGAACGGAGTCGGAGACCTGGGAGTAACAAAAAAGCAGTTAATTTCGCTGCGGGTGGTGTAAAACCATGTGGGGATTTTAGAGAGCGTCGCGGGTGAACCTCCGGTGAAACCGAAGGTTCACACGCGGAAGGTTGCGGGTTCGAGTCCTGCCGGGGGCAAGTTTTTATGCTGATCAATGATCATAAATCATTGTTTCTGGTGTGGGTGTTTTCTATGTACTTATCATTTGTATGTTTTTACAAAAAAAAGGTATAACGTGCAGTAAGTTCGTTGTCTAGTTCCAAGTAAAAGCTACTACGTACGTACTAATACAAGCCTGTCTACAATGATTGGTTTGGGGCTAGATTGTGCTATGTGCAAAGTCCTGCAGTTTTAAAGCTCTAAATTCCTTACGCCTCCAAGACACATCGAGTTAGAATGAAGATTAAGACCTGGGGGTAACATTAATGTTTCAAACCTCACAACCAGTGGTGCAAACTCCATTCAGTTTATTGTAAGCTTACCCCTATTTTTGAGGTCATGACTCACGACCTTTGAATCCCAAGGTCACGTTTTTATGGAGTAAAGAAACGTACTTATTTACAGTTTATAATTATGCCTAAGTATTTATAATACCATAATAAAACATATAGGTTTTATCCGCAAATAAAAATGACTGATAAGTCTTATCAGTGAGCTAGCATGACACAATCGGAGTCGTTTCTGAACTATATCTTAATAGATAACACGCTGCTGAAGGCGGCAAATTACATTATAATAGCGAGTTCCGTTTATCCCACTCGAGATAAATCTAGTGTAAATAGTAATTATAATATTATAATAGCTCGGCCGAGCTACACGGTAGGCGGAGTGGGGGGTGTTAGGTTTTATTTTCGTTACGGAGTTTCTTGATTCGGTCGCCGTGATAAAAACTATGCAATAGCTTAAAAACTTTACTTCTTTCACATTTATCATTTATTTAGCTTATAACCAGAGTATGTAGTACGAGTACTGCGATAAATATGCTGGGATAAATCGCTTTTAGCGATAAGGTCGCCCATTTGTACAACGTTTTCCTCTAAACTTTCTGTGTATTTGTCTTACTTATGCACGATATAATATTAATCATAATTTTTGTTCTACTAGTAAAACATTATATCTATTTATGCACTAGTCTAGTCCCAACATATGCAAACAATGACGAAACTTGGTATGACTTCCGCGGGTCAACACAGCTGGATAAGCAATATTATATCACAGTTTACCTAGTAGTTGGTGCCTAGGGGCTTCTTACAGTTGCCTGGCTTTCATAAAAAAATATTTCCCTAGACTGGTCACATTAGTTGTAGAAAATATGGCTTGTTAAAGGCCGTATGCGGAAAATAGGCAAGTTATCCTACTATTATTACTTTCTACTATGATATCATGCTTACCAGCCAAAGCAGAGCAGTTGTCTCCAGTGAAAGCAATGACGCGGCACTCCGGTTTGAACCCGTACCGTTTAACGAAGTAAGAAGATATGGGGCCGAGGTCGGTGGCGGTGGCCACTGGCTCGCCCAGTTTACTGGCTAAACTCTCGTCGCCACAAGCCTGGAAGGTAAGTGTAGGGAAGACTTAAAGCGTATCTTAGCTACGCTATTTCCATATTGCTATATCGCTATACTCTATTGCTTTTTGAATATTGTTCCTATAGCATGCATTTTTTCTTTATCATAATATTTTGCTTAAAAGTGAAATACATATGCTATTTATCTGGCAATTATTGTTTTCAGAAATGCGACTGCATAATCTTATTGCTGACTTTTGTAGTTTGACCTCGAATTTTAGAGGCTCTTTGCACTGATCATCAAAAAAGAAAAGTGACAAGAAAGTGGCAAAGTAAATGGAGCTTAAATTGTAAGGTAGGTGCGTATCTAAGCTTAACCATTTCCATATTGCTGTACCCTATTACTTTATGAATATTGTTCCTATAGCATGCATTTTTCTCATAGATAATATTTGACCCATAGGTATAATACATTATGCTATTTATCCGTTGATGATTGTTTTCAGAAAGGCGACTGGATGATCTTATTGCTGAATAAATTTTGTAGTTTGACCTCGAATTTTAGAGGCACTTTTACTTTTTGATGATCAGTGGATCATCAAAAAGTAAAAGCGACAAGATAGTGGCAAAGTAAATGGAGATTAAATTGTAAGGTTGGTACCTAATTTATTACCTTCAAAGCTTGATCGTCCCATTTATTACTATGTATATCTAGTAAATTCATTCCAGATCCGTCAGATAAGTCTGTAAAAAATACGAGACATTTTAACTAGAAGTCGAGATTTCTTCGTGAGCGCAAAAGGCGACTGGATGATCTTATTGCTGAATAAATTTTGTAGTTTGACCTCGAATTTTAGAGGCACTTTTACTTTTTGATGATCAGTGGATCATCAAAAAGTAAAAGTGACAAGATAGTGGCAAAGTAAATGGAGATTAAATTGTAAGGTTGGTACCTAATTTATTACCTTCAAAGCTTGATCGTCCCATTTATTACTATGTATATCTAGTAAATTCATTCCAGATCCGTCAGATAAGTCTGTAAAAAATACGAGACATTTTAACTAGAAGTCGAGATTTCTTCGTGAGCGCAAGCAACTGTGAAAATGAAATACCTATTACTTTGAAACAAGTTAGAAAACACGTAATGGAGGATAATACACTGGCTCAAACTGTAGCTAAGTGCAAAAAAAAAAATTATGCGACAATTAACAACTCTGCTTCTTCCGCTAACTACGTAAACATATTGCAATAAAAAATACACCTTAAAATTAGTTAAAAATGGCCAAGGGGTCTATCGGTGGGACGCTTCGACCGCTGCTTGTTACCACCCACCGGTCTAAGCCGTAGTGCCGAGCAGACTCGTCCGTGTTCCGATATGTAGACCGATGCAGCCACTTAAGAAGACGGGTGGGATCTTATTCTGCTGAAGTCATCTTTCTTCTAAATGAGCGTGCTACATTAAACCATATCACTACCATCAGGTTTAGATGAAAACAAAAAACAGCAGATACGTTACCTAGTCTCGGTAAATGAGACGATAAAACTGCGTCTAGCTGACGCACTAGCCTCATTCGTATGTCGAACCGTTGCCGCGTGAGCACTTGCTGTCACACTGCGATTATCTTTTTGAAATCCATAAGAATGCCTTATTGCTTATTTACAAATGCCTGAATCATTCTTAAAGACAAAAAAGTTTTTAAATACAATAATTTTATGAAAATGCATCTAGGTGTTTCTAGCTCATTTTTCGAAAACAAAATACCGTATCTACTATTTTCCCCCAGTCCCCTCGCGACCAAGACCATTGTAACATGGTTGAAACGTCGAGGTAAGAAAATAAAAAATAATACGCGATAAAGACCCGGGAAAATGTAATCTACTATTTTTGTTTTCATCTAAGCCATCAGGTGAGATAGTGGCCAAATGCTCATATATCGTGTTTAGAAAGACTATTATTATTCACCTATAGGTGCAATTTTCCCAAGAAAGAGGGAGCATGCGAACGAAGAGACGAGCGATATCCTCGCAGTGGCGTGGTACGCGCGGGGCTTGGCGCGGTGCAGCTTGCGGATCTGTGGGCCGGTGAACCGCTCGTACGCGCGGGACCCCGTGCGTGCGGCGAGACCCTGCGGTTGGGGAGACAACTCGTATGATATCTTTACTTAGTAATTATATGAGCGTATGTTGTCTGTCACCGCTTTGTAGCTGTAGGCTTGAACTAATAAACATATTTTCTACTAGCTGTACCTGCATCCTGCATACCAAATTTTACATGCACCTGCATAAAAAATTAAAATCGGATAAGCCGTTTCTGAGATTAGCGGGCATAAAGGCACACACAAACAGATAAACAGACAACCAGAAAAATAATTTTGATTAAAAAAAAACAACTGTTTTTTTTTAATATCTTCCAAAAACAGACACCGCTGAGTTACGATTTTATTATATGTATAGCTAGATAGATATCCATACTCTTTGCTTTTCGTTTCATTTCTTAAGGGTTTTAATGAGTAATTTCTACCTCAACCTTGATACAAAGATGGTGGGACGTGTTTGACACTTGTATAAATCACCAGATAGACCGGGGTGTGTGCAGAAACAAAAAGGAGACTTTTGCCTAGCTGTATAGGAGGAAACTAACCTCGGCCCCTCCGACCGCCTCTTCAAGCGCCCTGCAGTCAGCGCTGGTGCTAGAGTCCATCCACACGGGCGAGTCACACGCAAACGACCCCGCCAGCTGCGTGTGTAGGAACTCGTCGGGCGATAGACTCGACAGACGAGACTCGCTGTCTTTACACCACCACACTGATCCGTGTTGCTGGAATGAATGGAACATGATTTAGCAGCGTAGTGTTTGTTTATATTTCTATCGTCTTTTGTTTCTATTTCGATCGTCTTTTGTCTCTTGTTAAATTGTCCTTTGCTTTCATTTCGACCGCTCGTTAAAGGAAATCCTGCGTTTATCACTGTTCGATAGTCATTTGTTTCTATTTCGATCGTCTTTTTGTCCATATTTAGATCATCGTTTGTTTACATTTCTATCATTTTTTTATGGTGAATTAAGTTTTTCAAAGCCGGCGTTTATTCGTCTTTAGTTTCTATTTCGATCGTCTTTTGTCTTCATTTCGATCCTCTTTTTGTTTTCATTCAACACATTTTTAAAGGTCTATTAAGTATCCTAAAGCTGGTGATTATCCCTGTCTAGAATGTCCTCGAGGGCCTTAATAATCACGTCACATCTAAGAATTCATCTATCTATTTTAAAGGTATGCTAACTGAGTAGTTTAACATCGCCAGCTACCTGTGCGGCTCCTGACAGCGCCTCGATGGTATTAAAATCGACTCCGGCCACGATGAGACGGTCCATGACCATGTCTAATGCCTTTACCCACAGCAACGGCGGCGCTGTCACCTCGCCACGCGCCTCGCCTCGCACCACACCTCCTGCCGTCCTATATATACAAACAAAGATAGCGCTTTATCGTACAAACAAAAATTCTACCTACACAAAATGGTACAGACAAAAAAAAATAATCTAAAATGCTGCAAATTACGGATTTATCGTCCAAGGGTAATCTCTTCTAGGCATGGTTTAAGGAAGGATTATTATCAACATTTGTCCATGTCCATTCATTGTAAACTGAAGTGCTTAAAACGCTGGCAGCGTTCCCGCGCTAGATAGCTAGGCCTAATCCGCTGGCACAATAAGTCTTACAGCCCTGGGTGGGATCCCACGTGCCGACAACTGTCTAAGATTTTTACCTGAATTCTGGAAGATCGACATCAAATTCGACGTCCGCTTCGTGGAGGACTCCATAATCTGCACCGATAACCAGAGCTTTTAACTGAAAACAATCGCAACAATTAAGGCTTGTTTTTTTTAAGTTATTGAAGTAGCTTTTTGTGATTTCAAACAAAATAATAAAATACCTATACAAATAGGTAAGTACAAAAAGTTTTTGAAAAAAATATATCAATAAAGTACCTACATAGGTAAAATATAAATATATACCTAAGTATCTAAACAAACCTTTACTAATTTAGCGAATAAATCAGTAAAATAATAAATAAACCTTCCTAATTAATTATAATCGAATAAATAAAAAAACATTAATTAATATCCTAATAATCTTAATTAGAGCAACAACTAGATGTAGTTATGTGTGGGATATTCTGACCTCACCGTGCTCACTCATGCGAGACCTTGACAATAAACTTTTTAAACATTTTATCATGAGAAATATTACAGAACCCAATTATGACACAAATTCATTTACAGTTACATCGACCAAGGTTATTCACCTAAATAAAAACCTAATTGACCCTTTTAAGGCTCTACAAAATGTTATTAAAATTGAGAAACACGGCACATTCCCAACAATATACCGCATTGAATTCTAACAAAAAAAATGGTAAGTACAACGAATAGCAGTGAAAAAACGTGAATTTATCATTATTGAGAAACTGCTACTATAACAAACGTTACTACTTTAATAAATAAACAAAATTCAATTTTAACTCACCCTTTGAGTACTAAAATCGAAGCCCAAAAAAGTTTTTTTCCTCGTTTCGTCGTTCATTTTTTTTTAATTCGTATTTGACAGGTCTCGGGCAGTGACACGGCTGTGCGCTGGGATGCGTTCACTCTCTAGCAACTACGGTATCGACTCAAGCCTCAGTTTACGTGACCGAACGCCGTTTCATTAAAATCCCGAGCGATTTCACGATATCATTTATTATATTTTTATTAGACCGTAGTACAATTAAGAAATTAATGACTAGAGTTGTTTGGATTACTTTTTGATAACAGAGCAGCCACACAAGGTTACATTTTATATGTTATCTAATGATTACGCGTTGCTTGATATTATGTATGTACGTACATACGCTCATTAATAAACATAAATCAGTACCTACCTATTTATTACATTTAGGTGTTTTAAACTTATCCAATCATCTGCTTTAACTATCCACCAAATAAAGAACGCCTGACAAAAACTTCATATCAAAAATCGTGGAGAAAGATAACAGTTGTGTTTTTAACTTCTATGGCTAAACTTCTAACTTCTATGGTGTATTCTTGCACACCTTAAAAATCTATACTAATATTATAAACTGAAGAGTTTGTTTTTTGAAACTAATCTCAGGAACCGCTGGATCCAGTTTGATAAATTATTTTAGTGTTGGATAGTCCATTTATTGAGAAAGGCTACAATTTACATTTTCTAAAAAAATTAGGCGGACAAAGTCGCGGGCACTGCTAGTTACATACAATATAAAAGTAAGCACAAACCATTTACTTAAATCTACCTAAACTAATATCCAGCGGATATAGCTCTTTTGAAATCGTAATGGGTAGGTAACGAAAAACCATTTTTTGATTTTAGGGTTCCATTTTCGAAATATTCGCCTTTTTAAAGTGTTAGTTTTTAGAGTTCAATGTGGAAGGGTACATAACTGCCAACTGGCTGTAAATGGATACGTCATATTATGTATTTATGATAGTAGTAGTGCATTATTATAATTAAGTCTCAAGAAAAATGAGAAGCTAAGAAGCCTTGTAGACCAGGGTCGATAATGTTTGAAAAGGAATAAAATTATAGTAGAATGAAACCCATTGGAAAAGGAAGAGAATATATATGTTACAGTCAAAACTAATAACCAGTCAAAAACACTTTTGACTGCAAAAAATAGACAAAAGTGCTTTTGACCGATGCCCTTAGTTAAAAACATTTTTGACTGATTTTTGCAGTCAAAAGTGGTTTTAACTAAAGGCATCGGTCAAAAGTACTTTTAACTGCTAAAAACAGTCAAAAGTGGTTTTGACTGATTTTAAATTTAGATTGTCAGTCAAAACTCATAAAAAATTTAGGTGTCTACTGAAAATTACAGGAAAATCATCAAAATAGTGCTAAAAAACAATTTTAAAGTTTACGTGCTTTGAAATTCCATGATTTCAGGTCTAATGATAGTTTTAGAGACCTGCCCCTTCAGTTTAACCGGCATTTTAGGGTCACAGATAAGATCGTTGGGCCCAAGCCAACCTCACCTGCTATCTTGGTGCACCTGCTGATGAACGGACGAGGCTCTGGCTCAGACTTTCCCTTCGGGGTTGGGAGGTCAGACGGCAGTCGCTCCCGTAAAAGTCAAAATTAGCCAAATCTACTATGGAATGTAGGTTTAATAGAAGATTGCCACAGTGGAAAACGATGGGCTCTCGTGGTGTGGGCATCTTGACCAACCTTTTTAACCGCATACTCGAGACCGGCAGGATCCCTGCCCAATGGAGGCTAAGTGTCATTACTCCAGTGTTCAAGGGCAAAGGATCTATGCAGGAGTGTGGAAGTTATCATGGTATAAAGGTCAGGTCGAACACCATGAAGCTCTACGAGCGTATAGTTGACTCTCGGATCTGGCAGGAGTGCACTGTCTCGGAGGGCCAGTATGGTTCCGGTCATGGTACCTACCATAGACCCTGTTTTCGCCCTAAGGATCGTTATGGAGAAATACAGAACGAAGAATACGCCTCAGCATTTTCTGTTCCTGGACTTGCAGAAGGCCTTCAACTGTGTCCCTCGCGTGATGATCTAGTAGGCGCTGATCAGAGAAACTTATATTGAAACCATCAGAGACATGTAACGAAATTCCGATTCTATGGTGCGAACTGCTGTTGGTAACACTAAATCTTTCCCCATTACAGTCGGAGTCCACCAAGGATCCGTCCTCAGTCCGTTCCTGTTTAGCGTAATCCTGGACGCACTGTCCGTAATCATCCGAAACGCACACGAGCAGCCTCCGTAAATGCTCATGTATGCTGATGATATTGCGCTAGCGGATTCGGATAAGGGGCGGCTTGGAAGACGTGTGAATGCGTGGAAAGAGTCGCTTGAGAACGGCGGTTTGCAAGTCAACGTAGCGAAGACCGAATACTTGGCTAGCAATACCACAGATCCCACACCTGTCTGCGTAAACGGTCACATGGTCGAACGGACAGACCAGTTTAAGTACTTGGGATCTGTGCTTCATGCGTCCGGCGACATCGATTGCGGCGTCAAGGCTCTCATTTCTACTGACAGAGGTAACTGGTGTCATCTGTGACCCTAAAATTCCGGTTGAACTGAAGGGCAGGTCTCTAAAACTATCATTAGACCTGAAATCATGAAATTTCAAAGCACGTAAACTTTAAAATTGTTTTATAACACTATTTTGATGATTTTTCTGTAACTTTCAGTAGCCACCTCAGTTTTTTATGAGTTTTGACTGACAATCTAAATTTAAAATCAATCAAAACCACTTTTGACTGTTTTTTGCAGTTAAAAGTACTTTTGACCGATGCCCTTAGTTAAAACCACTTTTGACTGCAAAAATCAGTCAAAAATGTTTTTAACCATGGGCATCGGTCAAAAGCACTTTTGCCTATTTTTGCCGTCAAAAGTGGTTTTGACTGGTTATGAGTTTTGGGTGTGTATGGGGTCCACTAAGATCTTTGGGCCCAAGCCAACCTCACCTGCTAGCCGGTGCACCTGCTGATGAACGGACGAGGCTCTGGCGCAGACTTTCCCCTCGGAGTTGGGAGGTCAGACGGCAGTCGCTCCCGTAAAAGTCAAAATCAGCCAAATCTAAAATGGAAAGTTTTGAAAGAGATTGCCACAGAGAAAGGGCGCCGCCGCATAACGGCGCGCAGGAGCTTCGCCTGACTCCTGTGGTAAGTGGACGAGGGCTACCGTGCCACGGGCGGGCACGGCCAAAGACGTTAGCCCCTAAACACGATGTGAAACTCCGCTTCGCAACGTGGAACATTGGCACGCTAACCAGACGCGCGAGGGAGCTAGCCGACGTGCTTTCCAGGCGGAGGGTGGCCGTGGCGTTCCTGCAGGAGACTCTATGAAAAGGCAGCAGATCCCGGCTCATTGGGAATGGCTACAAGCTGATCTACACGGGTGCACCTGGTGATGAGAACGGGGTGGCTGTGGTGCTCGCTGAGAGGTTGCATGACGATATCTTAGAGGTGAATCGCTTTAGCGACCGACTTATGTGCGTGAAGGTGCTTATTGGGGGGGTCCCTACCCACTTAGTAAGTGCTTACGCGCCACAGGTCGGTTGTAGCGACGCTGATAAGAGGTCGTTTTAGGATAAGCTCGGCGAGGTCCTTGGGGCTATCCCGTTGTCACAGGGAATCGTTTTGGGTGGTGATCTGAACGGTCATGTGGGTGAGATGGGGGCGGAATTTGAACGTGTTCAAGGAGGCTACGGGTATGGCAGTCGGAATGCGGAAGGAGAAGAAATTCTGCGTACGTGTGCCACTGCCCACCTGGCAATCTGGTAGTGCCGTTTTGGGCACGGGGAAGCTCTCCCTTATTAGAGAACCGAAACTAGCGTTTTGGGGACACGATCTGTCTATAACTGATCCCGCACGGTTGCCCTCCGGGGTGGCCGGACGGAACAGCGGACCCATCTCTTCATACCCTTGCTGGTTATAGCTTGGGACGCTATAACATATATGCGTAGAAGTCTTGGAACGGGTTGCTGCCCACCTGGCACTCGTGAACACATATTTCAAAAAGAAGCCCGACCACTTGATCACCTACAAGAGCGGGGGGCGCGCTACCCAAATCGATTTCCTAATCACTAGGAGACACCATATTGGCTACGTGGCCAACTGCAAAGTCATACCCGGTGAGAGTCTCACTGCCCAATACCGTATCCTTGTCATGGATCTCTGTGTAAAGACCAAAGACAAACGACCGGAACCATGTTAGCGCCGAATCAGATGGTGGATGCTTGATGAAGTCAAGTCCCAGATGCTCGCCTCAGCAATCGGCGACAAATATGCTAATGCTGAAGGCGAATCGGTACAGGAACACTGGGACAGGATTCAAGTATCTATCACTGATTCGGCGCGGTCGGTCCTCGATATGTCTAAGGGAGGATGCAAGTGTGACAAGGAAACTTGGAGGTGGAACGACACAGTCCAGAGGGAGACTAGGATGAAGAAAGCCCTCTTTAAAAAGTGGCAAGCGTCCAACTCTCCTGAAGTGGTGTGGGCATCTTAACCAACCTTTTTAACCGCATACTCGAGACCGGCAGAATCCCCGCCCAATGGAGACTGAGTGTTATCACTCCAGTGTTCAAGGGCAAGGGATCTGTGCAGGAGTGTGGAAGTTATCGTGGTATAAAGGTCATGTCCCACACCATGAAGCTCTACGAGCGTATAGTTGACTCTCGGATTCGGCAGGAGTGCACTGTCTCGGAGGGCCAGTATGGTTTCCGCCCCGGTCATGGTACCATGGACCCTGTTTTCGCCCTAAGGCCCTAAGGAGAAATACAGAACGAAGAATACGCCTCTGCATTTTCTGTTCCTGGACTTGCAGAAGGCCTTCGACTGTGTTCCTCGCGTGATGATCTGGTGGGCGCTGCGGTCCAAAGGGGTGCCTGAAACTTATATTGAAACCATCAGGGACATGTACCAAAATTCCGATTCAGTGGTGCGAACTGCTGTTGGTGACACTAAATCTTTCCCCATTACAGTTGGAGTCCACCAAGGATCCGTCCTAAGTCCGTTTCTGTTTAGCGTAATACTGGACGCACTGTCCGTAATCATCCGAGACGCACACGAGCAGCCCCCGTGGATGCTCATGTATGCTGATGATATTGCGCTAGCGGACTCGGATAAGGGACGGCTTGGAAGGCGTGTAAATGCGTGGAAAGAGTCACTTGAGAACGGCGGTTTGCAACTCAACGTTGCGAAGACCGAATACTTGGCTAGCAATACCACAGATCCCACACCTGTCTGCGTAGACGGTCACATGGTCGAGCGGACAGACCAGTTTAAGTACTTGGGATCTGTGCTTCACGAGTCCGGCGACATCGATTGTGACGTCAAGTCCCGCATTTCGGCAGCTTGGGCCAAGTGGCGAGAGGTAACTGGTGTCATCTGTGACCCGAAAATGCCGGTTAAACTGAAGGGACAGGTCTATAAAACGATCATTAGACCTGTCCTTTTGTATGGTAGTGAGGCGTGGCCATTGCTTGAGCGACATAAGCAGGAGCTGCGTGTCACGGAGATGAAGATGCTGCGCTGGATGTGTGGAGTGACGCGAAAAGACCGCGTCAGAAACTCCCGCATCAGGGGCAGCCTTCATGTCCGAGACATTGCAGACAAACTGCAAGAATGCCGCTTACGGTGGTACGGCCACGTTCTACGAAAACCGGCTAGTTACGTGGGAAACAAATGTCTTGCTATGGCGCCCCCGCCCGGCCGCGGCAGATTGGGAAAACCCAAGAAGTGCTGGCTTGACGTTGTGAGATCGGATATGCGTGCAAATGGCCTCACTACACGGGATGCCGAAGATCGTGCGAAGTGGAGACGTAAAAGTAGGAAAGCGGACCCCGGGCTCTCGAGAGCAGAGAGATTTGCAGGAAAACTACAAGTCCATGGAAAAAAGTTAAATAGCAAAGTTGTAGGTAATAAAATCTACAAGAATCTACAGATCTACAACAACTAAAAGCTGATAATTCGAATTCGAGTTTTTTTCGTTTTTTTTTTGCATTTTCTGAGAAAATTTACTCCAGTAATGTATATTTTTTTAAACCATCAGAAACTAGAGATCTTAAAGAATAAAGAGCCCATCGACTTTTAAAAAAAAAACAGATATATTGTTGTGAGAATTTTTGGTTGAAAATTAGAGTATTTTTTTGATATTCAGTCAAATTAAGGTGGAAAAATGAACATTTGAAATCCAAAAATTTACAGTGTATTTGGGACATAATAGTGACTAGGTGGACCATGGCCTACAGACATTTTTAATTTGAATATTACTCATCATTAAGGTGAACCACCGGCAATGAAAAGTGCCCATGGTACACCCAGGTGTACTATGCAGGTGGACCACGACCGATGACCGAAAAAAAGTACCAAATTTGGTGAAAAAAAGAACTCCCGACCTCAGATCGCCCGTAATCTATTTTACCTGTCATTTTTGTTATATTCTTTTACTTTTCCAATGGGTTTCATTCTTCTATAATTTAGTTCCACTTTTTACCATTTTTAAATGCTTGGGCCCTGGCCTATTGTTAAATTTATGACTTATTAAAAAAACTATAACGTAAAAATTTAAACAAATTCCATTGAAAAAAAATGACATGCCTACTAAGTTGTTAGTTGCAAGTTAGTTGTAACGATTCTTATCCAAATTGCTATCTATGTTATTTTATAGACACTACGGTCGAAACCCGCCACTGCACGTGGCCCAACAAGGCACCCACTTCCCTAATGTTTAGTTTCGTTATGTCTGTCCGAAGCTTCGGTCGAAGCAGTTTCGTTGTAGAAAGCGTTACTTTTCTACAACGAAACTGTAATTTTTCATGAGTATGCATATTAATTACACTAACGAATAAAAAAAACCGGCCAAGTGCGGGTAAGACTCGCGCACGAAGGGTTCCGTACATTTTTGAATTGAATGAAAGGAAAATTGCGATTTACGGTTTATGACGAATTAAAAAAAAATACTGGCTGGATCTCGTTCAAACCAATTTTCGTTGGAAGTTTGCATAGTAATGGACATCATATATAAATAGTTCTACAGTTTAGCTCTTATAGTTTCGGAAAAAAGTGGCTGTGACATACGGACGGACAGACAGACATGACGAATCCATAAGGGTTCCGTTTTTTGCCATTTCGCTACTAAACCCTAAAAACCCGGCCAAGTGCGAAACTCGCCCACGAAGGGTTCCGTACCACTATCACATTTGGGTACGGAACCCTAAAATGGTTAACAACAACCAATTTTTAAATTTGAAAGGAAAATGTGAAATATTTTGCTTCGATTCTTACTCCCATCATACGACCACACCACTCAAAAAAAAAAAAAACTTTGGCACTAAGTAAATCTGAAACTTATTAGATACTTTTTGGTAAGTGAAGGATTGAATAAAATTTATTAAAAACTCTTTGGTAAGTGATTTTTTTATTTTTGATATTTGACAGACAGGGCGGCATTTTGAATTCCATGACCTACTCGATTTGACTCTGACCAATCAGAAGCGACCTCACATTGTACTAAAATTCCATTGTAGTTTTTGAAACACGTTTGTTGTAAATCCCCCCTCTTAAATATTTGTTTTATTTTGTTTTTAGTATTTGTGGTTGTAGCGGCTACCGAAATACATCTTCTGCGAAAGTTTCAACCTTCTAGCTATTACGGTTCATGAGATACAGCCTGGTGACAGACGGACAGACAGACAGACAGCGAATAGTAATAGGGTAATGGGTGGTAATAGGCTAATAGGGTCCCGTTTTTACCCTTTGGGTACGGAACCCTAAAAATGAGGATGTTTTTTTATTCTTAACATATCATTTGTCTATGTTCTTTTCTTACCCTTATCGTATGTGGTATAATGTAGGTTCTATACATTTGAAAATTCGAACATGCTGGAAGGAATATCGACTTAGTCGTATCGCTAAATGGGCACTACGAGAAGTAGACCTATTGCAACATAGTCATACCGCTAAATAGGCACTACAAGAAGTAGACCTATTACGACTTAGACCAAACGCTGATTTTAAATGACAGTATGGTACAACGCGAAATTGACAGGCTGCGTTTTAGGTACTTAGAGACTAAACGGTTCTAAAATCATTTTTCAGATTAGGGTTCCATTTTCAAAATATTGACCTTTATTTATTTATAATTTTGGCAGTTTTGTCTATACGATTAGTTAACTTTTACA
Source organism: Idaea biselata (assembly GCA_958496205.1). Taxonomy (NCBI): domain Eukaryota; kingdom Metazoa; phylum Arthropoda; class Insecta; order Lepidoptera; family Geometridae; genus Idaea; species Idaea biselata. Next base: position 6,023 of record CAUEGO010000021.1, on the reverse strand, counting down.
ACAAAAATAAACGAAAACCAACTCGTTAACAAAACTAAACTTTAAAAAGGCAAAAATAATAAGCCGAAAACAAATTTCATGTCTCTGAGTAGGTATGTGGTACCTTACGTTCCCGCGTCGGGGGACGCGGTACTATAAGCACGGGTCGGTTACCATCAACTTCTGTGACACATTCCCGCGTCCCCCGACGCGGGAACGTAAGGTACCACATACCTACTCAGAGACATGAAATTTGTTTTCGGCTTATTATTTTTGCCTTTTTAAAGTTTAGTTTTGTTTTAACTTTGAAGATTTTTTAAGTCGGGCGTTTTTTAAATTTTTAATTTAATTTTTTTATTTCACCCTTTTTGTAACAGCGATTTTGATGAAACATGCATATTGTTGTCACAAAAGTCACGTCCTTTTATTTGATACCCCACTCGGGTATATTTGAAAATATTCGGTTTTTATTTCCGAGTTTGACCCTACATATACTTTGAACGGCTTAGCCGATTTTGATTAAACATGCATATTGTTGTCACAAATGTTACGTCCTCTCATTTGATACCCCACTCGGGTATATTTGAAGACATTCGGTTTTTATTTCCGAGTTTGACCCTACATACTTTGAACGGCTGAGCCGATTTTGATGAAACTTGCATATTGTTGTCACAAAAGTTATGCTCTTTTATTTGATACCCCACTCGGCCATATTTAAAAACATTCGGTTTTTATTTCCGAATTTCAACTCGCATATATTATGAACGGCTAAGCCGATTTTGATCAGACATAGCTAAGAACACTCGCGCAAAAGTCACCAATTAAACAAAAAAAACTACATTCAAATCGGTTCATCCGTTCGTGAGCTACGATGCCACAGACAGATACACAGACAGACAGACAGACAGACAGACAGACAGACAGACAGACACACAGACACGTCAAACTTATAACACCCCTCTTTTTCCGTCGGGGGTTAAAAACAGAGCTTTTCATTTTACAACGAAACGGGATAATTTCAATATATTAGTTATTCGTGTAGTGATTAGTAGGAAGTAATCTGCACTTCATATTGTTAATAACAGTTTTACTAAATTAGCATTATAATTAAGTAATATTTAAATCGAGAAATACTGTTTTGGCGCTTACGACGTCGCAATTCGAGCTAGCTACCGCGCGGTTATTTAGTTTATCAGTGCTTCACCTAAATAAAAAGGTTAATGTTCTGTCTTCTAGTACGAGTTATTGTGTGGTTTTTAGAGCGGCAAACAAGCTCAAAAAATTAAAAGAAACATGCTTAATAGATATACTTAGTGTTCCGCGTAGGCTTAGAGGAAGGTGCATGTAACGAACGGGTAATCGGTTGGAAAACGTGCACGGCTGGGTCGCTCCGGGCCGTGGTCGGACCATGCCGCTAAATATACCCTCTTGTCACCCTACTGCGCTCCACCGTTCAATGGAACGATCGTTTACGCTTCTGCCACTTCAAATGGGCTTAACTTTGAACATTAAGGGGTCATCACGGTACGTATTTTGTCACTACGCTGCGTAGGGGGTTAAAATATCGTTTGAAAAAATTAAAAAAAAAACAAGTCGGTAGTACCTACTTGTTGTGTTGGTCACTGAATAAGGAAATTATATTTTTGGGTCAAAGCATTCTTTCAGAAAACAAATTTCCCAAGTGTAGGAACACTACACGATTGTTTGCCTGGAAGAGATCGCCCATAGGCGATAAGGCCGCCCATTGTGCCACTCTAGTTTTGAGTTATTCTTTGTATAATTTGTATTAAGTATATGTGCTTTTGGTGCAATAAAGTGTTAATCTATCTCTTTAAAAATATAATCTTTTTTTTTGTTAATTTTAGAAGGGCAGTGCCATCTAACCCCCTAATGAGCTATTATAACCTTGTGTTATGGTGACTTGACAACGGACATCTTATTTATTTTTGATTCGTAGATTTCATATTTGTAGATATTTGGATCTATCTAACTAAGCATAAAAACTGGTCCCCGGCGGAAATCGAACCCGTAACCTTCTGCGTATTCGCTCGACGCGCTACAGAGGTCGTCAGAATATACCCTTTGTTATATAAGTTATATAGCCCTATAATAAGCCCCAATAAATATCGACACCTCTGGGCTCAAAGGTCGTAAAGGACAAAATGCGACTTTTCAGAAGGGCTCATGCGCAAAATGTCTCTTTTGCTATTCGCAAAACGTCTCTTTCGCACAATGTCTCTTTCGCAAAAGGTCTCTTTCGCACAATGTCTCTTTCGCATATTGTCTCTTTCGCAAAATGTCGCGACGGGGACTTTGAAATAAATTGCGTTTTCGCAAAATGTCTCTTTCGCATAATGACTCTTTCGCACATTGTCTCTTTCGCACAATGTCTCTTTCGCAAAATGTCTCGACAGGGACTTAGAATAAAATTTCGATTTTATCAGAAAAATCATATATTAAAGTTACAAAGTAAAAAAAGTACAGTGTGTTTCGGGAACGGTAATTAAATAAAAAGGGGATTGTTCTAGAGGTGTTCAAAAGTTGTTACAACCTCCTTTCGGTTTAAATCGCCGGCCTCGAAACACGCTGTGTAGTTAATAAAATGTTGTACTATTTTGATTATAAAAATCTCAATATTATCAGAAACAAAATATCTTTTCATTTTGGGTATAAAATTAACTTTGATTTTAAACAAAAAAACAACTGAAACGTAATTTTACAATAAAGTTCATAAATTATCGTTATTTTAGCAATAAAATATTTTTTACTTCTAAAATCACTTTTGTTGAAAATGATAAAAAATGATAGATTGGCAAACAAAAAAATCTAAATTTTAATTAAAAGAATACATAATGTACCGTACCTACTTATTTACAATTTGAACATTTGTAAAAAAATATAATTTTAAGCTATTGCATAGCTTTTATCGCGGGCTTTGAGCTTGGCGACCGAATCAAGAAATTCCGTAACGAAAATAAAACCTTACACCCCCCACTCCGCCTACCATGTATCGCGGTAAAGCTATTGCATAGCAATCCCCGGCAGTCCCCGAGTGCCAGTGGTTTTTTTGCTTAACGTTCACGTAATTTTTATTAGTATATATTCAACGCTCATACCAAAAATATTGTATAAAAAAATGAGACTCACTGGACAGTTAAGTTGTTAAAAACGATTTTTTTGATAAAATCGAAATTTTATTCTATACCCCTGTCGAGACATTTTGCGAAAGAGACATTGTGCGAAAGAGACAATGTGCGAAAGAGACATTTTGCGAAAACGCAATTTATTTCAAAGTCCCCGTCGCGACATTTTGCGAAAGAGACAATATGCGAAAGAGACATTGTGCGAAAGAGACCTTCTGCGAAAGAGACATTGTGCGAAAGAGACGTTTTGCGAACAGCAAAAGAGACATTTTGCGCATGAGCCTTCAGGAGAAGCAAAAAACTAAAAAAATAAAATTATTTTTGCTGTAGCATCTTCGTTTCTTGAGCTATTTAAATGAAACCTAGGAAGAAAGTGCTTAGAATTTATAGTATTTTCTAAGACAGTGTTGAACAATTACCCTAGTGCCGTATTTACCGAAATAAATTTCCTTTACGACCATAAATTTCAAAATAAGTGTCCTTTGCACCCCACAAATTTGTACCCTATGTCAGTACCTAAGGGCGTAAATCCACCTTACTGCACGAAACTAAACAAAATAAGGGATGAATCGGCAAGTGTAAAATTTTTTTGGGTCTTAAGGATCACCCGTTGTATAGATAAATTATTAATTTAAGTTTAATCATCATTAACTGAGTGATTTTCACTGTTGCATCCCTCTCGGAAGCGTGTGCAGGTAAGCCATTTGCACGCGTTCACCATTTACGACGTCAATCCAGTATTTCTCGTGACTTCCCAATCTGCCACGGCCGGGCGGATAGCCCTAATATTTGTTTTCTACGTAACTAGTTGCATTACACTTGGTCGTACCAGCCATCAAGCAATTAATAGGTAATGTCTCGAACATGAAGGCTGCCTCAGTTGCGGAAATTCGTAACGCGATCTGTCCATGTCCACATCACTCCACACATCCAGCGCACCATCTTCATCTCCGTGATACGCAACTGCTGTTTATGTCACTAAATCACTGGCCTATCGTACAAAAGGACAGATCTAATGATGGTTTTATAGACATGTTCTTTCACTTTAACCGGCATACCCAAATACTTAAACGGGTATATCTGCACATATCTGAACATGACTGTCTATGCAGACAGATGTGGATTTCGTGATATTCCAAGTGTCTGTCAGTCTTCTAAAATTTAGTTGCAAACAGATGTTTGCGACCAACTCCTTCCACGTATTTACGCGTCTCCGTAGCCGTTCCTAATCTAATGACAGCTCAATATTATCAGCATACCTACATGAGCGAGCAGCTATGGGGGCCGAAGTCAGTTCATCTAATATTGCTCTTAACAGGAACGGGCTTAGGACGAATCCCAGGTAAACTCTGACTATAAGGGAAGGGATAATTAGTGTTACCAACATCAGTTCGTATCGAAGGCATCTAAGGCGTTCTCCATAAAGATTAAAAACAAAACAGGATATGGACTATGATCTGGGCGGAAACCATACTCGCCCTTCGAGACAGTACACTTCTGTCGGATCCGAGAGTCGATTAACCACTCAATTATCCACACACTCTAGCTTCATGGTGTGGAGTAAGATCTTTATACCTCGATAACTTCCATACTCATGCACCTAATTTTTGCCCTGATACTGGTGTAATAACACTCAGTCTCCGTTGCGCATGGATGTCGTCGGTCTCGCGGATGGGGTTAAAATGTTAGTTAAGATGCTCACACAACAAGAACCCATCGCCGTTCTTGTGTTAATAAGAACTCTATCGATGCCAACAGCTTTCCGATTCTTTATGCTGTGAAGTTTTGATGGATGTAGCTGTTTTTCTGCTGATAAAACAACTTGGCAGAATAAGATTTCCATTTTTCCTTCACAACGAGGTCCTCGCATAGCCTCATCGGCACGTCTTGGATTCTATGTTGCGTCGCTTTGATCCTCAAACAAGGTTTCTAATAAATAAGCTTCTGCCTTTCCAACTCACGACGACCTTAGTGGCGCGTCGGGGGAAGGCCCGACTGCGATGCAGGGGGTTGCGTGTTCGATTCCCGCCGGGTAAAAGTATTTATGCTTAAAATAAATATTTGTATCTGGTTTGGGTGTTTTCTATGTATCATATGTATGTATTTACAAAAAAAAAGTATATTATGTAGTATATCCGTTGTCTAGTCCCATAGTACAAGCTTAGTGCTTAGTTTGGAGCTAAATTGCGCTGTGTGTAACGTCGTGCAATATTCATTTATTTAACTTATCATACAGTGACTGTAACTTCTTTCTGGCTCTGGCTACTGCTCTTTTTGTGAAACTTTGGTGGTCCTGTACGTTTCGACATCTTCAGAAGAGGTGCTCGGTTGCCATATTTTAAACAGGGCTTGTTGAACAGTTAGAAACTATCCCCTTCCAACAAATATTGATGAACATAATTAAAATAAAACTAGGTAGTACAGGACACACGTGTCATGTTTTATTTAGAAATGTAAGGCTGTAAGGGACACACGTGTATGTTTTATTTCGAAATGTAAGGGTGTAAAGGACACTTTGCAAAGACGATGTCCTTTACAACCTATTTTTGAGGTGACTTATATTAAACACTCTAGGTCGTATAAAACTTTGCTTTACTTTGATATGCTTTACTACCACAGTAAGCACATTTTTGTAACTAAGTGTTATTTACATACCCATTTTTATGGAAAAGTTTGTTTAGCGTACCAAAATAGGTGGGTCGTAAAGACCATTTTTTTGCGAATTTCGCTACTCCGAATATACAGATCGATAGAGAATTAAAAACTAAGTAAGATAGTGTCATCAAGTCCTTTACGCCCAAATGTCCCTTACGACCTTTGAGCCCAGAGGTGTCGAATATGCGAGCTATTTAAAAACACTAATTTACTTTGACTATCCTAATTTGCAGTAGTAACGTAAAC
>CAUEGO010000020.1:0-15022 GCA_958496205.1 Idaea biselata | reverse complement strand
TGCGTAGGTATTAGAGAACTGGGTTTGCGTAGCCCAACAGCGTATGTGTGGGACACGCATATGTGCAACCGTAAAACAAAGAGCAGCTATTGTGCTAGCCCTAACAACTGTACGCTGGCTGATTTAATGGCAGCCAACAGGAAAGCCAGGAGCCTCGCAGTATGACGGAGTGGGTGGATCTTACATGGTCAAAAAATGCCGTATTAGTTATAAAGCTATTGCATAGCTTCTTTTACCGTCCACCAGATTAGGTTTTAGCGCCAAACGGATAGAAACACGTGTTCCTAAACATAGACCGGTGCAGCCACTTAGAAAGGCAGGTGAGTTATCTTTCTATCGTCTAGATGAGCGTGTGACATATAGTTTGCCCGTTTTATCAGGTGAGATAGTGGTCAAACGCTCTTCAACGCAAACGCACCATAGTTTTCAAAAACACTAGATGCGTAGATTAACTAACGTACGAGAAACCGGGGGGGGTTTCTCGTACGTTAGTTAATCTACCAACCGAGATGCATTGCAATCGGTTCAACAGAAGGAGCAACAAATACTCAAACTTTCACTTTTATATCATTAGTAGAAGAGGATATTTGTTGTTGTCAAATCATTGAACTCTGCAAAATAATCATTGAATACATAGCAGGTATTAAGTTTTTCCTCTGTTTTTCAAACGGTTATCTGCGTATTTATATTTTTATGTCACCTTAACGCTTCGATCTTGACCTAACAATTGCTATTAGAGATAACGGGGACCAATATCTTTAATGATAAAAACCATGTTAATTTAACATAATATGAGAGGTATTGAATTTCATTTTATAAGTTCAAAGAGGTTGCCGGTTTTATCACACCTCAGTGCATACTTTGATTAAGTAAATATACTGTATCAGAAAGATTACTTTCGATTTTTATAACAAACCAAAATAGCATGACCCTGAATGCCTCCTATCTAATCTGAAACCTTCCTACAAGTAATTTAAGAACATGTAAAATTATTAAATAAACCATAGTTCATATAATTAATTAATTTGGTGTTTAATTAAGCAATTCCATTTTTTACACACCAATTACCTGCACATCTATCGCTTTTTCTATGCCCCAAGTTTGCTGGAAGAGAACTCTTTTAAGAGTTAAGCTTGCTTATTTAGATGAATTCTCTTTAGTTATGTATGTCTTTGTGGTGTGTACAATGAGAAGAATAGTTTATACCAATTTCAAACATACAAAGATTCGCGCGAAAAACAAGCAATCAGATATAAAATAAGATCACGAACTTACCTTTCTTCTGATAGGTTTAGGTTTCTCCTGTGGAGGGTTGAGTCTCGGGTCGTTGACGCGAGACGGGAAGAGCTTGAGCGAGGCGCGCGGCGAGAGGCTCGCCGGCGCCACCGGCGACCCCGCCGCGCCCGCACTAGAGCTACGCAGCACTCCCGACAGAATCGCACTAGAATCCATACTGTTCACTCGCGATAGAATTTCACGAACACTTCGCATCTCGTCCGAGGCAGACATAGTCTCTTTATCGAACAGCCCCGTGTCTAAACTCGTTGTCCGGTCAATCGCGCTCTTTATTATAGACATCGTCGGCGCCGCGTCTTCTAACACCGGCGTGGGCGTTGCCGTCGTCTCCGGGGCAAATGTTGAGGATATGTTACCGAAGATACCAGAGAAGAGACCGGTCGAGTTGAAACGAGACGAAAATGGCAGTGGAGACGTTTCTATGACCGGCTTGATTGGTGATAGAGCATGTTTGATGGGTGTCATCGGTTCGGCTGGCAGTGGGATGGTTTCCGGCTCAGGGGGGACGTGAGCTGGCATCGGAGTCGGCTCCTGGGGCAGTGGGATGTTTTCTGGAGCCGGGAGAGGTATTGATTCCACGGGTGGCAATGGGATATTCTCCGGACAGAGCACATCGTGGACATCCCCATTCATCTCTGCCTCGTCAGTTCGAAGCCGGATGCTGATCTGATCATCAACCATGTTCAAGTCAAAGTTTAAGTTCACCTTCTTGCGTTTCTCCTTCGGTTTCTTGTTTCTGCTCTTCAGTATCATTATATTTTCCGTGTGAAACGAGTGTATTTTCTTCTGTATGTCGTCCATATCATCTCTCTGAGGCGATGAATTGCCGCTGGTGTCAGCAGACTGGCAGACCTCGTCAACACGGTCCTGTATTCTAGGGTGCGGCATTGTTGTATCAATCTCCATTGGAACGACTTTAGTATACCCAGCCTCATCATCTACATTGTTGTTGTTAGACCTGATGTCGTCTGGTTTAGGTATGTCCGGTGGAAGGTCCTCCTCAGGAGTTGGGACACCGATGATCCTTCTTATGTGTTCACTGTCATGGGGACCTTTCATGTCATTGAGCATGTCATGGTCAAGATTGCACTGGTCGTCAGATCCAGGCCCGCTGTCTGATCGAGTCCTATCCCGACCATGCCCATACATATTCTCCATTATATTCCTAACTTTATTGTATTGCCGGTTGTTCAAATCATCCTTGACTGGAGAATCCTCGGACGTGAACACTGGTGAGGTTTCCTCGTGTACCTGAGTCAAATAGATATGTTTTACTGTTGCTTCGATAAAACGTTGGCAGAATACTTTTTTCCAGTCATTACTTACCGGGCCGACCGTATTCTGTTCGCATGATAACGACTCTCGAGCCAATCTGCGCTTTTTTAACGGCGTAATCATCTCGTTAGGCGGTGATTCTGGAACAAACGGTGGTTCTGGATTTAAACATAGAAATTCTAATCTTAAACTGACACAAATGCACATAATTATAGAAAAATACAAACCTATTGGAGGCGGATCGCATTCTTCGCTGATTGCTTGCCGCAGCCATCGTTTCTTTGCACAGTGTTGCGGCAGAAATTGCGGCGTCACCTCTGGAACCTCGGCAGGTGGGGTCGATCTAGTGATCCTTCGTGACTTCTTCGGGGGTCTATTCCTATCTCTACCGGGTGTATACGGGGGTGATAATGACTCATCGTTATCGATGGGGTCTCTGTTCCCGCTGAGATCACCGATCATTGTAGAAGCGACTCGAACGAGGCTCTCCAAAGATGGTGTAACGATGGATGGTCTGTAAGGTGATCGGTAAGGCGAGGGGGTTCGCTCGGGCGACCGTCCTATCCACTCGTTGGCCATCGTTTTCTTTGTTTTGGGTAATTTGAAGGCGGATTCTACTGAGCCGACAGCGGCTTCGACTAGTAAACAAGCCGAACTCAGCCCAATATCCTGAAAGAAGATTTTAACTAATGACAAATATATTCCAATATCTGTGTAATCTCAATCAGTATTGAATAGTGAATAAGATTAAAAAATGACAAAATATAACATTTTAAAAATACTAGCTGCGCCCTACGGTATCAAACGCGTAAGTCCCGATCCCGCGAGAATATTGGGTCAAAAATTATCAGCCTATGTGTTAATCCCAATTTCCAGCTATATGCATACTAAATTTCATCACAATCGGTTCAGTAGTTTTTGCGTAAAGGAGTAACAAACATATTCGTTTACTTACTTACATACAAACTTTCACATTTGTTATATCAGATTAGATTATATTACTTTATTGTATCAAACCATTACATAAACATACAGGTAATTCCAATAAAAAAGTTACAATGGGAGGCACTATTGCTAAAAGCAATCTCTTCTAGGCAAATCCTACTAATATTATAAACGCGAAAGTTTGTATGTATGTGACTGTTACGCTTTCACGCAAGAACTATACTAAACCGATTGCGATGAAACTTAGATAGCTGGAGACCTAGAATAACACATAGGCTTCTTTTTATCCTGAAATTCTTCGTAAAATACGCGGGTAAAACCGTGGGGCACAGCTATCAGTCAGTTATCAAGCAACTTACTTCATTGACAGGTTCACTAAGGCTGGTCGAGTGCCTGTCTTCATGTGAGCTGTCACGCGCGTGCGCATGCGGCGGCGTGCGCGGGCCGGGCGGGGCCTCGTCGCCCGACGTCACCATATCGCTGTCCACAGAGTTCAGGCGACGCCGGGTGGACTGGGAAGTTGTACGAGCTCGCCCTTTACGCCTATAAAATAAATAAATTCTGTGAACACACAGCGCCATCTAGCCCCATGGTAAGCGACTAAGCTTGTGTTACGGTGACTAGACAACTATAAAGCTAAAAGTTAACGTTTTTACTGTGCGTTTAGACTGTAATTAGCCCTGAACTGGGCCTTTTTACGTGACTTTAAGGGGAAAGTCTACCTAATCTTTTTTCTATACAAACATAGTCGACTGTTTCCTTCCTGGTAAAGACACTAGAGAAAATATGTTCATGCCATAAAGTATATTTCAGCCACGACCATGTGCCCCTACGTTTAGGCGCTGTATCCAGGTAGCCCGCACTAGCGTTTCTATTTTTTTACTGTATCTCAGTTGTGCGTTTTCGCCGCATATGAGGCTTTTTGTTATTTCGGGTAAAGCAGCTAAACTGTTAAGAATTTTGGATTGTGGACCGATTCCCCACATTTTGATTTCGTCCCAGCTTTTTGGACTCTAATAAAGCAAAATAAAAAGTAATATTCGCATAACAAAAAAAAGAAAATTCGCAGGTGTATTTCTAATTTTTAACCAATGTTTTAACTTACTTTTTCCGTTTTTTAGCAGAACAGTGCAATTCTTCATCATCATCTTTGTCTAACGAGTTGGGATGAGGATCTGATTCCCTTCGCTTTTGTCTCTCCTTTACTTCCTGTTTCCGAAGCTGATCCTTCTCCATTCTCTCGAATGCCTTCATAATAGCCTCCATTTTGCGTTCTTCTCGAGTCTGTAAATTAGAAATTAGTTTTTATTATTATTATTAACTAGCTGACCCGACAGACGTTGTCCTGTCGTTTAGTATAAAAAAATAAAATTCATCAAAATCGGTTTAGCATTTTTTCTTTCATAAGAACCTTCTCCTGACAATAGCAAACACAAAAAAAAGAATTATCGAAATCGGTCCAGCCGTTCACGCGTGATGTCGTGAGAACGGAAAACGTTTCATTTTTATGCGGTGTTGGTCTAGTGGTAGATACCCCGGCTTTCATTCTAAGAGTCGTGGGTTCGAATCCAGACCGACCGCGCACCAATGTCTTTTTCTTTAAGAAAAAGGTATGTGCGCTAATAACATCGCTCTTACGTTGAAGGAAAAACATCGTGAGGAAACCAACATGTCCTAGGACTCACCACGGTCCGAAGACGTGGGATATTCAGTGTTTTCTATGTATCATATGTATGTATTTACAAAAAAAAAAGTATAATGTGTAGTATATCCGTTGTCTAGTACCCATAGTACAAGCCTAGTGCTTAGTTTGGGGCTAGATTGCGCTGTGTGTAACGCCGTGCAATATTTATTATATTTATAAATTTATATATATAGATTAGTTATTATATTAGACTTGAAATTACAAGACAGTCAAAATAGCTGTGCACTTTGCTAGCATGTTAACACTCTTCTGTAAAATGTCTAGTTATCTGAATCAATGTTCTTTTAAACTTACCATTTTCCGTTTTTCTTTTTCTTTACGCGTAGTCTGTATCTTGTCTTGTGAGTCGTCAGTTTTGTCATCCATAGAATCTTGGTTGACGCATGTAGAAGTCGTTCTACTAGATCTCGATGATCTATCATGGCACGCTGATTTAGCAGTGACTTCCTTCTCTCTTTCTTTTTCCTTTATAGGCTTATCTTCTTTTTCTTTCTCATCAAACTTAGTCTCTTCTTTGAAGTCTTTCAGTTTTTTAACCTCGACTTTTTCGACTTTCTCCAATTTTAGTATAGGTTGTTCATCTTCAGAAAAGGATTCATCATTGTCTCGTTTTTCAACTGGCTCCAGTTTGCTCTTTCTACGTTCTTCGAGTTTTGGTGGAATCGGGATAGCAATTGGCTCTTCCTCAACTTTGGGTGGTATCGGTTCTTCCTCTTTAATCAAGGTAATTTCAGGTTCAATCAGAACTGGTTTAATCAAAACTGGTTCAATTTCTTCGATCTTTTCTTCTTTTGGTTCGACTTTAGCAAAATCAGGCTCGTCAATATCCTCTGGTTTCATTTCTTCTTTAGTTGTCAAGTCCATCTCCGGTTTTGGTTCCTCTAAGATTTCAGCCTTGATTGGCTCGTCGAATAACGCCATAACTACAGGCTTGGCCGGAGACAAAGGCGGATACTCGTGTTTGATGGGAGATTTCTCCGGTTTCAATGTCAGTATGGATGGAATGAACTCCTTGACGGGCGTTGTGACTGCAGGAACTGCTGGTGGTGAGACAGGCGATGATGAACTGAAGCATCTATTTCTACTTCGTTTTTCTCTTGGAGGATAGTCAATGCTTTTCCTAGGCGGCAGGGGCGCGTTTAATCCGTTAACTTTGCAGTGTTTAGGATTACCGCAAGCGCACGGCTGCTTGCTGCCATCAGAATCGTGGCCGACAGTGATTTCAGTATTCGATTGGATAACCCCAATCGTAGCCAGGTAGACGTGTAAGGTTCCCTTTACGATACAGTGCTGAAGTTCAGCGTTAGGTTTGCAAGATCTTCGAACGAATCTCGCCTCATTGCCGTATGTTCGAGTGTCGATACATATTTGCGTGTTATCCTTTGGGAGTCTGTAAAAGAAGACAAACGGTCCTGGCTTTTGGCTGCCTGCTCGAGCAGAGTTCTGCAACTGAGGTCGATGTTGCGTCGACAGCATGTACTTTCCTCGGAGCTCTATTATGGGCGTGCTTTCTTTCAAATCTTTCGTGGCGATAAGAATCTTGCCGCCTGCGTGTGGGACGGTAGTGCAGAGGTGCGCGTTCATCGCGTAGGCCATGGTCGGTTGCGAGCCGAGTTTGCTACTGTACTTAACGATCTTGGCACGCAACTCGGGACTGTAGTGGTTAGTGACGGCGAGCTCATACGACTCCTGCCAGTGCGACTGGTTCGCGAGGCTCGAGCCGTACTTGGGGCGGTTCATCATCATTTCCTTCTTGCGCTTCACTCGCTTCTCGACTAGCTTCCTCTTGGTGCCTTTACGCACGAGTTCAGTTTTCTTAGGTCGCTTCGGGCCGCGTTTCGGGGGCGGGATAGGTGGCTGCGGTGCCGGAGGCAGCGGCGGCATGGAATTATAAGTCGTGACGTAGGAGCCACTCGTGTCTGTGTAGGTAGTGACTGTGAGGAGCCTCTTGCGGCGAGCCCCTGCTGTGCGTTCTTCTTCAGACTCTGAGCCGGCGAGCGCGCTCAGCTCCTCCCTCTTGCGCAACTGTATGGCGCGCGCGTGGCGGCGGTCCACCGCGCGCGGGTGACACAGCTCACACATGTACGCGTCGGGGATATCGTTGCGGTCGATGCCCATGCAGTCCACGTGCTGCCACTCGCCGCAGCGGTCGCAGCAGATCATGTAGCCGTCGTCGTGGGTGAAGTCACACACGCAGCGAGTCTTTCCTTCGTCTTCCCCCTCGGGTGCGGTCTCGGTGTCGCTGCCGCCGGGCAAGCGTTCGCCCTCTACCGACGAGGCGCAGGATGCCGCGTCGTCTTCAGGAGGCGGGCCGATGGGCATCGTCGACGGCAGAGGCATTGACGGCGTCTGACTCGAGTGTACGGGTAAGTCGTATGTCGCCGTCGATACGATCACTGGCGAGTGACGCTTCAGGGGACTGAGCGGGGCGGGCGGCGGCGCGGCCGGTGACAGCACCGCGAGGGATACAAGCGACGTGTGAGAGGCCACTGGAACACTAGCGGGCGGTTCCAAGGGTGGCATGGGCGGTGGAGACGCTAACGTGGCCGGTGGCGGCGATGTAGGCGTGCCTGGCGCTGAGGGTTGTTTTTGTGCCGGCAGGGCGTAAGTATGATCCAACATTACTATACCGAGTGGTTGGAACGAGTACCGCCGAAGTTCCTCCCATAAGTTCGGTCTCTCCTCCGTTCCGATTAGATCATCTGCGGTCAGCATCGTAGTCTTATCTCCCCTGAAAAAAGAAATAACAACATTAAAATCTATTCAACATAGATAAATGGTGGGTAGAATAGCATGACAGAATAAGTATACTCACATGACAATTCGTTTCTGATTGTAAGGTCTGAGTTCAACGGTGTCTTCGATCGGAAGCGACGATATTGGTGTTAGAGTCGTTAGACTGTGATTGAGCGGGTTCTGGTTCTGTTGTAGCATTGGCAGCACCTTGGGTGTGGCGAGAGACTGGAGGATCTGTGCCGTTAGCTGCTGGTTTGCCGTCGCTTGTGCAGTAGAGAGCTGGTTGTCCGCAGTGCCATACGTCTGGACATATCGTAGGTTAGGAGTGGAACCAGATTGCACATAGTGTGGACCTCTGGGCCCACTCGTGCTCAGTGGCGCGGTCGACAGTAATACCGGCCCACATGGAGACTGAAGCACTAACCTCTCCCCCTTGGCAGGAAACTTTGACAAGGACATTGGTTGACTCTTTCCAGGAGGACTACCAACTTTTTGTATTATTTTCGACGTCCCAGAATCCTGAAATGATCCATATGACGATTGCTGACTTTTGTACGTCACATTGGCGACTGGCCATGACTTTGCTTCAGATTTATGAGAAGCATGGCTGCTGTGAGAAGGGCCTGCTTGCTGTATTATTTTAATTGGCCTCGATTGATTTTTCTGACTCGAAACTTGTCCAGATTTTGTTCCTTTGAATGTGTTTACAGATCTTCTTCCCGAATGCACCGACATCTTGTTAGGTCCAGAGACGACCCGCGATAAAATGTGGCACTGTGTGCCGCCTGATGACGCCGCTACCATAGCATTGAGATTAGCACCATTGTTCACTTTATTTAGAGTTTTATTAAGGTTTGTGCCTTTAGTAAACGTGTGGCTATAAGCAACGTTTTTAATTGGACTGCTATTTATAACACTTTGTGTAAGAGTAGAGCACCCAATAAGAGACTGGTTCTTTGGAGGTTTGCTACACAAAACTGAGCTGTTGAGATGCTTTTGGGATACTACATTAGTACTCAACCTGTACACATGATTTTGTGTAGCATAAACAGGGGTCACAATGTCCTTGGTTTGAGCGATATACTGTTGTGAATAAGTAGTATTTTTCGGCAATGATATGTTGCTCAAAATCTGAACTTTGGAAGTCTTGGGCCGGGTGATATAATTGGTTTCAGCAACAATATTGGGCCTTCGACCGACTTGATCATTACTGTAGCTCTCACTAGTTATAATTATTTGTGAGACACCAGGTTGTGATCTATCTTCATCTGCCTTGCTGTCCCCGGTACTGGTAGCAAGTATCGTTGGCAGCCATAATGTTTGTCCTGCAACATCTTGGGATACATTCTGAATGGCAGTGATATTGCTGACTGCTGCATCAACATTAATTGTAAAGTTTTGTGGCAATTTAGCCACATTTTGCACAATGGCAGTGCTCAGTGGAGCCTGTATCAGTGTGGCTGAGTTTTCTATATAGTTGCCATCGCTGGAATCATCTCCCTCTGAGATAAGTGGGTAAGCAATGTGACTCACATTTTCAACATTACCTTCTTCAATTCTAACAATATTAGCGAGTGTCTCTACAGACATATCTGTATCACTTCTCTTTTCTGCAATGTGGTATTCTATTTCTTTATCAGATTTGTTAGAGTGTATAATGCTTTCGTGATTAGTAGAATCAGGTTCAGGGTCACCCTGATTCGGAGATAAGGGCACAGCCCTCAACACTGGAGTTCTAATACTTTGTATATTCATATTATCTGCTAGTTTATGTTCCGATACAGGTTCATGGACATTTTCACTGGAGGTGGCCGGCCCGTAATCCTATAACAAACATTCACACATTATCCTATATGTTTAGTCATTGTTCATCCAATTAAAAGTGCATAATATAAAATATACAAATAAGAATTGTGTCAATGTTGGTACATTTTTTATCAAATGTTGGTCAGTTATGAAATACATTCAACTTTAATGTCCAGTTTATCACCCTGTAAGGGAAATAGTTACACACTCAAAGATATGTTGTATTATAAGTACATATTTAGGTTATTCTAAATCATTCTGTGAATGTTTTGCTAACAGTAAATGTCCCTTATCCAGTGAATTAATTATCATACAATCAACATAAATTGCAGCACAATGTAACTTGAAAAATAAACATACAATTATAATCAATTGTCCTGTACTTACAATACTTTTGATAAACAAACATACACGAGTTACCTACTTACCAAATTAATCTAAAAATCACTAAATGAAAAGGTTGGAATAAAACTACAGTTTCAAAACGTTTATTTCATAAAATGTCAGTCCTGAAAACACTGAGAGAAACATGATAATTTGTAAAAGTTAGATATAATTGCCTTTATGATTAGGAAACCTATTGTAGGTTCCTACCAAAGATGCAAACTATAGAAAAGTAAGAAAAAAGTTAACAGCAAAAAAGACAACGATGAAGTCATATACAGTGGTCTCACTATATGAGTTATGTATGTGTAGATTACAAAATATTTACAAAAATCTAGTAGCTTTGTGGATGTCTTTGTGTATGAGTTCTTAAGGTTGGTAAGCAATATTTCATGCGGAAATTTCACTGTACTCACTTGCCGGGCCGTTGATTCGTATTCTGATGAAGCTGACATGCTGTAAGTACTATCATCTTGGGTCAAACCCGAGATGATGCCTTGGAGTGCACCTCGGCCTCCAAATTTATTTCATGTGACTGCAACCGAAAATTGTTTCTTTACCCATGTATCTTCAGAATCGTCACAAATACAGCCGATGCACATCATAATGCTCTTGGTAAAATATTTTTAGTCCACAAATAGGATATGACCGTCGAGGTCATTGTTCCACAAAACTATTCGAAAGTCACTTTATTTCATTCCCTACGAGAAAATATAACGTAAAACACTATAATAGTTTATTTTCAGTGCGGCTACATAGGAATAATTACATAAAATTAGTGAATAGGTTAATCCTACTGCCGCCATTATTGAAGCACGGACATTGAAATGTCTGGCCAGCAAACATCAAAATAAGTAAACACTAACCTAAAACATGAAATCTAGGTGAAAAACAATGTTTTCATCGATAAATTACTAGAAAATAAACCGTAGACGATCTCACAACACTTGCTTGGTAACAAAGACACCGAAAATATAAGTACCTACGTATGAAAATGAGGTTTGTATATTTATATCTGGTCAATAAACTAATTATGACTTACACAGACACTTTTATGTAATTAAACAGAAAAATAATAACAAAAGTACTATAAAATCAAGGAATATTTGAAAAATCACAATAAGAAAGCTCTAGGAAATCCAGATGTAAACACTTTTCGAGAAAACACAAAATTATATGAGTTCTTACCTGTATTCGAACGAATTATAAACACCTACGATGTAGCGAAACTGTTTCCATCAAATAATTACATAGCACACTAGAAATAGGCCTCAAAGTTCGAAACTACGACCAAAACATTCACAAGAGTCGAAGATGGCGGCCATTGCATTTTCTTGATGCAAAACAACGGGGTCTCACGGAACATGTCCAACTACCAAGTACTTCCGGTCAGTGGCATATAAAATTATTTCATTTGGCCACTTCACAACTTCAAAAGCAAATATAAACCTATTATTTAAATAATTAGTTAAAAGTACTAATCACAAGAATTATTATTTTGCAATAGTTTAATAAAATAATGAAAATTATTTTAAAAGATTCTATTTTGGTCGTCGCTTGTTGTCTATTAGTAGAGTAAATAGATAATTATATCTTTTTTCTCTTTGGTACTGAACATAGACAATATCAAACTTTCACAAAAGTTGCGATCATAAATAAAAAAAAATAACAATAGTGCGTTCAAAGATTCTAAATGCCATGGAAACTTTTTTTTTGGCTTCGGTTACCTATTATGGCATTGGCCAAAGGAAGTCATAAAATAACACATGGCCACTTTGGAAATAGGAACTTCAACATCAATGTCAAAAACACGTTTTGTTTTCATTAATCTTTTTGAGGTTATTTTGAAATGTTAATTTTTCCGTGAACGAAATCGGTAATAATTATTTTTTGTTAGAAGAACAAATCCACAATGAACGATTTTGTACTAAACGATTCGGATACCGAGATAGATTCAGATGAAGAAGTGAGTATATTCCAAAAAATAATAAATACCACCATGTGTGCTAATAAATCTCAGCTATGCAATTCCTTGCAATTTCAAGACTTCTTTCCATATATAATTCATTCGTAATGTTTTAAAATATATTATTCTGTAATTTATCCATAGCTACAAGAAGCATTCGCCAAGGGGCTGCTAAAGCCGGGCTTGAACGAAGAGATTGAAAGAGTTGAAAAGAAATATGTTAACAACGTAGCCGATTTGAAGGCCAAGCTGAAAGAGATCAAACTGAATCTCCCATGGGTGGAGCTGCTGGATTTGGTGACCAGTGCTGCACCAATGGCTCCGGATATTGCAATGCAGATGCAAGAAACTGCTCAGAGGAGAAAGTAAGGCATCTTTAACTAACATTAGACCTTTCTACTGATACTGCTAGGTAAAAGGAATCGTCTCAATTTGAACCACAGTTCAGACAGTTTGTTAGAAAGTCAATTTCTTTAGATTCTTTCACCCAAATATTGGTTACGTTGGTTACATTTTGAGAAAACTGACTAGTCCTCAGACTCACCACGGTCTGAAGACATTGGGACAATCTGGAGTAGGCTCTCTTGGTGTCCGAAGCCCTTGCCATGTGGGATAAATTAGTGGGCTAGACCCTCTAGGATTTTAGACCCAGGCTATATGGTACCCACCCACCCTGGGCTTATGGGTTTACACCCATAAGCCCAGCACCCGGTTTGCTATTAACTTAAGCTCATTAGTAACAAAGTAACAAGCTCATTTCAAGCATAGTTGAACTACTAGGAAATGAAATTGTATCCTCCAAATTAAAAATGTAAAATTTACATACTTACATACAGCTTGTAGATAAAATAATCTTATACCATTGATCTTTTTATATTTATCTTGCATACAAGGAAAATGGAATATGCTTGAGACATTGCCTTTAGTCCTAATCCATAATATCTGAATGTATATTTACCAATTGATTTCAGAAACATAAAGGAGAACACAAAAGGTCACCAAACTTATGATGCGGCTCAGGACCCTGTTTTAAATGAATTCAAACGTGAGAACTTGATACATCGCCAAGCACAAGCTGCTGTGGTGGAAGGGATCAAAAGGTTGAAGGACCTTGGAGTATCTACTAAAAGGTATTGATTTTTTCTACAAAAAAAAGAAATCTAATTCTTCTTTCTAAATATTTAGCATTTCTACACTGATATTATAAAGAGCCAATCTTAATTGAAAAGGCAAAATCTAATTTTTCTTATTTTTATTAAGGCATAAGGAAAGATTTGTTTTTTGTAATGATTAGACTCTACTGATTTTAAAAAATACTGTACTGATTTTAATGAAATTTAACTATGAAGATATATTAAATCCTTAGGTGTAACATGGATATTCTCACGGGATTGGAAATCAGCTTGTAAAACCGCAGGACACTATTTTTGTGCCTATTGCCATCTACAGTATCGTCTATTTAGGCCACAATTATCACTATTTATCACCATTACTAATGTCAAATTTTGCTTAAATAATCATAATTTTCGAGGTTGCCTGGAACTGACCACTCTCAGTGGAAACGCTTATATTGTGCCACTTTATATTGAGTTTTTTATTTTTGATGAGTAATCAATCATTTCATTCCGAGTTTGAAGTCACCGACACGTGTGGCTCGGGATCGCTATATGTGGCGTCGTCGTATGGGCCTCCCGCCTAAGATCAGCAGTAGACTATAAGGGCTAAGAAGATGAATGAAGCCTTCTATCTTTTCAGACCTGAAGACTATTTCGCAGAAATGGCCAAAACAGATGAGCACATGCAGAAAGTGCGTAAGAATCTGATGGCGAAGCAGGCAACGCAAGCACGCACAGAGAAAGTCAGGCAGTTGAGAGAACAGAAGAAAATTGCTAAAAGAGTACAGGTGAGGATAAATTCTACTTTTGTTTTGCCTGGGTCTAAAATAATATGGCTATGGTATCCCTGCTCATGGTAAATGGCAACCAGAAGAGTTTCTTGGTGGGAGGCTTGGGCCGCAGCTTGTTACCATACCCTGGCCTAAGTCGTAGCACTCATCTGTGGTCTGATATGTAGACCGGTGCAGCCACAGAGGAAGTCATCTACATGAACAATTTTACAACTAGGGACTGGCTCAGGTGGATAATTTTACACCTAACCATCCAAGCTGTTTCTAGTAGATGCCTTGAGCAATAAACATAATAAATATTAAGCTTTTACTTACTAGAAATATTATACAACGAGAACTACCTACTTCATCAAAAATCCTTAAACCAAAAATCCAATAACCAGATTCAAACCTGTGCCCCTTACTTGCCAGGTGAGTGCGCTACCACTGCACACTAAAATATTGATTTACTAAACTTTTACTTGTTATTTTCAGACTGACACAAAACTAAAACAAGCAGCTGACAAGAAACACATGCTAGAACAATTAAAACGTGTCCGGAAAGGAAAGTCTGCTGACTTGGACTTCCTCGAAGACAATAAAACGAAAGGAAAGAAACCTCAAGGAAAAGAGAAAATAAAAGTAAACAAACGCAGAGCTATGAAAGACAAAAAGTTCGGTTTCGGTGGGAAAAAGAAAGGATCCAAGTTAAATACAAGAGATTCTACTAATAACATGGATGGATTTAACAGCTCGGCTAAGAAGAAACCTTTCAACTTTAAGACAAAGAATTTCACACCTAACAATAAGAAGAAAAATCAGAGGCCAGGGAAGTCGAAGAGAAAAGGTGGTAAAAGATAAATTTGATTGAATTTAGGTTTGTAAGATTATTGTAATAATATAAATGTTTAAAAATAATTTTGTCTTTATTCTTATTTATTTTAATTAAGTGCGAAAGGAAAAAACCTGCAATTAGTTTCGCTATCAGTATAAGCAGATGTTTTATTTGAAATAGCTATGCATT
>CAUEGO010000019.1:0-82399 GCA_958496205.1 Idaea biselata | reverse complement strand
AAACTTTATTGGCAATAGTTTATGTGTAAGTAGATACTTAATTAAGTAAACAAGTTTATGTTAGTCACTCCTTCATACAATCTATCTATCTTCAATCTATCTAGATTTCCAGATCGAGATAAATCTAAACACATAAGCTGTTTATCTCGATGTTCCTAGCTAGTAATAATTCAAATAGGCTCATCGGCAGATTTGCAACCCTGTCGGTCGATCTACAGGAGTAAAGTTCTGTATCCCCACAGCTTACATGAAGAGCCTTGGACTAATTTCATAAGGAGGGCAAAGAATTTACTTACGTAGATTTTAGTGCTCATTTTGACATCAAGGTGTTTTTACGAAAATCCTAGCAAATTCTCAAAAATACGTTTAATTAAGTAGATATTGGCTATATTTTTCTTTTTATTTTTGTATGTAGCTCAAGGCTATTTTTTTTAGGGACTCGCGTGGTCTAGACGTTGGGGTACCGACCCAAAGACAAGCCTCGCATCGCCGCAAGTGAAAATTTTTGAATGCGTATTTTTCCTTTAATTTTTTTTCTAGATATTACGTGAGATATTTCTCTTCTCCTTAACTCTGATTGGCTTTATTTTGGCGTATAGACCAACTCGTACTGTTCATAGTTTTGCCTCGGTGAGAAGCTTCATAATATTTGAGCGAGCTAATTTTTGTTTATAGTATTCGGCGCTTTGGCAAATCATGTTCTAACATTAACCTAACCTATACTAGTCGTAGTGCTCCGATTTGTATCACTGGGTTCACAAGGACAAAGAGACGTCAAGTCACCAACCAATCACAGAAGATGTTGTTTTGGATGTTCCGATCGACCAATCCGTGTGCTGAGTTCATAACAGCCGTGATTATTATTATAACAACAATGATTATTATCTAATTCTAAGTGTTTTTGCGATTTCCCTGGGATTTTCGCGAAAACCTTGCTTAACAAATTGTCCTACGACATGTACAATCTAGAAGGAATAGTTTCTACTTAAACTATATAAGGTCATGCATAATAAACTTACTGTCACTTTTTTTCGTTCCTCTTTCACGCCTTTACTACTGAACCGACTGTGATACAATTTGGTCTTAAGATAGAAGAGATTCTGTAACAATTCCCACTAATATTATAAATGCGAAGGTTTTTTTATGCTGTACTACCCCCCAGCCTAGTCAGCTATGCCCACAGGAAAGAATGATCTATCCCGTGGATTTCCTCACTATGAGCAGTATTGGTCTAGTGGTAGATACCTCGACTTTTATTCCGAAGGTCATGTGTTAGAAACACGGCCGACGCGCACTAACGTCTTTCTTCTTGCGTGCGTTGTTAATATTCCCCAAACGCTCATAAACTATTGCCATTTAAGTCCGCGACCTATAGCGACTCGTTTCCGCACCTTAAGTCTTCAAAGTAAGTACTTTGATTTTGAAGCCTTCCGTGACAATAGTAGCGATAGGCTCCAAAAATCAATATTCCCCAAACGCTCCCAAACTATTGCCATTTAAGTCCACGACCTATAGCGACTCGTTTCCGCACCTTAAGTCTTCAAAGTAAGTACTTTGATTTTGAAGCCTTCCGTGACAATAGTAGCGATAGGCTCCAAAAATCAATATTCCCCAAACGCTCCCAAACTATTGCCATTTAAGTACACGATCTATAGCGACTCGTTTCCGCACCTTAAGTCTTCAAAGTAAGTACTTTGATTTTGAAGCCTTCCGTGATAATAGTAGCGCGATAGGCTCCAAAAATCAATATTCCCCAAACGCTCCCAAACTATTGCCATTTAAGTCCACGACCTATAGCGACTCGTTTCCGCACCTTAAGTCTTCAAAGTAAGTACTTTGATTTTGAAGCCTTCCGTGATAATAGTAGCGCGATAGGCTCCAAAAATCAATATTCCCCAAACGCTCCCAAACTATTGCCATTTAAGTCCACGACCTATAGCGACTCGTTTTCGCACCTTAAGTCTTCAAAGTAAGTACTTTGATTTTGAAGCCTTCCGTGACAATAGTAGCGATAGGCTCCAAAAATCAATATTCCCCAAACGCTCCCAAACTATTGCCATTTGAGTCCACGATCTATAGCGACTCGTTTCCGCACCTTAAGTCTTCAAAGTAAGTACTTTGATTTTGAAGCCTTCCGTGATAATAGTAGCGCGATAGGCTCCGAAAATCAATATCCCTAAATGCTCCATAACTATTGCCATTTAAGTCCACGACCTTTAGCGACTCGTTTCCGCACCTTAAGTCTTCAAAGTAAGTACTTTGATTTTGAAGCCTTCCGTGATAATAGTAGCGATAGGCTCCAAAAATCAATATTCCCCAAACGCTCCCAAACTATTGCCATTTAAGTCCACGACCTTTAGCGACTCGTTTCCGCACCTTAAGTCTTCAAAGTTAGTACTTTGATTTTGAAGCCTTCCGTGATAATAGTAGGGATAGGCTCCAAAAATCAATATTCCCCAAACGCTCCCAAACTATTGCCATTTAAGTCCACGACCTATAGCGACTCGTTTCCACACCTTAAGTCTTCAAAGTTAGTACTTTGATTTTAAAGCCTTCCGTGACAATAGTAGCGATAGGTTCCAAAAATCAATATTCCCCAAACGCTCCCAAACTATTGCCATTTAAGTCCACGACCTATAGCGACTCGTTTCCGCACCTTAAGTCTTCAAAGTAAGTACTTTGATTATGAAGCCTTCCGTGAATAGTAGCGATAGGCTCCAAAAATCAATATTCCCCAAACGCTCCCAAACTATTGCCATTTAAGTCCACGACCTATAGCGACTCGTTTCCGCACCTTAAGTCTTCAAAGTAAGTACTTTGATTTTGAAGCCTTCCGTGATAATAGTAGCGCTCGCTATAGGCTCCAAAAATCAATATTCCCCAAACGCTCCCAAACTATTGCCATTTAAGTCCACGACCTATAGCGACTCGTTTCCGCACCTTAAGTCTTCAAAGTAAGTACTTTGATTTTGAAGCCTTCCGTGATAATAGTAGCGCGATAGGCTCCAAAAATCAATATTCCCCAAACGCTCCCAAACTATTGCCATTTAAGTCCACGACCTATAGCGACTCGTTTCCGCACCTTAAGTCTTCAAAGTAAGTACTTTGATTTTGAAGCCTTCCGTGATAATAGTAGCGCGATAGGCTCCAAAAATCAATATTCCCCAAACGCTCCCAAACTATTGCCATTTAAGTCCACGACCTATAGCGACTCGTTTCCGCACCTTTAGTCTTCAAAGTAAGTACTTTGATTTTGAAGCCTTCCGTGACAATAGTAGCGATAGGCTCCAAAAATCAATATTCCCCAAACGCTCCCAAACTATTGCCATTTGAGTCCAAGATCTATAGCGACTCGTTTCCGCACCTTAAGTCTTCAAAGTAAGTACTTTGATTTTGAAGCCTTCCGTGATAATAGTAGCGCGATAGGCTCCAAAAATCAATATTCCCCAAACGCTCCCAAACTATTGCCATTTAAGTCCACGACCTATAGCGACTCGTTTCCGCACCTTAAGTCTTCAAAGTAAGTACTTTGATTTTGAAGCCTTCCGTGATAATAGTAGCGCGATAGGCTCCAAAAATCAATATTCCCCAAACGCTCCCAAACTATTGCCATTTAAGTCCACGACCTATAGCGACTCGTTTCCGCACCTTAAGTCTTCAAATTAAGTACTTTGATTTTGAAGCCTTCCGTGACAATAGTAGCGATAGGCTCCAAAAATCAATATTCCCCAAACGCTCCCAAACTATTGCCATTTGAGTCCACGATCTATAGCGACTCGTTTCCGCACCTTAAGTCTTCAAAGTAAGTACTTTGATTTTGAAGCCTTCCGTGATAATAGTAGCGCGATAGGCTCCGAAAATCAATATTCCCCAAACGCTCCATAACTATTGCCATTTAAGTCCACGACCTTTAGCGACTCGTTTCCGCACCTTAAGTCTTCAAAGTAAGTACTTTGATTTTGAAGCCTTCCGTGATAATAGTAGGGATAGGCTCCAAAAATCAATATTCCCCAAACGCTCCCAAACTATTGCCATTTAAGTCCACGACCTATAGCGACTCGTTTCCGCACCTTAAGTCTTCAAAGTAAGTACTTTGATTTTGAAGCCTTCCGTGACAATAGTAGCGATAGGCTCCAAAAATCAATATTCCCCAAACGCTCCCAAACTATTGCCATTTAAGTCCACGACCTATAGCGACTCGTTTCCGCACCTTAAGTCTTCAAAGTAAGTACTTTGATTTTGAAGCCTTCCGTGATAATAGTAGCGCGATAGGCTCCAAAAATCAATATTCCCCAAACGCTCCCAAACTATTGCCATTTAAGTCCACGACCTATAGCGACTCGTTTCCGCACCTTAAGTCTTCAAAGTAAGTACTTTGATTTTGAAGCCTTCCGTGACAATAGTAGCGATAGGCTCCAAAAATCAATATTCCCCAAACGCTCCCAAACTATTGCCATTTGAGTCCACGATCTATAGCGACTCGTTTCCGCACCTTAAGTCTTCAAAGTAAGTACTTTGATTTTGAAGCCTTCCGTGATAATAGTAGCGTGATAGGCTCCGAAAATCAATATCCCTAAACGCTCCATAACTATTGCCATTTAAGTCCACGACCTTTAGCGACTCGTTTCCGCACCTTAAGTCTTCAAAGTAAGTACTTTGATTTTGAAGCCTTCCGTGATAATAGTAGGGATAGGCTCCAAAAATCAATATTCCCCAATTTCTCCCAAACTATTGCCATTTAAGTCCACGACCTATAGCGTTTCGTTTCCACACCTTAAGTCTTCAAAGTAAGTACTTTGATTTTGAAGCCTTCCGTGATAATTGTAGCGCGATAGGCTCCAAAAATCAATATTCCCCAAACGCTCCCAAACTATTGCCATTTAAGTCCACGACCTATAGCGACTCGTTTCCGCACCTTAAGTCTTCAAAGTAAGTACTTTGATTTTGAAGCCTTCCGTGACAATAGTAGCGATAGGTTCCAAAAATCAATATTCCCCAAACGCTCCCAAACTATTGCCATTTAAGTCCACGACCTATAGCGACTCGTTTCCGCACCTTAAGTCTTCAAAGTAAGTACTTTGATTTTGAAGCCTTCCGTGACAATAGTAGCGATAGGCTCCAAAAATCAATATTCCCCAAACGCTCCCAAACTATTGCCATTTAAGTACACGATCTATAGCGACTCGTTTCCGCACCTTAAGTCTTCAAAGTAAGTACTTTGATTTTGAAGCCTTCCGTGATAATAGTAGCGCGATAGGCTCCAAAAATCAATATTCCCCAAACGCTCCCAAACTATTGCCATTTAAGTCCACGACCTATAGCGACTCGTTTCCGCACCTTAAGTCTTCAAAGTAAGTACTTTGATTTTGAAGCCTTCCGTGACAATAGTGGCGATAGGCTCCAAAAATCAATATTCCCCAAACGCTCCCAAACTATTGCCATTTAAGTCCACGACCTATAGCGACTCGTTTCCGCACCTTAAGTCTTCAAAGTAAGTACTTTGATTTTGAAGCCTTCCGTGATAATAGTAGCGCGATAGGCTCCAAAAATCAATATTCCCCAAACGCTCCCAAACTATTGCCATTTAAGTCCACGACCTATAGCGACTCGTTTCCGCACCTTAAGTCTTCAAAGTAAGTACTTTGATTTTGAAGCCTTCCGTGATAATAGTAGCGCGATAGGCTCCAAAAATCAATATTCCCCAAACGCTCCCAAACTATTGCCATTTAAGTCCACGACCTATAGCGACTCGTTTCCGCACCTTAAGTCTTCAAAGTAAGTACTTTGATTTTGAAGCCTTCCGTGATAATAGTAGCGCTCGCTATAGGCTCCAAAAATCAATATTCCCCAAACGCTCCCAAACTATTGCCATTTAAGTCCACGACCTATAGCGACTCGTTTCCGCACCTTAAGTCTTCAAAGTAAGTACTTTGATTTTGAAGCCTTCCGTGATAATAGTAGCGCGATAGGCTCCAAAAATCAATATTCCCCAAACGCTCCCAAACTATTGCCATTTAAGTCCACGACCTATATTTTTTTTTTTTTTTTTTTTTTTTTTACGTTTATTCATTCGGATATTAGCAAGATATCTCTTTGACATGTCATTTTTTTATTTTTTATTTAATCTACTCTACTATGTCTTCGGATCGCGACCTCCATGACATGAGAAGAAGACACAAGAAACTCATGGGGTTTTTTTTTTGTATATTTTTTTTTTGCAGTAATCATGTGATTTACATTGTCGCATATATAATATTATTGAAGAACAGTGGAACTGGAGCAATAATCCATACTTGCTATAATAATCCTTACTAGCATTACAAGAGCGAAAGTAACTCTGTCTGTCTGTCTATCTGTTCAAATAAGTTATAATATACAAAATAATAAACATAAAAAAAATTATTTACTTAAAACACTATCTCATCCACAAACACACAACCCGCCCAACACCGCCCAAACCGCCCCGGGACCCACCATCAGAGTTCTGTGGTGCCAGCCTTGCATTCCTTTCCTACACTCTAGAATTTTATTATAAAATTCGTAGGTAGAACCATCTATTTACTCCTTTCCATAACTTATCCTGCTACTTTACCACAGAACTCCATGAATACGCCCCAGGACGAACCGAACCGAGCCGAACGAACCAAGCATTCGCGAACGCGACCGTGCCCCTGTCTGTCCCCGTCTTTCAATAAAGTATTCATTTCCATGGATTTTTATCGTTAATATAATCCGATGTATTATAGTATGCCATCCTGTACAGTTTGCTTTTAATATATGTTTTAAATTTATTAATGGACATGTCACACACATTCTTGGGTAACTTATTATAGTAGAGCATAGATGAGCTAGAGAAGGACCTGTTTATTTTCTGGAGCCTACTCCAGGGCACAGTTAGATCATCTTTATTTCTTAAATTAAATAAATGTATGTCCCGATTTTTAACAAGCTTGTCCTTATTTTTATGGACGTATAAAAGATTTTCGTAAATATATTGTGAATATACTGTTAAAATATTTATTTCTTTAAATTTTTCTCTAAGTGATTCTCTAGGGCCCAACCCGTAGATAGCTCGAACCGCTCTCTTCTGTAAAATGAAGATATCCTTAATATCTGCAGCACACCCCCACAGCAGGATGCCATATGACATAATGCTGTGGAAGTAGCCGAAATAGACCAGGCGGGCAGTCTTAATATCTGTGAATTCACGAATTTTCTTAACAGCGTAAGCTGCAGAACTTAGTCTAGCGGACAAAGCTTCCACATGTGGGCCCCATTGAAGCTTAGAGTCTAGAGTTATACCTAGAAAGACAGCCTTCTCAACCTTTTCGACTTCCTCGTTATTAATTTTCACTACAGTTTTGACATGTTTAACATTAGGAAGTGTGAATTTAATACATTTTGTTTTGGATCCATTCAGTAAAAGATTATTGGTATTGAACCAATATACTATTTTAGAGAGAGCATTGTTCACGTCGTCTATATTTAATTGGCGTCTTTTAACTTTAAATACCAATGAGGTATCATCTGCAAACAATACTATCTCATGTTTGTCCCTTACTAGGTAAGGTAGGTCATTAATATAAACTAAAAACAGGAATGGTCCTAATATGGATCCTTGAGGAACCCCCATTGTTACAGGAGAGCCGGGGGATCGTTTTCCGTTGACATCGACACACTGAACCCTATTGCTCAAATAGGAGGAAATAAGATCCAGAGCGCTATCTTTAATACCATAGTGATGTAGTTTCATGATCAATGTATCATGTTTAACGCAATCAAATGCCTTGGATAAGTCACAGAACACCCCATAGGCATCGTGTGACTCCTCCCAGGCTTTATATATACTTTGAAGTAATGCAATACCTGCATCAGTGGTATAGCGACTCGTTTCCGCACCTTAAGTCTTCAAAGTAAGTACTTTGATTTTGAAGCCTTCCGTGATAATAGTAGCGCGATAGGCTCCAAAAATCAATATTCCCCAAACGCTCCCAAACTATTGCCATTTAAGTCCACGACCTATAGCGACTCGTTTCCGCACCTTTAGTCTTCAAAGTAAGTACTTTGATTTTGAAGCCTTCCGTGACAATAGTAGCGATAGGCTCCAAAAATCAATATTCCCCAAACGCTCCCAAACTATTGCCATTTGAGTCCAAGATCTATAGCGACTCGTTTCCGCACCTTAAGTCTTCAAAGTAAGTACTTTGATTTTGAAGCCTTCCGTGATAATAGTAGCGCGATAGGCTCCAAAAATCAATATTCCCAAAACGCTCCCAAACTATTGCCATTTAAGTCCACGACCTATAGCGACTCGTTTCCGCACCTTAAGTCTTCAAAGTAAGTACTTTGATTTTGAAGCCTTCCGTGATAATAGTAGCGCGATAGGCTCCAAAAATCAATATTCCCCAAACGCTCCCAAACTATTGCCATTTAAGTCCACGACCTATAGCGACTCGTTTCCGCACCTTAAGTCTTCAAATTAAGTACTTTGATTTTGAAGCCTTCCGTGACAATAGTAGCGATAGGCTCCAAAAATCAATATTCCCCAAACGCTCCCAAACTATTGCCATTTGAGTCCACGATCTATAGCGACTCGTTTCCGCACCTTAAGTCTTCAAAGTAAGTACTTTGATTTTGAAGCCTTCCGTGATAATAGTAGCGCGATAGGCTCCGAAAATCAATATTCCCCAAACGCTCCATAACTATTGCCATTTAAGTCCACGACCTTTAGCGACTCGTTTCCGCACCTTAAGTCTTCAAAGTAAGTACTTTGATTTTGAAGCCTTCCGTGATAATAGTAGGGATAGGCTCCAAAAATCAATATTCCCCAAACGCTCCCAAACTATTGCCATTTAAGTCCACGACCTATAGCGACTCGTTTCCGCACCTTAAGTCTTCAAAGTAAGTACTTTGATTTTGAAGCCTTCCGTGACAATAGTAGCGATAGGCTCCAAAAATCAATATTCCCCAAACGCTCCCAAACTATTGCCATTTAAGTCCACGACCTATAGCGACTCGTTTCCGCACCTTAAGTCTTCAAAGTAAGTACTTTGATTTTGAAGCCTTCCGTGATAATAGTAGCGCGATAGGCTCCAAAAATCAATATTCCCCAAACGCTCCCAAACTATTGCCATTTAAGTCCACGACCTATAGCGACTCGTTTCCGCACCTTAAGTCTTCAAAGTAAGTACTTTGATTTTGAAGCCTTCCGTGACAATAGTAGCGATAGGCTCCAAAAATCAATATTCCCCAAACGCTCCCAAACTATTGCCATTTGAGTCCACGATCTATAGCGACTCGTTTCCGCACCTTAAGTCTTCAAAGTAAGTACTTTGATTTTGAAGCCTTCCGTGATAATAGTAGCGTGATAGGCTCCGAAAATCAATATCCCTAAACGCTCCATAACTATTGCCATTTAAGTCCACGACCTTTAGCGACTCGTTTCCGCACCTTAAGTCTTCAAAGTAAGTACTTTGATTTTGAAGCCTTCCGTGATAATAGTAGGGATAGGCTCCAAAAATCAATATTCCCCAATTTCTCCCAAACTATTGCCATTTAAGTCCACGACCTATAGCGTTTCGTTTCCACACCTTAAGTCTTCAAAGTAAGTACTTTGATTTTGAAGCCTTCCGTGATAATTGTAGCGCGATAGGCTCCAAAAATCAATATTCCCCAAACGCTCCCAAACTATTGCCATTTAAGTCCACGACCTATAGCGACTCGTTTCCGCACCTTAAGTCTTCAAAGTAAGTACTTTGATTTTGAAGCCTTCCGTGACAATAGTAGCGATAGGTTCCAAAAATCAATATTCCCCAAACGCTCCCAAACTATTGCCATTTAAGTCCACGACCTATAGCGACTCGTTTCCGCACCTTAAGTCTTCAAAGTAAGTACTTTGATTTTGAAGCCTTCCGTGACAATAGTAGCGATAGGCTCCAAAAATCAATATTCCCCAAACGCTCCCAAACTATTGCCATTTAAGTACACGATCTATAGCGACTCGTTTCCGCACCTTAAGTCTTCAAAGTAAGTACTTTGATTTTGAAGCCTTCCGTGATAATAGTAGCGCGATAGGCTCCGAAAATCAATATCCCTAAACGCTCCATAACTATTGCCATTTAAGTCCACGACCTTTAGCGACTCGTTTCCGCACCTTAAGTCTTCAAAGTAAGTACTTTGATTTTGAAGCCTTCCGTGATAATAGTAGGGATAGGCTCCAAAAATCAATATTCCCCAAACGCTCCCAAACTATTGCCATTTAAGTCCACGACCTATAGCGACTCGTTTCCACACCTTAAGTCTTCAAAGTTAGTACTTTGATTTTGAAGCCTTCCGTGACAATAGTAGCGATAGGTTCCAAAAATCAATATTCCCCAAACGCTCCCAAACTATTGCCATTTAAGTACACGATCTATAGCGACTCGTTTCCGCACCTTAAGTCTTCAAAGTAAGTACTTTGATTTTGAAGCCTTCCGTGATAATAGTAGCGCGATAGGCTCCAAAAATCAATATTCCCCAAACGCTCCCAAACTATTGCCATTTAAGTCCACGACCTATAGCGACTCGTTTCCGCACCTTAAGTCTTCAAAGTAAGTACTTTGATTTTGAAGCCTTCCGTGATAATAGTAGCGCTATAGGCTCCAAAAATCAATATTCCCCAAACGCTCCCAAACTATTGCCATTTAAGTCCACGACCTATAGCGACTCGTTTCCGCACCTTAAGTCTTCAAAGTAAGTACTTTGATTTTGAAGCCTTCCGTGATAATAGTAGCGCGATAGGCTCCGAAAATCAATATCCCTAAACGCTCCATAACTATTGCCATTTAAGTCCACGACCTTTAGCGACTCGTTTCCGCACCTTAAGTCTTCAAAGTAAGTACTTTGATTTTGAAGCCTTCCTTGATAATAGTAGGGATAGGCTCCAAAAATCAATATTCCCCAAACGCTCCATAACTATTGCCATTTAAGTCCACGACCTTTAGCGACTCGTTTCCGCACCTTAAGTCTTCAAAGTAAGTACTTTGATTTTGAAGCCGTCCGTGATAATGGTAGGGATAGGCTCCAAAAATCAATATTCCCCAAACGCTCCCAAACTATTGCCATTTAAGTCCACGACCTATAGCGACTCGTTTCCGCACCTTAAGTCTTCAAAGTAAGTACTTTGATTTTGAAGCCTTCCGTGACAATAGTAGCGATAGGCTCCAAAAATCAATATTCCCCAAACGCTCCCAAACTATTGCCATTTAAGTCCACGATCTATAGCGACTCGTTTCCGCACCTTAAGTCTTCAAAGTAAGTACTTTGATTTTGAAGCCTTCCGTGAATAGTAGCGATAGGCTCCAAAAATCAATATTCCCCAAACGCTCCCAAACTATTGCCATTTAAGTCCACGACCTATAGCGACTCGTTTCCGCACCTTAAGTCTTCAAAGTAAGTACTTTGATTTTGAAGCCTTCCGTGATAATAGTAGCGCTATAGGCTCCAAAAATCAATATTCCCCAAACGCTCCCAAACTATTGCCATTTAAGTCCACGACCTATAGCGACTCGTTTCCGCACCTTAAGTCTTCAAAGTAAGTACTTTGATTTTGAAGCCTTCCGTGATAATAGTAGCGCGATAGGCTCCAAAAATCAATATTCCCCAAACGCTCCCAAACTATTGCCATTTAAGTCCACGACCTATAGCGACTCGTTTCCGCACCTTAAGTCTTCAAAGTAAGTACTTTGATTTTGAAGCCTTCCGTGATAATAGTAGCGCGATAGGCTCCAAAAATCAATATTCCCCAAACGCTCCCAAACTATTGCCATTTAAGTCCACGACCTATAGCGACTCGTTTCCGCACCTTAAGTCTTCAAAGTAAGTACTTTGATTTTGAAGCCTTCCGTGATAATAGTAGCGCGATAGGCTCCAAAAATCAATATTCCCCAAACGCTCCCAAACTATTGCCATTTAAGTCCACGACCTATAGCGACTCGTTTCCGCACCTTAAGTCTTCAAAGTAAGTACTTTGATTTTGAAGCCTTCCGTGATAATAGTAGCGCGATAGGCTCCAAAAATCAATATTCCCCAAACGCTCCCAAACTATTGCCATTTAAGTCCACGACCTATAGCGACTCGTTTCCGCACCTTTAGTCTTCAAAGTAAGTACTTTGATTTTGAAGCCTTCCGTGACAATAGTAGCGATAGGCTCCAAAAATCAATATTCCCCAAACGCTCCCAAACTATTGCCATTTGAGTCCACGATCTATAGCGACTCGTTTCCGCACCTTAAGTCTTCAAAGTAAGTACTTTGATTTTGAAGCCTTCCGTGATAATAGTAGCGCGATAGGCTCCAAAAATCAATATTCCCCAAACTATTGCCATTTAAGTCCACGACCTATAGCGACTCGTTTCCGCACCTTAAGTCTTCAAAGTAAGTACTTTGATTTTGAAGCCTTCCGTGATAATAGTAGCGCGATAGGCTCCAAAAATCAATATTCCCCAAACGCTCCCAAACTATTGCCATTTAAGTCCACGACCTATAGCGACTCGTTTCCGCACCTTAAGTCTTCAAATTAAGTACTTTGATTTTGAAGCCTTCCGTGACAATAGTAGCGATAGGCTCCAAAAATCAATATTCCCGAAACGCTCCCAAACTATTGCCATTTAAGTCCACGACCTATAGCGACTCGTTTCCGCACCTTAAGTCTTCAAAGTAAGTACTTTGATTTTGAAGCCTTCCGTGATAATAGTAGCGCGATAGGCTCCGAAAATCAATATTCCCCAAACGCTCCATAACTATTGCCATTTAAGTCCACGACCTTTAGCGACTCGTTTCCGCACCTTAAGTCTTCAAAGTAAGTACTTTGATTTTGAAGCCTTCCGTGATAATAGTAGGGATAGGCTCCAAAAATCAATATTCCCCAAACGCTCCCAAACTATTGCCATTTAAGTCCACGACCTATAGCGACTCGTTTCCGCACCTTAAGTCTTCAAAGTAAGTACTTTGATTTTGAAGCCTTCCGTGACAATAGTAGCGATAGGCTCCAAAAATCAATATTCCCCAAACGCTCCCAAACTATTGCCATTTAAGTCCACGACCTATAGCGACTCGTTTCCGCACCTTAAGTCTTCAAAGTAAGTACTTTGATTTTGAAGCCTTCCGTGATAATAGTAGCGCTATAGGCTCCAAAAATCAATATTCCCCAAACGCTCCCAAACTATTGCCATTTAAGTCCACGACCTATAGCGACTCGTTTCCGCACCTTAAGTCTTCAAAGTAAGTACTTTGATTTTGAAGCCTTCCGTGACAATAGTAGCGATAGGCTCCAAAAATCAATATTCCCCAAACGCTCCCAAACTATTGCCATTTAAGTCCACGATCTATAGCGACTCGTTTCCGCACCTTAAGTCTTCAAAGTAAGTACTTTGATTTTGAAGCCTTCCGTGATAATAGTAGCGCGATAGGCTCCAAAAATCAATATTCCCCAAACTATTGCCATTTAAGTCCACGACCTATAGCGACTCGTTTCCGCACCTTAAGTCTTCAAAGTAAGTACTTTGATTTTGAAGCCTTCCGTGATAATAGTAGGGATAGGCTCCAAAAATCAATATTCCCCAAACGCTCCCAAACTATTGCCATTTAAGTCCACGACCTATAGCGACTCGTTTCCGCACCTTAAGTCTTCAAAGTAAGTACTTTGATTTTGAAGCCTTCCGTGACAATAGTAGCGATAGGCTCCAAAAATCAATATTCCCCAAACGCTCCCAAACTATTGCCATTTAAGTCCACGACCTATAGCGACTCGTTTCCGCACCTTAAGTCTTCAAAGTAAGTACTTTGATTTTGAAGCCTTCCGTGATAATAGTAGCGCTATAGGCTCCAAAAATCAATATTCCCCAAACGCTCCCAAACTATTGCCATTTAAGTCCACGACCTATAGCGACTCGTTTCCGCACCTTAAGTCTTCAAAGTAAGTACTTTGATTTTGAAGCCTTCCGTGACAATAGTAGCGATAGGCTCCAAAAATCAATATTCCTCAAACGCTCCCAAACTATTGCCATTTAAGTCCACGATCTATAGCGACTCGTTTCCGCACCTTAAGTCTTCAAAGTAAGTACTTTGATTTTGAAGCCTTCCGTGATAATAGTAGCGCGATAGGCTCCAAAAATCAATATTCCCCAAACTATTGCCATTTAAGTCCACGACCTATAGCGACTCGTTTCCGCACCTTAAGTCTTCAAAGTAAGTACTTTGATTTTGAAGCCTTCCGTGATAATAGTAGGGATAGGCTCCAAAAATCAATATTCCCCAAACGCTCCCAAACTATTGCCATTTAAGTCCACGACCTATAGCGACTCGTTTCCGCACCTTAAGTCTTCAAAGTAAGTACTTTGATTTTGAAGCCTTCCGTGACAATAGTAGCGATAGGCTCCAAAAATCAATATTCCCCAAACGCTCCCAAACTATTGCCATTTAAGTCCACGACCTATAGCGACTCGTTTCCGCACCTTAAGTCTTCAAAGTAAGTACTTTGATTTTGAAGCCTTCCGTGATAATAGTAGCGCTATAGGCTCCAAAAATCAATATTCCCCAAACGCTCCCAAACTATTGCCATTTAAGTCCACGACCTATAGCGACTCGTTTCCGCACCTTAAGTCTTCAAAGTAAGTACTTTGATTTTGAAGCCTCCGTGACAATAGTAGCGATAGGCTCCAAAAATCAATATTCCCCAAACGCTCCCAAACTATTGCCATTTAAGTCCACGATCTATAGCGACTCGTTTCCGCACCTTAAGTCTTCAAAGTAAGTACTTTGATTTTGAAGCCTTCCGTGATAATAGTAGCGCGATAGGCTCCAAAAATCAATATTCCCCAAACTATTGCCATTTAAGTCCACGACCTATAGCGACTCGTTTCCGCACCTTAAGTCTTCAAAGTAAGTACTTTGATTTTGAAGCCTTCCGTGATAATAGTAGCGCGATAGGCTCCAAAAATCAATATTCCCCAAACGCTCCCAAACTATTGCCATTTAAGTCCACGACCTATAGCGACTCGTTTCCGCACCTTAAGTCTTCAAAGTAAGTACTTTGATTTTGAAGCCTTCCGTGATAATAGTAGCGCGATAGGCTCCAAAAATCAATATTCCCCAAACGCTCCCAAACTATTGCCATTTAAGTCCACGACCTATAGCGACTCGTTTCCGCACCTTTAGTCTTCAAAGTAAGTACTTTGATTTTGAAGCCTTCCGTGACAATAGTAGCGATAGGCTCCAAAAATCAATATTCCCCAAACGCTCCCAAACTATTGCCATTTGAGTCCACGATCTATAGCGACTCGTTTCCGCACCTTAAGTCTTCAAAGTAAGTACTTTGATTTTGAAGCCTTCCGTGATAATAGTAGCGCGATAGGCTCCAAAAATCAATATTCCCCAAACGCTCCCAAACTATTGCCATTTAAGTCCACGACCTATAGCGACTCGTTTCCGCACCTTAAGTCTTCAAATTAAGTACTTTGATTTTGAAGCCTTCCGTGACAATAGTAGCGATAGGCTCCAAAAATCAATATTCCCCAAACGCTCCCAAACTATTGCCATTTGAGTCCACGATCTATAGCGACTCGTTTCCGCACCTTAAGTCTTCAAAGTAAGTACTTTGATTTTGAAGCCTTCCGTGATAATAGTAGGGATAGGCTCCAAAAATCAATATTCCCCAAACGCTCCCAAACTATTGCCATTTAAGTCCACGACCTATAGCGACTCGTTTCCGCACCTTAAGTCTTCAAAGTAAGTACTTTGATTTTGAAGCCTTCCGTGATAATAGTAGCGCGATAGGCTCCAAAAATCAATATTCCCCAATTTCTCCCAAACTATTGCCATTTAAGTCCACGATCTATAGCGACTCGTTTCCGCACCTTAAGTCTTCAAAGTAAGTACTTTGATTTTGAAGCCTTCCGTGATAATAGTAGCGCGATAGGCTCCAAAAATCAATATTCCCCAAACTATTGCCATTTAAGTCCACGACCTATAGCGACTCGTTTCCGCACCTTAAGTCTTCAAAGTAAGTACTTTGATTTTGAAGCCTTCCGTGATAATAGTAGCGATAGGCTCCAAAAATCAATATTCCCCAAACGCTCCCAAACTATTGCCATTTAAGTCCACGACCTATAGCGACTCGTTTCCGCACCTTAAGTCTTCAAAGTAAGTACTTTGATTTTGAAGCCTTCCGTGATAATAGTAGCGCTATAGGCTCCAAAAATCAATATTCCCCAAACGCTCCCAAACTATTGCCATTTAAGTCCACGACCTATAGCGACTCGTTTCCGCACCTTAAGTCTTCAAAGTAAGTACTTTGATTTTGAAGACTTCCGTGATAATAGTAGCGCGATAGGCTCCAAAAATCAATATTCCCCAAACGCTCCCAAACTATTGCCATTTAAGTCCACGACCTATAGCGACTCGTTTCCGCACCTTAAGTCTTCAAAGTAAGTACTTTGATTTTGAAGCCTTCCGTGATAATAATAGCGCGATAGGCTCCAAAAATCAATATTCCCGAAACGCTCCCAAACTATTGCCATTTAAGTCCACGACCTATAGCGACTCGTTTCCGCACCTTTAGTCTTCAAAGTAAGTACTTTGATTTTGAAGCCTTCCGTGACAATAGTAGCGATAGGCTCCAAAAATCAATATTCCCCAAACGCTCCCAAACTATTGCCATTTGAGTCCACGATCTATAGCGACTCGTTTCCGCACCTTAAGTCTTCAAAGTAAGTACTTTGATTTTGAAGCCTTCCGTGATAATAGTAGCGCGATAGGCTCCAAAAATCAATATTCCCCAAACGCTCCCAAACTATTGCCATTTGAGTCCACGATCTATAGCGACTCGTTTCCGCACCTTAAGTCTTCAAAGTAAGTACTTTGATTTTGAAGCCTTCCGTGATAATAGTAGCGCGATAGGCTCCGAAAATCAATATCCCTAAACGCTCCATAACTATTGCCATTTAAGTCCACGACCTTTAGCGACTCGTTTCCGCACCTTAAGTCTTCAAAGTAAGTACTTTGATTTTGAAGCCTTCCGTGATAATAGTAGGGATAGGCTCCAAAAATCAATATTCCCCAAACGCTCCATAACTATTGCCATTTAAGTCCACGACCTTTAGCGACTCGTTTCCGCACCTTAAGTCTTCAAAGTAAGTACTTTGATTTTGAAGCCTTCCGTGAATAGTAGCGATAGGCTCCAAAAATCAATATTCCCCAAACGCTCCCAAACTATTGCCATTTAAGTCCACGACCTATAGCGACTCGTTTCCGCACCTTAAGTCTTCAAAGTAAGTACTTTGATTTTGAAGCCTTCCGTGATAATAGTAGCGCTTATAGGCTCCAAAAATCAATATTCCCCAAACGCTCCCAAACTATTGCCATTTAAGTCCACGACCTATAGCGACTCGTTTCCGCACCTTAAGTCTTCAAAGTAAGTACTTTGATTTTGAAGCCTTCCGTGATAATAGTAGCGCGATAGGCTCCAAAAATCAATATTCCCCAAACGCTCCCAAACTATTGCCATTTAAGTCCACGACCTATAGCGACTCGTTTCCGCACCTTAAGTCTTCAAAGTAAGTACTTTGATTTTGAAGCCTTCCGTGATAATAGTAGCGCGATAGGCTCCAAAAATCAATATTCCCCAAACGCTCCCAAACTATTGCCATTTAAGTCCACGACCTATAGCGACTCGTTTCCGCACCTTAAGTCTTCAAAGTAACTACTTTGATTTTGAAGCCTTCAGTGATAATAGTAGCGCGATAGGCTCCAAAAATCAATATTCCCCAAACGCTCCCAAACTATTGCCATTTAAGTCCACGACCTATAGCGACTCGTTTCCGCACCTTAAGTCTTCAAAGTAAGTACTTTGATTTTGAAGCCTTCCGTGATAATAGTAGCGCTATAGGCTCCAAAAATCAATATTCCCCAAACGCTCCCAAACTATTGCCATTTAAGTCCACGACCTATAGCGACTCGTTTCCGCACCTTAAGTCTTCAAAGTAAGTACTTTGATTTTGAAGCCTTCCGTGACAATAGTAGCGATAGGCTCCAAAAATCAATATTCCCCAAACGCTCCCAAACTATTGCCATTTAAGTCCACGATCTATAGCGACTCGTTTCCGCACCTTAAGTCTTCAAAGTAAGTACTTTGATTTTGAAGCCTTCCGTGATAATAGTAGCGCGATAGGCTCCAAAAATCAATATTCCCCAAACTATTGCCATTTAAGTCCACGACCTATAGCGACTCGTTTTCGCACCTTAAGTCTTCAAAGTAAGTACTTTGATTTTGAAGCCTTCCGTGATAATAGTAGCGCGATAGGCTCCAAAAATCAATATTCCCCAAACGCTCCCAAACTATTGCCATTTAAGTCCACGACCTATAGCGACTCGTTTCCGCACCTTAAGTCTTCAAAGTAAGTACTTTGATTTTGAAGCCTTCCGTGATAATAGTAGCGCTATAGGCTCCAAAAATCAATATTCCCCAAACGCTCCCAAACTATTGCCATTTAAGTCCACGACCTATAGCGACTCGTTTCCGCACCTTAAGTCTTCAAAGTAAGTACTTTGATTTTGAAGACTTCCGTGATAATAGTAGCGCGATAGGCTCCAAAAATCAATATTCCCCAAACGCTCCCAAACTATTGCCATTTAAGTCCACGACCTATAGCGACTCGTTTCCGCACCTTAAGTCTTCAAAGTAAGTACTTTGATTTTGAAGCCTTCCGTGATAATAATAGCGCGATAGGCTCCAAAAATCAATATTCCCGAAACGCTCCCAAACTATTGCCATTTAAGTCCACGACCTATAGCGACTCGTTTCCGCACCTTTAGTCTTCAAAGTAAGTACTTTGATTTTGAAGCCTTCCGTGACAATAGTAGCGATAGGCTCCAAAAATCAATATTCCCCAAACGCTCCCAAACTATTGCCATTTGAGTCCACGATCTATAGCGACTCGTTTCCGCACCTTAAGTCTTCAAAGTAAGTACTTTGATTTTGAAGCCTTCCGTGATAATAGTAGCGCGATAGGCTCCAAAAATCAATATTCCCCAAACGCTCCCAAACTATTGCCATTTGAGTCCACGATCTATAGCGACTCGTTTCCGCACCTTAAGTCTTCAAAGTAAGTACTTTGATTTTGAAGCCTTCCGTGATAATAGTAGCGCGATAGGCTCCGAAAATCAATATCCCTAAACGCTCCATAACTATTGCCATTTAAGTCCACGACCTTTAGCGACTCGTTTCCGCACCTTAAGTCTTCAAAGTAAGTACTTTGATTTTGAAGCCTTCCGTGATAATAGTAGGGATAGGCTCCAAAAATCAATATTCCCCAAACGCTCCATAACTATTGCCATTTAAGTCCACGACCTTTAGCGACTCGTTTCCGCACCTTAAGTCTTCAAAGTAAGTACTTTGATTTTGAAGCCTTCCGTGAATAGTAGCGATAGGCTCCAAAAATCAATATTCCCCAAACGCTCCCAAACTATTGCCATTTAAGTCCACGACCTATAGCGACTCGTTTCCGCACCTTAAGTCTTCAAAGTAAGTACTTTGATTTTGAAGCCTTCCGTGATAATAGTAGCGCTTATAGGCTCCAAAAATCAATATTCCCCAAACGCTCCCAAACTATTGCCATTTAAGTCCACGACCTATAGCGACTCGTTTCCGCACCTTAAGTCTTCAAAGTAAGTACTTTGATTTTGAAGCCTTCCGTGATAATAGTAGCGCGATAGGCTCCAAAAATCAATATTCCCCAAACGCTCCCAAACTATTGCCATTTAAGTCCACGACCTATAGCGACTCGTTTCCGCACCTTAAGTCTTCAAAGTAAGTACTTTGATTTTGAAGCCTTCCGTGATAATAGTAGCGCGATAGGCTCCAAAAATCAATATTCCCCAAACGCTCCCAAACTATTGCCATTTAAGTCCACGACCTATAGCGACTCGTTTCCGCACCTTAAGTCTTCAAAGTAACTACTTTGATTTTGAAGCCTTCAGTGATAATAGTAGCGCGATAGGCTCCAAAAATCAATATTCCCCAAACGCTCCCAAACTATTGCCATTTAAGTCCACGACCTATAGCGACTCGTTTCCGCACCTTAAGTCTTCAAAGTAAGTACTTTGATTTTGAAGCCTTCCGTGATAATAGTAGCGCGATAGGCTCCAAAAATCAATATTCCCCAAACGCTCCCAAACTATTGCCATTTAAGTCCACGACCTATAGCGACTCGTTTCCGCACCTTTAGTCTTCAAAGTAAGTACTTTGATTTTGAAGCCTTCCGTGACAATAGTAGCGATAGGCTCCAAAAATCAATATTCCCCAAACGCTCCCAAACTATTGCCATTTGAGTCCACGATCTATAGCGACTCGTTTCCGCACCTTAAGTCTTCAAAGTAAGTACTTTGATTTTGAAGCCTTCCGTGATAATAGTAGCGCGATAGGCTCCAAAAATCAATATTCCCCAAACGCTCCCAAACTATTGCCATTTAAGTCCACGACCTATAGCGACTCGTTTCCGCACCTTAAGTCTTCAAAGTAAGTACTTTGATTTTGAAGCCTTCCGTGATAATAGTAGCGCTATAGGCTCCAAAAATCAATATTCCCCAAACGCTCCCAAACTATTGCCATTTAAGTCCACGACCTATAGCGACTCGTTTCCGCACCTTAAGTCTTCAAAGTAAGTACTTTGATTTTGAAGCCTTCCGTGATAATAGTAGCGCGATAGGCTCCAAAAATCAATATTCCCCAAACGCTCCCAAACTATTGCCATTTAAGTCCACGACCTATAGCGACTCGTTTCCGCACCTTAAGTCTTCAAAGTAAGTACTTTGATTTTGAAGCCTTCCGTGATAATAGTAGCGCGATAGGCTCCAAAAATCAATATTCCCCAAACGCTCCCAAACTATTGCCATTTAAGTCCACGACCTATAGCGACTCGTTTCCGCACCTTTAGTCTTCAAAGTAAGTACTTTGATTTTGAAGCCTTCCGTGACAATAGTAGCGATAGGCTCCAAAAATCAATATTCCCCAAACGCTCCCAAACTATTGCCATTTGAGTCCACGATCTATAGCGACTCGTTTCCGCACCTTAAGTCTTCAAAGTAAGTACTTTGATTTTGAAGCCTTCCGTGATAATAGTAGCGCGATAGGCTCCAAAAATCAATATTCCCCAAACGCTCCCAAACTATTGCCATTTAAGTCCACGACCTATAGCGACTCGTTTCCGCACCTTAAGTCTTCAAAGTAAGTACTTTGATTTTGAAGCCTTCCGTGATAATAGTAGCGCGATAGGCTCCAAAAATCAATATTCCCCAAACGCTCCCAAACTATTGCCATTTAAGTCCACGACCTATAGCGACTCGTTTCCGCACCTTAAGTCTTCAAAGTAACTACTTTGATTTTGAAGCCTTCAGTGATAATAGTAGCGCGATAGGCTCCAAAAATCAATATTCCCCAAACGCTCCCAAACTATTGCCATTTAAGTCCACGACCTATAGCGACTCGTTTCCGCACCTTAAGTCTTCAAAGTAAGTACTTTGATTTTGAAGCCTTCCGTGATAATAGTAGCGCGATAGGCTCCAAAAATCAATATTCCCCAAACGCTCCCAAACTATTGCCATTTAAGTCCACGACCTATAGCGACTCGTTTCCGCACCTTTAGTCTTCAAAGTAAGTACTTTGATTTTGAAGCCTTCCGTGACAATAGTAGCGATAGGCTCCAAAAATCAATATTCCCCAAACGCTCCCAAACTATTGCCATTTGAGTCCACGATCTATAGCGACTCGTTTCCGCACCTTAAGTCTTCAAAGTAAGTACTTTGATTTTGAAGCCTTCCGTGATAATAGTAGCGCGATAGGCTCCAAAAATCAATATTCCCCAAACGCTCCCAAACTATTGCCATTTAAGTCCACGACCTATAGCGACTCGTTTCCGCACCTTAAGTCTTCAAAGTAAGTACTTTGATTTTGAAGCCTTCCGTGATAATAGTAGCGCGATAGGCTCCAAAAATCAATATTCCCCAAACGCTCCCAAACTATTGCCATTTGAGTCCACGATCTATAGCGACTCGTTTCCGCACCTTAAGTCTTCAAAGTAAGTACTTTGATTTTGAAGCCTTCCGTGATAATAGTAGCGCGATAGGCTCCAAAAATCAATATTCCCCAAACGCTCCCAAACTATTGCCATTTAAGTCCACGACCTATAGCGACTCGTTTCCGCACCTTAAGTCTTCAAAGTAAGTACTTTGATTTTGAAGCCTTCCGTGACAATAGTAGCGATAGGCTCCAAAAATCAATATTCCCCAAACGCTCCCAAACTATTGCCATTTGAGTCCACGATCTATAGCGACTCGTTTCCGCACCTTAAGTCTTCAAAGTAAGTACTTTGATTTTGAAGCCTTCCGTGATAATAGTAGCGCGATAGGCTCCGAAAATCAATATCCCTAAACGCTCCATAACTATTGCCATTTAAGTCCACGACCTATAGCGACTCGTTTCCGCACCTTTAGTCTTCAAAGTAAGTACTTTGAATTTGAAGCCTTCCGTGATAATAGTAGGGATAGGCTCCAAAAATCAATATTCCCCAAACGCTCCATAACTATTGCCATTTAAGTCCACGACCTTTAGCGACTCGTTTCCGCACCTTAAGTCTTCAAAGTAAGTACTTTGATTTTGAAGCCTTCCGTGATAATAGTAGGGATAGGCTCCAAAAATCAATATTCCCCAAACGCTCCCAAACTATTGCCATTTAAGTCCACGACCTATAGCGACTCGTTTCCGCACCTTAAGTCTTCAAAGTAAGTACTTTGATTTTGAAGCCTTCCGTGACAATAGTAGCGATAGGCTCCAAAAATCAATATTCCCCAAACGCTCCCAAACTATTGCCATTTAAGTCCACGACCTATAGTGACTCGTTTCCGCACCTTAAGTCTTCAAAGTAAGTACTTTGATTTTGAAGCCTTCCGTGATAATAGTAGCGCTATAGGCTCCAAAAATCAATATTCCCCAAACGCTCCCAAACTATTGCCATTTAAGTCCACGACCTATAGCGACTCGTTTCCGCACCTT
This sequence comes from Idaea biselata, assembly GCA_958496205.1. Lineage (NCBI taxonomy): Eukaryota > Metazoa > Arthropoda > Insecta > Lepidoptera > Geometridae > Idaea > Idaea biselata. Next base: position 59,318 of record CAUEGO010000019.1, on the reverse strand, counting down.
AAGTCTTCAAAGTAAGTACTTTGATTTTGAAGCCTCCGTGACAATAGTAGCGATAGGCTCCAAAAATCAATATTCCCCAAACGCTCCCAAACTATTGCCATTTAAGTCCACGATCTATAGCGACTCGTTTCCGCACCTTAAGTCTTCAAAGTAAGTACTTTGATTTTGAAGCCTTCCGTGATAATAGTAGCGCGATAGGCTCCAAAAATCAATATTCCCGAAACGCTCCCAAACTATTGCCATTTAAGTCCACGACCTATAGCGACTCGTTTCCGCACCTTTAGTCTTCAAAGTAAGTACTTTGATTTTGAAGCCTTCCGTGACAATAGTAGCGATAGGCTCCAAAAATCAATATTCCCCAAACGCTCCCAAACTATTGCCATTTGAGTCCACGATCTATAGCGACTCGTTTCCGCACCTTAAGTCTTCAAAGTAAGTACTTTGATTTTGAAGCCTTCCGTGATAATAGTAGCGCGATAGGCTCCAAAAATCAATATTCCCCAAACGCTCCCAAACTATTGCCATTTAAGTCCACGACCTATAGCGACTCGTTTCCGCACCTTAAGTCTTCAAAGTAAGTACTTTGATTTTGAAGCCTTCCGTGATAATAGTAGCGCGATAGGCTCCAAAAATCAATATTCCCCAAACGCTCCCAAACTATTGCCATTTAAGTCCACGACCTATAGCGACTCGTTTCCGCACCTTAAGTCTTCAAAGTAAGTACTTTGATTTTGAAGCCTTCCGTGATAATAGTAGCGCGATAGGCTCCAAAAATCAATATTTCCCAATTTCTCCCAAACTATTGCCATTTAAGTCCACGACCTATAGCGTTTCGTTTCCACACCTTAAGTCTTCAAAGTAAGTACTTTGATTTTGAAGCCTTCCGTGATAATAGTAGCGCGATAGGCTCCAAAAATCAATATTCCCCAAACGCTCCCAAACTATTGCCATTTAAGTCCACGACCTATAGCGACTCGTTTCCGCACCTTAAGTCTTCAAAGTAAGTACTTTGATTTTGAAGCCTTCCGTGATAATAGTAGCGCTATAGGCTCCAAAAATCAATATTCGCCAAACGCTCTCAAACTATTGCCATTTAAGTCCACGACCTATAGCGACTCGTTTCCGCACCTTAAGTCTTCAAAGTAAGTACTTTGATTTTGAAGCCTTTCGTGATAATAGTAGCGCGATAGGCTCCAAAAATCAATATTCCCCAAACGCTCCCAAACTATTGCCATTTAAGTTCACGACCTATAGCGACTCGTTTCCGCACCTTAAGTCTTCAAAGTAAGTACTTTGATTTTGAAGCCTTCCGTGATAATAGTAGCGCGATAGGCTCCAAAAATCAATATTCCCCAAACGCTTCCAAACTATTGCCATTTAAGTCCACGACCTATAGCGACTCGTTTCCGCACCTTAAGTCTTCAAAGTAAGTACTTTGATTTTGAAGCCTTCCGTGACAATAGTAGCGATAGGCTCCAAAAATCAATATTTCCCAAACGCTCCCAAACTATTGCCATTTAAGTCCACGACCTATAGCGACTCGTTTCCGCACCTTAAGTCTTCAAATTAAGTACTTTGATTTTGAAGCCTTCCGTGACAAATAGTAGCGATAGGCTCCAAAAATCAATATTCCCCAAACGCTCCCAAACTATTGCCATTTGAGTCCACGATCTATAGCGACTCGTTTCCGCACCTTAAGTCTTCAAAGTAAGTACTTTGATTTTGAAGCCTTCCGTGATAATAGTAGCGCGATAGGCTCCGAAAATCAATATCCCTAAACGCTCCATAACTATTGCCATTTAAGTCCACGACCTATAGCGACTCGTTTCCGCACCTTAAGTCTTCAAATTAAGTACTTTGATTTTGAAGCCTTCCGTGACAATAGTAGCGATAGGCTCCAAAAATCAATATTCCCCAAACGCTCCCAAACTATTGCCATTTGAGTCCACGATCTATAGCGACTCGTTTCCGCACCTTAAGTCTTCAAAGTAAGTACTTTGATTTTGAAGCCTTCCGTGATAATAGTAGGGATAGGCTCCAAAAATCAATATTCCCCAAACGCTCCCAAACTATTGCCATTTAAGTCCACGACCTATAGCGACTCGTTTCCGCACCTTAAGTCTTCAAAGTAAGTACTTTGATTTTGAAGCCTTCCGTGATAATAGTAGCGCGATAGGCTCCAAAAATCAATATTCCCCAATTTCTCCCAAACTATTGCCATTTAAGTCCACGACCTATAGCGTTTCGTTTCCACACCTTAAGTCTTCAAAGTAAGTACTTTGATTTTGAAGCCTTCCGTGATAATAGTAGCGCGATAGGCTCCAAAAATCAATATTCCCCAAACGCTCCCAAACTATTGCCATTTAAGTCCACGACCTATAGCGACTCGTTTCCGCACCTTAAGTCTTCAAAGTAAGTACTTTGATTTTGAAGCCTTCCGTGACAATAGTAGCGATAGGCTCCAAAAATCAATATTCCCCAAACGCTCCCAAACTATTGCCATTTAAGTCCACGATCTATAGCGACTCGTTTCCGCACCTTAAGTCTTCAAAGTAAGTACTTTGATTTTGAAGCCTTCCGTGATAATAGTAGCGCGATAGGCTCCAAAAATCAATATTCCCGAAACGCTCCCAAACTATTGCCATTTAAGTCCACGACCTATAGCGACTCGTTTCCGCACCTTTAGTCTTCAAAGTAAGTACTTTGATTTTGAAGCCTTCCGTGACAATAGTAGCGATAGGCTCCAAAAATCAATATTCCCCAAACGCTCCCAAACTATTGCCATTTGAGTCCACGATCTATAGCGACTCGTTTCCGCACCTTAAGTCTTCAAAGTAAGTACTTTGATTTTGAAGCCTTCCGTGATAATAGTAGCGCGATAGGCTCCAAAAATCAATATTCCCCAAACGCTCCCAAACTATTGCCATTTAAGTCCACGACCTATAGCGACTCGTTTCCGCACCTTAAGTCTTCAAAGTAAGTACTTTGATTTTGAAGCCTTCCGTGATAATAGTAGCGCGATAGGCTCCAAAAATCAATATTCCCCAAACGCTCCCAAACTATTGCCATTTAAGTCCACGACCTATAGCGACTCGTTTCCGCACCTTAAGTCTTCAAAGTAAGTACTTTGATTTTGAAGCCTTCCGTGATAATAGTAGCGCGATAGGCTCCAAAAATCAATATTTCCCAATTTCTCCCAAACTATTGCCATTTAAGTCCACGACCTATAGCGTTTCGTTTCCACACCTTAAGTCTTCAAAGTAAGTACTTTGATTTTGAAGCCTTCCGTGATAATAGTAGCGCGATAGGCTCCAAAAATCAATATTCCCCAAACGCTCCCAAACTATTGCCATTTAAGTCCACGACCTATAGCGACTCGTTTCCGCACCTTAAGTCTTCAAAGTAAGTACTTTGATTTTGAAGCCTTCCGTGATAATAGTAGCGCTATAGGCTCCAAAAATCAATATTCGCCAAACGCTCTCAAACTATTGCCATTTAAGTCCACGACCTATAGCGACTCGTTTCCGCACCTTAAGTCTTCAAAGTAAGTACTTTGATTTTGAAGCCTTTCGTGATAATAGTAGCGCGATAGGCTCCAAAAATCAATATTCCCCAAACGCTCCCAAACTATTGCCATTTAAGTTCACGACCTATAGCGACTCGTTTCCGCACCTTAAGTCTTCAAAGTAAGTACTTTGATTTTGAAGCCTTCCGTGATAATAGTAGCGCGATAGGCTCCAAAAATCAATATTCCCCAAACGCTTCCAAACTATTGCCATTTAAGTCCACGACCTATAGCGACTCGTTTCCGCACCTTAAGTCTTCAAAGTAAGTACTTTGATTTTGAAGCCTTCCGTGACAATAGTAGCGATAGGCTCCAAAAATCAATATTTCCCAAACGCTCCCAAACTATTGCCATTTAAGTCCACGACCTATAGCGACTCGTTTCCGCACCTTAAGTCTTCAAATTAAGTACTTTGATTTTGAAGCCTTCCGTGACAAATAGTAGCGATAGGCTCCAAAAATCAATATTCCCCAAACGCTCCCAAACTATTGCCATTTGAGTCCACGATCTATAGCGACTCGTTTCCGCACCTTAAGTCTTCAAAGTAAGTACTTTGATTTTGAAGCCTTCCGTGATAATAGTAGCGCGATAGGCTCCGAAAATCAATATCCCTAAACGCTCCATAACTATTGCCATTTAAGTCCACGACCTATAGCGACTCGTTTCCGCACCTTAAGTCTTCAAATTAAGTACTTTGATTTTGAAGCCTTCCGTGACAATAGTAGCGATAGGCTCCAAAAATCAATATTCCCCAAACGCTCCCAAACTATTGCCATTTGAGTCCACGATCTATAGCGACTCGTTTCCGCACCTTAAGTCTTCAAAGTAAGTACTTTGATTTTGAAGCCTTCCGTGATAATAGTAGGGATAGGCTCCAAAAATCAATATTCCCCAAACGCTCCCAAACTATTGCCATTTAAGTCCACGACCTATAGCGACTCGTTTCCGCACCTTAAGTCTTCAAAGTAAGTACTTTGATTTTGAAGCCTTCCGTGATAATAGTAGCGCGATAGGCTCCAAAAATCAATATTCCCCAATTTCTCCCAAACTATTGCCATTTAAGTCCACGACCTATAGCGTTTCGTTTCCACACCTTAAGTCTTCAAAGTAAGTACTTTGATTTTGAAGCCTTCCGTGATAATAGTAGCGCGATAGGCTCCAAAAATCAATATTCCCCAAACGCTCCCAAACTATTGCCATTTAAGTCCACGACCTATAGCGACTCGTTTCCGCACCTTAAGTCTTCAAAGTAAGTACTTTGATTTTGAAGCCTTCCGTGACAATAGTAGCGATAGGCTCCAAAAATCAATATTCCCCAAACGCTCCCAAACTATTGCCATTTAAGTCCACGATCTATAGCGACTCGTTTCCGCACCTTAAGTCTTCAAAGTAAGTACTTTGATTTTGAAGCCTTCCGTGATAATAGTAGCGCGATAGGCTCCAAAAATCAATATTCCCGAAACGCTCCCAAACTATTGCCATTTAAGTCCACGACCTATAGCGACTCGTTTCCGCACCTTTAGTCTTCAAAGTAAGTACTTTGATTTTGAAGCCTTCCGTGACAATAGTAGCGATAGGCTCCAAAAATCAATATTCCCCAAACGCTCCCAAATTATTGCCATTTGAGTCCACGATCTATAGCGACTCGTTTCCGCACCTTAAGTCTTCAAAGTAAGTACTTTGATTTTGAAGCCTTCCGTGATAATAGTAGCGCGATAGGCTCCAAAAATCAATATTCCCCAAACGCTCCCAAACTATTGCCATTTAAGTCCACGACCTATAGCGACTCGTTTCCGCACCTTAAGTCTTCAAAGTAAGTACTTTGATTTTGAAGCCTTCCGTGACAATAGTAGCGATAGGCTCCAAAAATCAATATTCCCCAAACGCTCCCAAACTATTGCCATTTGAGTCCACGATCTATAGCGACTCGTTTCCGCACCTTAAGTCTTCAAAGTAAGTACTTTGATTTTGAAGCCTTCCGTGATAATAGTAGCGCGATAGGCTCCGAAAATCAATATCCCTAAACGCTCCATAACTATTGCCATTTAAGTCCACGACCTATAGCGACTCGTTTCCGCACCTTTAGTCTTCAAAGTAAGTACTTTGATTTTGAAGCCTTCCGTGATAATAGTAGGGATAGGCTCCAAAAATCAATATTCCCCAAACGCTCCATAACTATTGCCATTTAAGTCCACGACCTTTAGCGACTCGTTTCCGCACCTTAAGTCTTCAAAGTAAGTACTTTGATTTTGAAGCCTTCCGTGATAATAGTAGGGATAGGCTCCAAAAATCAATATTCCCCAAACGCTCCCAAACTATTGCCATTTAAGTCCACGACCTATAGCGACTCGTTTCCGCACCTTAAGTCTTCAAAGTAAGTACTTTGATTTTGAAGCCTTCCGTGACAATAGTAGCGATAGGCTCCAAAAATCAATATTCCCCAAACGCTCCCAAACTATTGCCATTTAAGTCCACGACCTATAGCGACTCGTTTCCGCACCTTAAGTCTTCAAAGTAAGTACTTTGATTTTGAAGCCTTCCGTGATAATAGTAGCGCTATAGGCTCCAAAAATCAATATTCCCCAAACGCTCCCAAACTATTGCCATTTAAGTCCACGACCTATAGCGACTCGTTTCCGCACCTTAAGTCTTCAAAGTAAGTACTTTGATTTTGAAGCCTCCGTGACAATAGTAGCGATAGGCTCCAAAAATCAATATTCCCCAAACGCTCCCAAACTATTGCCATTTAAGTCCACGATCTATAGCGACTCGTTTCCGCACCTTAAGTCTTCAAAGTAAGTACTTTGATTTTGAAGCCTTCCGTGATAATAGTAGCGCGATAGGCTCCAAAAATCAATATTCCCCAAACTATTGCCATTTAAGTCCACGACCTATAGCGACTCGTTTCCGCACCTTAAGTCTTCAAAGTAAGTACTTTGATTTTGAAGCCTTCCGTGATAATAGTAGCGCGATAGGCTCCAAAAATCAATATTCCCCAAACGCTCCCAAACTATTGCCATTTAAGTCCACGACCTATAGCGACTCGTTTCCGCACCTTAAGTCTTCAAAGTAAGTACTTTGATTTTGAAGCCTTCCGTGATAATAGTAGCGCGATAGGCTCCAAAAATCAATATTCCCCAAACGCTCCCAAACTATTGCCATTTAAGTCCACGACCTATAGCGACTCGTTTCCGCACCTTTAGTCTTCAAAGTAAGTACTTTGATTTTGAAGCCTTCCGTGACAATAGTAGCGATAGGCTCCAAAAATCAATATTCCCCAAACGCTCCCAAACTATTGCCATTTGAGTCCACGATCTATAGCGACTCGTTTCCGCACCTTAAGTCTTCAAAGTAAGTACTTTGATTTTGAAGCCTTCCGTGATAATAGTAGCGCGATAGGCTCCAAAAATCAATATTCCCCAAACGCTCCCAAACTATTGCCATTTAAGTCCACGACCTATAGCGACTCGTTTCCGCACCTTAAGTCTTCAAATTAAGTACTTTGATTTTGAAGCCTTCCGTGACAATAGTAGCGATAGGCTCCAAAAATCAATATTCCCCAAACGCTCCCAAACTATTGCCATTTGAGTCCACGATCTATAGCGACTCGTTTCCGCACCTTAAGTCTTCAAAGTAAGTACTTTGATTTTGAAGCCTTCCGTGATAATAGTAGGGATAGGCTCCAAAAATCAATATTCCCCAAACGCTCCCAAACTATTGCCATTTAAGTCCACGACCTATAGCGACTCGTTTCCGCACCTTAAGTCTTCAAAGTAAGTACTTTGATTTTGAAGCCTTCCGTGATAATAGTAGCGCGATAGGCTCCAAAAATCAATATTCCCCAATTTCTCCCAAACTATTGCCATTTAAGTCCACGACCTATAGCGTTTCGTTTTCACACCTTAAGTCTTCAAAGTAAGTACTTTGATTTTGAAGCCTTCCGTGATAATAGTAGCGCGATAGGCTCCAAAAATCAATATTCCCCAAACGCTCCCAAACTATTGCCATTTAAGTCCACGACCTATAGCGACTCGTTTCCGCACCTTAAGTCTTCAAAGTAAGTACTTTGATTTTGAAGCCTTCCGTGACAATAGTAGCGATAGGCTCCAAAAATCAATATTCCCCAAACGCTCCCAAACTATTGCCATTTAAGTCCACGATCTATAGCGACTCGTTTCCGCACCTTAAGTCTTCAAAGTAAGTACTTTGATTTTGAAGCCTTCCGTGATAATAGTAGCGCGATAGGCTCCAAAAATCAATATTCCCCAAACTATTGCCATTTAAGTCCACGACCTATAGCGACTCGTTTCCGCACCTTAAGTCTTCAAAGTAAGTACTTTGATTTTGAAGCCTTCCGTGATAATAGTAGCGCGATAGGCTCCAAAAATCAATATTCCCGAAACGCTCCCAAACTATTGCCATTTAAGTCCACGACCTATAGCGACTCGTTTCCGCACCTTAAGTCTTCAAAGTAAGTACTTTGATTTTGAAGCCTTCCGTGACAATAGTAGCGATAGGCTCCAAAAATCAATATTCCCCAAACGCTCCCAAACTATTGCCATTTAAGTCCACGATCTATAGCGACTCGTTTCCGCACCTTAAGTCTTCAAAGTAAGTACTTTGATTTTGAAGCCTTCCGTGATAATAGTAGCGCGATAGGCTCCAAAAATCAATATTCCCCAAACGCTCCCAAACTATTGCCATTTAAGTCCACGACCTATAGCGACTCGTTTCCGCACCTTAAGTCTTCAAAGTAAGTACTTTGATTTTGAAGCCTTCCGTGACAATAGTAGCGATAGGCTCCAAAAATCAATATTCCCCAAACGCTCCCAAACTATTGCCATTTGAGTCCACGATCTATAGCGACTCGTTTCCGCACCTTAAGTCTTCAAAGTAAGTACTTTGATTTTGAAGCCTTCCGTGATAATAGTAGCGCGATAGGCTCCGAAAATCAATATCCCTAAACGCTCCATAACTATTGCCATTTAAGTCCACGACCTATAGCGACTCGTTTCCGCACCTTTAGTCTTCAAAGTAAGTACTTTGATTTTGAAGCCTTCCGTGATAATAGTAGGGATAGGCTCCAAAAATCAATATTCCCCAAACGCTCCATAACTATTGCCATTTAAGTCCACGACCTTTAGCGACTCGTTTCCGCACCTTAAGTCTTCAAAGTAAGTACTTTGATTTTGAAGCCTTCCGTGATAATAGTAGGGATAGGCTCCAAAAATCAATATTCCCCAAACGCTCCCAAACTATTGCCATTTAAGTCCACGACCTATAGCGACTCGTTTCCGCACCTTAAGTCTTCAAAGTAAGTACTTTGATTTTGAAGCCTTCCGTGACAATAGTAGCGATAGGCTCCAAAAATCAATATTCCCCAAACGCTCCCAAACTATTGCCATTTAAGTCCACGACCTATAGCGACTCGTTTCCGCACCTTAAGTCTTCAAAGTAAGTACTTTGATTTTGAAGCCTTCCGTGATAATAGTAGCGCTATAGGCTCCAAAAATCAATATTCCCCAAACGCTCCCAAACTATTGCCATTTAAGTCCACGACCTATAGCGACTCGTTTCCGCACCTTAAGTCTTCAAAGTAAGTACTTTGATTTTGAAGCCTCCGTGACAATAGTAGCGATAGGCTCCAAAAATCAATATTCCCCAAACGCTCCCAAACTATTGCCATTTAAGTCCACGATCTATAGCGACTCGTTTCCGCACCTTAAGTCTTCAAAGTAAGTACTTTGATTTTGAAGCCTTCCGTGATAATAGTAGCGCGATAGGCTCCAAAAATCAATATTCCCCAAACTATTGCCATTTAAGTCCACGACCTATAGCGACTCGTTTCCGCACCTTAAGTCTTCAAAGTAAGTACTTTGATTTTGAAGCCTTCCGTGATAATAGTAGCGCGATAGGCTCCAAAAATCAATATTCCCCAAACGCTCCCAAACTATTGCCATTTAAGTCCACGACCTATAGCGACTCGTTTCCGCACCTTAAGTCTTCAAAGTAAGTACTTTGATTTTGAAGCCTTCCGTGACAATAGTAGCGATAGGCTCCAAACATCAATATTCCCTAAACGCTCCCAAACTATTGCCATTTAAGTCCACGACCTATAGCGACTCGTTTCCGCACCTTAAGTCTTCAAAATAAGTACTTTGATTTTGAAGCCTTCCGTGAATAGTAGCGATAGGCTCCAAAAATCAATATTCCCCAAACGCTCCCAAACTATTGCCATTTAAGTCCACGACCTATAGCGACTCGTTTCCGCACCTTAAGTCTTCAAAGTAAGTACTTTGATTTTGAAGCCTTCCGTGATAATAGTAGCGCTATAGGCTCCAAAAATCAATATTTCATTCATGTTTAGATAGTCGCAAAGAGAAGACGCTTACAATTTTTCCCTCTAAATTCCAAAACAATAATAAACAATTGTCACCCGTGTATCTAATTACTATAAGGCAGCTTTCGGCATCCAACTGTTGGTGCCGCGCGCCGCGTGTTTGACGCCCTTCTCTCCGCCTTCACCTCCTCGAGCAAGAGACAACTGCGATAATTCATCACTCTCTAGCTAGAGTAGGAGTGCAGTGGGATCTGAAGATACGCATCTCTACCCTCATCGGTCACTTTGGTCAGTCAAAATGCCCAACTGCTGTAACGGCTGCAACGAAACCCTTCGTCAAATCGACAGGATCGTAGTTTGCACTCGTAGTGGATGTAAACAATCCTACCACTACCAATGTGTGGGTTTAAATAAAGCGCCAAAAAAACCAATAGCGTGGATATGCCCTGATTGTGTATGTAGGAAACCTAGGGGTGATAATGCGGGCACCCCCGTGAGGAGCGGGGCATGTCTGGAGGAACCGGTCATGGAGTCCCTTTCGAATGTCACAATTCGTAAACCGAGTAGTCAGTTACAGTCGCAGACATCCCCGGTGGCTTCGTCGGGCAGTCTACCACAATCAACTGACGGTGACTTGCGGGTCCTCATACAGAGTGTGATGCAGAAGGAGTTAGGCGGTTTGAAAACACAAGTTACGTCAATCGAAACTACTCTAAAATACATAAGCGATCAGTACGATGGTCTCCTGAAAGCGTTACAATCGGCTACCACTGACGTAAAGAAGCTGAAAGACGAGAATGTGCGTCTCCGGACGGATCTCGAGGCTAACACTATGCGTATCCAGCGTCTTGAGGAAGACAATGCCCGGCAGCAACAATGGAGTCGTCTTCAAAACATCGAGGTGGTGGGTGTCCCCGAGGCGAGGGATGAGAACACTGTTGGTGTAGTCGTTAACCTGGTAAAAAAGCTAGGTTTAGACTTAAGTCCAGATGACCTAGAATTTGCTCATCGGGTCCAGTCGCGCCTGCCGAGCAGCTCCGCAAACGGCCGCACTATCATCGCCCGCTTTCGTCATCGTCGAGCCAAGGACTCAGTCGTGGCTGCAGCGCGCAAGCGACGGGGACTGAAGCCCTCCGATGTAGGACTGGGTGGTGCAGCGAGCGACGAGCGTAATATTTATGTCAACGAACACTTGACTAAAAGTAATCGCGCTTTACTTAAAGAGTGTAAACAAAAGGCTAAGACAGCGAACTTTAAGTATGTCTGGACAAAAAACTGTCTCATCTACGCTCGTCGAGACGATACCTCACCTCCTATACAAATTATTACGTTTGCCGATTTGGCAAAAATATGATGATTCATTATGCTTGTTTCATATATGTCGGAGTGTGGACTGATAAGCTAACCAAACTCCTTACTAGAAGAATCGGATCGCGAGTGTTATTTGTGACACTGACAGAGTCTACAGCAGCGACGTGTTGTGGTTGTTGGTTGCTAAGCAACGGATATCATTCATCTTGGGACGGTCGTGATGGCTGGTAGAAACTGTCTCGCGTTTCGTATTCTTTCTATGTGAATTAATTGTTAGCTACGATATGATTTGAATGTTAATTATACCCAGTACCCCATCATAGTTGTTTTCATTGAGCCGACATCTACCCAAGTACGCCTACTAGAAACCCAAGTATGCCCACTAGGAGATATAAGATAGCAAATACAGAAGTAAAGCACCCTCCTAACATCATCATCAACCTCTCTACGACATCAGAAGTGGGATGGACCCGGCTCACAGGCTCATTATGAAGAACGAGAAAACATGCATTGTGAAGCTACCAGAGTTTGATCTTTATAAAACAAATGCGGACGCGAGATAAGATGGCGGCCGACAAGCGACCGACATAAGATGTTACTTTGACGGAGCGACTTCAAAAGGAACTTCAAGCGTTCTCTCATTTGAAACTGGGAAGACGGAGCACATCGCAATTCGATGTATGAGCGGCGACGCGGCAGCGTGGTGGCGTGCGGGGCGGTACGCAAGCAAATGCCAGCGGTGCGACCGGCGCGGGCGAGGGGCTGTGCGCAGCGAGCGACCGACGGCGACGACATGTTGATGCTACGTTGCTCAACCTTCGTCGAGCATTTAAGCATAAAGGTGTGTTTCGTTTTTTGTTATGATTCTGGTGCTGAGTGCTCATTGATTAGAGAAATAATAATGGCGTAATTTAGTTGTCATTGCTAGGCGAGGTGGCCATTACAGGGCGAGGTGGCTCTTACAAGGCGAGGTGGCCATTACAGGGCGAGGTGGCCCAGGGCGAGGTGGCCATTACAGGGCGAGGTGGCCCAGGGCGAGGTGGCCATTACAAGGCGAGGTGGCCTTTACAGTGCGCGTTGATCATTTAGATATTGTTAACAGTTTATGTTTAGTTTAGTTGTGTATAGTGATAACCGATCATCCTCTTTATATCTTGTTACATGCTTTACCTGATAGATTAAGAAAGATGCCAGAAAGTCAAGAGCCATCTGAAATTAGTGTTAATTTAAATGGTGCAAATTACAATTATGTGTTGTAAGCGCGAGTGAAGTACTCTAACAGCCATATAGTTGAGTTGAGTTGAGTAAGTCAGCGGTCCGCTTGGAGGGCGGATGCGTGTGGTTGGTGTTGGGCTGTGTGAGCCGTGCGTAGATTGTGTTGGGCGTGTTGAGAGGGTTCCACTCGTGAGAATAGTTGTTATTTTTGGATTGATTTATTGAAGAAAGATGGCAAATGACTCTGGTTAATGTCCCTGTTAAAGATTGATTTGGAACAGTCATTTTGATGATTTGATAATGATGATCAACCCGAAAGGGACTGTTTTCGAACAATTTTGGCTGTCGTGGAGTTGTTGTTTTCAGATGAACAGACGAGGACGTGTGATGGCAGGATAGCCGAGTCGGAATGAACACACGAGGACGTGTGAAACGTCAGAATGGCCGTGTCGGAGTGTGGACTGATAAGCTAACCAAACTCCTTACTAGAAGAATCGGATCGCGAGTGTTATTTGTGACACTGACAGAGTCTACAGCAGCGACGTGTTGTGGTTGTTGGTTGCTAAGCAACGGATATCATTCATCTTGGGACGGTCGTGATGGCTGGTAGAAACTGTCTCGCGTTCCGTATTCTTTCTATGTGAATTAATTGTTAGCTACGATATGATTTGAATGTTAATTATACCCAGTACCCCATCATAGTTGTTTTCATTGAGCCGACATCTACCCAAGTACGCCTACTAGAAACCCAAGTATGCCCACTAGGAGATATAAGATAGCAAATACAGAAGTAAAGCACCCTCCTAACATCATCATCAACCTCTCTACGACATATATATATTGTGTATTTGGATTGGTACGTATGCATGCATCCATCTTCTTAGCTCAAATCATTCCGTTACATACTCACAGTTTTTAGGGTTCCGTACCTTAAGGTAAAAACGGGACCCTATTACTGAGACTTCGCTGTCTGTCTGTCTGTCTGTCTGTCTGTCCGTCCGTCCGTCCGTCCGTCCGTCCGTCTGTCCGTCTGTCCGTCTGTCCGTCTGTCACCAGGCTGTATCTCATGAACCGTAATAGCTAGAAGGTTGAAATTTTCACAGAAGATGTATTTCGGTTGCCGCTACAACAACAAATACTAAAAACAAAATAAAACAATTATTTAAAAGGGGCTCCCATACAACAAACGTGTTTCAAAAATAACAAGGAGTTTAGTTCAATGTGAGGTCGCTTCTGATTGGTCAGGACAAATCGAGTTGGTCATGGAATTCAAAATGGCTGCCCTATCTGTCAAATATACCAGTCTGCCTTACTTACCAAAGAGTTTCTTATAAGTTTCAGATTTTCTTTGTGCCAAGGTTTTTTTTTTTTATTGAGTGATTCGGTCGTTTGATGGGAGTACAATCGAAGATAAATATTTCATATTTTCCTATAAAATTTAAAAATTGGTTGTTGTAAACCATTTTAGGGTTCCGTATCCAATTGTGATAGTGGTACGGAACCCTTTGTGCGCGAGTGTCGCACTTGCCCCGTTTTTTTATTTCCAACCCTCGTCCTCACACCAAATCAACATAACTTAATATCACAGCAATTATGTGTTCAAAATCTTTTTAAAACACAACACTTTAATTCCCACACAATAATTATAATCTTTAAATCAATTCATTTTATTACTTTTTTATAATTACTAATCACTTCTCCGGTAGCAATGAGTATTGCCTAGTCAGACAATTCTCAACCTTTTCTTCTGTAGGCGACAGTACATATTTGATTACCACATTCACTCGTAATAACAAATGTAACACTATCAAAGTACCTCCTCGATATTATAATGGCTAAGAAAAAGCAAATTAACGTTTTTTATCAGAATGTCCGGGGTTTGCGCACTAAAACTAATACTTTTTTCAATAACATGCACCTCTGTACTGCCGATGTTGTAATAATAACTGAGACATGGTTATGTGACGGTATCTTGGATTCTGAGCTGTGTATTTCCGGTCAATATGACTTGTTCCGTTGGGATCGAGGCGCATACGCAGGTGGAGTACTTATCGCTTGCCGCCCGAAGCTAGCAGCGATCGATGGGCCTGACCTTGAACTTCAAGACGTAGAATACCTATGCATAACTATACCTGCGCGTTCACTTGGCTCTGCACGTAATATGCACTTGATAAGTGTTTACATTCCACCTAATACTTTAACCCCGCAGCGTGTAAATAATTTAATAGATAGTTTGACACGGTTTTTAAATAAATATCCAAACGATGACGTTTTAATCGCAGGAGACTTTAACTTGCCGTGTATAGATTGGACTTCGAAAGTACCCAAAGTTTTAAAAAAGCGGTCGGTAGAAATGCAGAACTCGGCCCACGATTTAATTAATTTCCTATGTTACTTTGACCTTACACAATACAATAGTTTCTTGAATGCCTCGGGTAACACCTTAGATCTAATTTTCTCAAACCTGCATTTGTCAGTTACTAATTCTTGCCACTAGTCAAGGAGGACACCGCGCATACAATATTAGATATTACTATTCCCGAGATTCGAGTCTCAGCAATAAAACCACCAAAAAGAACGAAATATCTTTTTAGAAAGGGTGATTATTTAAGCATGTGTTCGTTCTTCTCTGCCTATGACTGGTCGTTTATACATACAAATTCCCTGCGGAATGTAGTGGATGTTTTTTACTCTGTGTTAAAAGATGCGATTTCTAGGTTTGTACCACAAAAAACTATATCCAGCTCTTACAGTTATCCGGTATGGTATAGTGGGGCCTTAATAAAATTGATAAAAGAAAAATCTAAATTTCATAAGCTCTGGAAATTGCACGGGAATCCGAACGACTATCAATCTTTCTCGGTCTTGCGCTCACGAGTGAAAAAATTAGACAGTGAGTGTTATAGATCTTACGTGGACTTTTCACAGCACAATATTAAATCTACACCAAAGGAATTTTGGAAGTTCGTTAAGTTAAAGCGCAACCCTATTGGCCATTGTTATCCTAATAGTATGCAATATGGAAATATTACCTTGACTGACCCCCGTGATATTTGTAACTCATTTAATAATTTTTTCAGTAAGAATTTTAATCGCCCGGCAGACAATTACAGTGATATTGGGGGTTGGTGTGTCAGTAATAATGAGATAATTAGCAACATACATGTCTCGGTCTCTGAAGTAAACAAAATGCTAGTTGGTTTAGATTGCTCAAAGGGAGCTGGATGTGATGAAATTCCGCCCTTTTTCTTTTTTAAGTGTGCTAAACCCCTGGCTGATCCGATTTCTGCTATTTTCAATAGGTGTTTTGCGGAGGGATTTTTCCCAGAAATTTGGAAAACAGCCCACATAGTCCCTGTACATAAAAAGGGTAAGAAGTCGGTAGTTGAAAATTATAGACCTATTTCCATCCTTAATGTCTTAGGCAAAACAATGGAAAGAGTTGTTCATAAGAGCGTGTATCCGTTGATCGTGCGCCGTATTCCGCAGCAACAACACGGTTTTGTAAAGGGACGCTCTACTACTACTAATCTGGCTATTTTTACCGAGGATGTTCTTCGTGGTATGGATCAGGGTTTCCAGATTGACGTCATCTATACCGACTTTGAGAAGGCGTGTAGATCATATTATTTTACTCCGAAAACTTCAGGAGCTGGGCATGCACGGGAGTCTTCTTCGCTGGATGGAATCATACCTGCGGAATAGGTCTCAGGCTGTGGTTGTGGCGGGGTATCGTTCTAACTTCGTAGGTATACCTTCTGGGGTACCACAAGGTTCAATAATAGGGCCTTTGCTATACGCTGCGTATCTGTATGATGTAGGGAACTGCTTAGTGACATCCAATTTTTTGATGTACGCTGATGATACTAAAATTTATGGACTTGTTAAGGCTGATTCGGATGCTAGGTTGATACAGGAGGACTTAGACCGTATTTGTAATTACTATCGTGATAACCGCATTAGTGTCAATGTTGCAAAATGCTTCCAAATTAGTTTTACGCGTAAGAGAAACAGGGTATTACATCACAAACTACTTGAGTCACCCCTAAAATCAACAAACGTAATAAGAGACCTCGGCGTCCTATTTAACTCAAAAATGGCAATGACAGATCATATTGAGGCTATAACTAAAAAGGCTTTTAAAAGTCTTGGTTTTGTGCTGCGCGTGAGTCGCCCTTTCTCTGACGCGAGTTGTTTGAAGATTCTTTATTATGCTTATGTACGCAGCATTTTGGAGTATTGTAGTACTGTCTGGAGCCCTAATTACCTAACATATATACATCAAATAGAGAATATTCAAGCACGGTTTATAAAGACCCTTAATTACCGTACTCACTCCCCGCCTAGTCCGTATGAGGAGTCCTGTAAGAAGCATCGTCTGATGCAGTTACAGACTAGATGCATTCTTCTACAAATGCTGTTTCTCTATGATGTATGCAGCAATAATATTGACAGCTCTTACTTAGTTAATTTGTTTCTACATCTAAGAACACCTTCAAAACGCACTAGACATACACAACACACGCTCTTCTCCATCCCTGGAACTCGCACCAACTACGGCAGGAATTCCATTGTTTCTCGCACCCTTCATTGCTACAATGAGAAGTTGTCGGCGCTGGATTTCTTCCACGTGTCTAAGAACATCTTTAAATCTCAAATTATTGGGTTGCTGGATGAGATTTAAAATCAAATCAAAAATTGGTATGTAGGTATATTTTTTCTGTTTGCAATATTTATTTTTATTGTATATTTTCTTATTAACATTTAATATTTTAATGACACATTTTTCTACAATTTATTATTATGCTTCACATCTATTTACATGTATAATTTATGTCGACTTTCCCCTCCCTTGGTTGTCCCTTCTCACTTCCCTCTCCTTCCCCCCTCCCGATGGGTTGCTGTTTGTGTACGTATTTTATTATTAATTTTGATTACTTTTTGTTCTCTGTTTGCATAATATGCATTAGGTATTTAAGTAGTTTTCTTGGAAGCGACGAATGAAAAACCGTTATTTAGTTTTTTTAAAAAGTAGGAATCTGTTATTGGCAGTCTGTTTTTTCTAAGAGCTGTTTTAAACTAATATTAAGTGCTGTTGATTCTTTAGAGTAGTTATGGAGTTCCGAAAAGTAACGCCTAATACAATCAATTATCTTTAGAATAAATAAATAAAAAAAAATATTCCCCAAACGCTCCCAAACTATTGCCATTTAAGTCCACGACCTATAGCGACTCGTTTCCGCACCTTAAGTCTTCAAAGTAAGTACTTTGATTTTGAAGCCTTCCGTGACAATAGTAGCGATAGGCTCCAAAAATCAATATTCCCCAAACGCTCCCAAACTATTGCCATTTGAGTCCACGATCTATAGCGACTCGTTTCCGCACCTTAAGTCTTCAAAGTAAGTACTTTGATTTTGAAGCCTTCCGTGATAATAGTAGCGCGATAGGCTCCAAAAATCAATATTCCCTAAACGCTCCCAAACTATTGCCATTTAAGTCCACGACCTATAGCGACTCGTTTCCGCACCTTAAGTCTTCAAAGTAAGTACTTTGATTTTGAAGCCTTCCGTGATAATAGTAGCGCGATAGGCTCCAAAAATCAATATTCCCCAAACGCTCACAAACGATTGCCATTTAAGTCCACGACCTATAGCGACTCGTTTCCGCACCTTAAGTCTTCAAAGTAAGTACTTTGATTTTGAAGCCTTCCGTGATAATAGTAGCGCGATAGGCTCCAAAAATCAATATTCCCCAAACGCTCCCAAACTATTGCCATTTAAGTCCACGACCTATAGCGACTCGTTTCCGTACCTTAAGTCTTCAAAGTAAGTACTTTGATTTTGAAGCCTTCCGTGAATAGTAGCGATAGGCTCCAAAAATCAATATTCCCCAAACGCTCCCAAACTATTGCCATTTAAGTCCACGACCTATAGCGACTCGTTTCCGCACCTTAAGTCTTCAAAGTAAGTACTTTGATTTTGAAGCCTTCCGTGATAATAGTAGCGCTATAGGCTCCAAAAATCAATATTACCCAAACGCTACCAAACTATTGCCATTTAAGTCCACGACCTATAGCGACTCGTTTCCGCACCTTAAGTCTTCAAAGTAAGTACTTTGATTTTGAAGCCTTCCGTGACAATAGTAGCGATAGGCTCCAAAAATCAATATTCCCCAAACGCTCCCAAACTATTGCCATTTGAGTCCACGATCTATAGCGACTCGTTTCCGCACCTTAAGTCTTCAAAGTAAGTACTTTGATTTTGAAGCCTTCCGTGATAATAGTAGCGCGATAGGCTCCAAAAATCAATATTCCCCAAACGCTCCCAAACTATTGCCATTTAAGTCCACGACCTATAGCGACTCGTTTCCGCACCTTAAGTCTTCAAAGTAAGTACTTTGATTTTGAAGCCTTCCGTGATAATAGTAGCGCGATAGGCTCCAAAAATCAATATTCCCCAAACGCTCCCAAACTGTTGCCATTTAAGTCCACGACCTATAGCGACTCGTTTCCGCACCTTAAGTCTTCAAAGTAAGTACTTTGATTTTGAAGCCTTCCGTGATAATAGTAGCGCGATAGACTCCAAAAATCAATATTCCCCAAACGCTCCCAAACTATTGCCATTTAAGTCCACGACCTATAGCGACTCGTTTCCGCACCTTAAGTCTTCAAAGTAAGTACTTTGATTTTGAAGCCTTCCGTGACAATAGTAGCGATAGGCTCCAAAAATCAATATTCCCCAAACGCTCCCAAACTATTGCCATTTAAGTCCACGACCTATAGCGACTCGTTTCCGCACCTTAAGTCTTCAAAGTAAGTACTTTGATTTTGAAGCCTTCCGTGATAATAGTAGCGCGATAGGCTCCAAAAATCAATATTCCCCAAACGCTCCCAAACTATTGCCATTTAAGTCCACGACCTATAGCGACTTGTAGTGTATGTACCCAGTTAGCACTGTAAGCATGTATCCTAATTAAGAAGCGAGCTATATTGTAACATTAATTTCAATTAGAATAAATCATATCTTCAGTCAACACAGTCGTTTACTTGGTCCCACCTTATATGGCGACCCTGCCCGCGTTCGCGTTTGGCTAGTGCATTCCATTGCCCAAATACGAACAATGAACTTTGTACCAGTGACTTTATAATTAAACATCATAACTAAGTGAAAGATAATAAAAATGAAAGATTAAATTAGTGAATAGTTTCACGAAAAATACAATATTATATATTATCTACCTACAAAACGTAATTTGTGAAAATGGGGAAAACAGTTTCTAAAGAAAAAGAGGAGGTGATAATCGCCCAAAATGCAGCCGGAGGAAGTAACACCGCTAATGCAGACCAGCTCATGGTACACGTCAGCACCACAAATATCCTGCTGGGAGTCATCTGCGCCGTGATCATCTTGGGAGTCTTATATATGCTACATCGCTATTATAAGAATTGTCATAACGAGTGGATACAAAGGGAGATGAATAACTTTTCCCTACGTTATTCGTTACGCCGCCCGCGCCGCCCTGCACCAGCTACACCCGAAGTTGTCTAACTGCATGTGATTTAGGATTTTGTATTTTTCCATCAAGAAAAAAAGTGTAGTGAAAGTGAGTGGAAAAGTTAGTAAAATGTGAAATTTATAAGAGAAAACTGACTTATTAGAGACTATTTAGAGACTTTAAAATAGAACGTAATTTCCCCACATACATTTAATATGATGATCATAATTAATACATCAGGTGAGTTTAACTCTTATTTAATCGAGTAAAAAAAAAAATATTTTTGTTATGGCCTTACGACTAAAAGATTTACATGAGAACATAAAATCAATTAAAGAAAATCTTGTTAAGCTCGGACCAACACGTAGAACTGAAAAAATAAGAGAAGAAAAACTAACTTTGACGAATTTATTGTATGACGAGTATTATAAAGTAAAGGAAATAATTGAAAAGGAAATTTCTGAGGGAAAAATTAAGACCTCTGATATAGAAAATATAGAAAATTTAAGTAGTAACATTAAAACATATTACAAAAAAATTACGGAATTATGTAAAGAAACTAGAGTAGAGACCAAGACAGAAAACATGGAGCGTTTTGACATAAAAACCGCGGTATCCTTATTACCATTAATGAATGACGACGAAAAGGTTACAAAACAATTAATCTCTAATATCGAAATGTACGATCAAATGATAGAAAATAATGGAAAGCAATCATTGATTACTTTTGTGTTAAAATCGAGATTGTCGGAAAGCGCTAAACTGCGTATGTCCGAAACTTATTCGTCTGTTTCAGAGCTATTAACAGATATGAGGCAGTATCTTTTGTCAAAAAAATCTGATACTACTATTCAGAAAAGACTGCAGCTCGCGAAGCAAAACAGGATGGGTATCGAGGATTATGGTAAGCATATAGAGGAGATGTTTGTCGATTTGACTATTTCTCAAGCCAATGGCGATCAAAGTAAATATGACGTGCTAAAGCCTATCAATGAGAAAAATGCGATTAAAATATTTTCCGATGGCTTAAGAAATAATCGGACAAGTATTATTGTAGCTTCTAGGAACTATAAATCACTGAAGGAGGCAATTCAAGGAGCGCTGGATGAAGAGTTACACTCAACGGGAACACAGGATTCACAAGGCCAGGTATTGTCATATCATCGAGGAAGAGGTAGGTCGAATTTCCATAATAATAGAAATTTCCATCAAGAGGCCGAAATTCGTACACAGCGCGTAGTTCGAGAGGACGTGGAACATACAACAACGCTAATTTGTACCAAAATAATCGATTCGAGAACAATTCGAGAAACCAGACTCATGGTAGGGGACATGGTCGATTTTATACTAGAGGCAATAACAATCGTGGATTTAGTTGGCAAAACAGTGGTCATCAGGTAAACGTAGCGCAATCAAACAATGAAGAACAAAATTCTAGCACAAATCAACAAACAGAAAATCATAATTTGTTTTTTCGGGCATAATCATTTTAATAATAATTGTAACGTCAAGCTCGACGTTTTGGTCAAGCATTGCATTCCATACCATATAGAGAGAATCCGAATAAAAGGTATAGGTGGATATGTTTATTCAGAGGGATATTTATTTTTAAAACTTTGCTCAGGTGATAAAGAATTTCTACAAAAAATTTACATTTTCAAAGAGTTGCCATGTCGCACAAATGGTATATTAGGTTTAGATTTTTCCGGAAATTTCAATGTAACATTGACTATGAACACAACTTGTTGAAATTAAAAAATGAAACAACAAATAACACAGTTGTACTACCTTTAAATACCGGTCAGCTAGGATTTAACTTTATAACGATACCATCACGAAGCGAATCAATCCATTACGTAAAAACGCATTTGACATACGATAGCGTAATACATCCAAAAGAATTAGGTGACGGAATATTTTTGGCAAGTACTTTAGTGACCCCTACTAATGGACAAATTCCAATAAAAATATTGAATACACGAGACCAAGATATTCAATTAAGTTATTTTAGTATAGAACATTCCGATTTAGAAAATTATAACATTTGTACATTTGAGAAAGAAGTAGTAACTTCAGTCAGAGTAAAAAAAATATTTTCTATTTTAAAATTAAATCATTTGAATCGAGAGGAACAAATTAGCATAGAAAATATTTGTGCCAAATATTCAGACGTGTTCTTTGTAGAAGGAGATAAGTTAGGAGTTACGAATTTATATGAACAGTCTATACAGATTAAAGATAATGTCGTTCCATCGTTTGTAAAACAATATAGATTGCCGCATAGTCAGAAATCAGAAATAAACAGACAAATTAAGAGAATGATAGAGGATGATATAATAGAAGAAAGCCAGAGTGAATGGTCTAGCCCTGTACTTTTAGTACCTAAGAAAGCAGATAGTATGAGCGAAAAGAAATGGCGTCTTGTGATTGATTACCAAAAGTTGAATGAAAGAATAAAGGATGATAAGTTCCCATTACCCATCATTGTAGAAATATTCGATTCATTGTCGGGAGCAGTTTATTTTTCTCATCTAGATCTTAGCCAAAGTTACTATCAATTAAAGCTGGAACCATCCAGTAGAAAATACACAGCATTCACGACTGATAGGCAGTATCAAATGAAAAGACTACCAATGGGACTTAAGAGTTCCCCGAGTGCATTTAGTAGACTAATTCCGCACCTTAAGTCTTCAAAGTAAGTACTTTGATTTTGAAGCCTTCCGTGATAATAGTAGCGCGATAGGCTCCAAAAATCAATATTCCCTAAACGCTCCCAAACTATTGCCATTTAAGTCCACGACCTATAGCGACTCGTTTCCGCACCTTAAGTCTTCAAAGTAAGTACTTTGATTTTGAAGCCTTCCGTGACAATAGTAGCGATAGGAAAAATCAATATTCCCCAAACGCTCCCGAACTATTGCCATTTAAGTCCACGACCTATAGCGACTCGTTTCCGCACCTTAAGTCTTCAAAGTAAGTACTTTGATTTTGAAGCCTTCCGTGACAATAGTAGCGATAGGCTCCAAAAATCAATATTCCCCAAACGCTCCCAAACTATTGCCATTTAAGTCCACGACCTATAGCGACTCGTTTCCGCACCTTAAGTCTTCAAAGTAAGTACTTTGATTTTGAAGCCTTCCGTGACAATAGTAGCGATAGGAAAAATCAATATTCCCCAAACGCTCCCGAACTATTGCCATTTAAGTCCACGACCTATAGCGACTCGTTTCCGCACCTTAAGTCTTCAAAGTTAGTACTTTGATTTTGAAGCCTTCCGTGACAATAGTAGCGATAGGTTCCAAAAATCAATATTCCCCAAACGCTCCCAAACTATTGCCATTTAAGTCCACGATCTATAGCGACTCGTTTCCGCACCTTAAGTCTTCAAAGTAAGCACTTTGATTTTGAAGCCTTCCGTGACAATAGAAGCGATAGGCTCCAAAAATCAATATTCCCCAAACGCTCCCAAACTATTGCCATTTAAGTCCACGATCTATAGCGACTCGTTTCCGCACCTTAAGTCTTCAAAGTAAGTACTTTGATTTTGAAGCCTTCCGTGATAATAGTAGCGATAGGCTCCAAAAATCAATATTCCCCAAACGCTCCCAAACTATTGCCATTTAAGTCCACGACCTATAGCGACTCGTTTCTGCACCTTAAGTCTTCAAAGTAAGTACTTTGATTTTGAAGCCTTCCGTGATAATAGTAGCGCGATAGGCTCCAAAAATCAATATTCCCCAAACGCTCCCAAACTATTGCCATTTAAGTCCACGACCTATAGCGACTCGTTTCCGCACCTTAAGTCTTCAAAGTAAGTACTTTGATTTTGAAGCCTTCCGTGATAATAGTAGCGCGATAGGCTCCAAAAATCAATATTCCCCAAACGCTCCCAAACTATTGCCATTTAAGTCCACGACCTATAGCGACTCGTTTCCGCACCTTAAGTCTTCAAAGTAAGTACTTTGATTTTGAAGCCTTCCGTGTCAATAGTAGCAATAGGAAAAATCAATATTCCCCAAACGCTCCCGAACTATTGCCATTTAAGTCCACGACCTATAGCGACTCGTTTCCGCACCTTAAGTCTTCAAAGTAAGTACTTTGATTTTGAAGCCTTCCGTGACAATAGTAGCGATAGGCTCCAAAAATCTAGAATCAAAATTCTAGAGTGTAGGAAAGGAATGCAAGGCTGGCACCACAGAACTCTGATGGTGGGTCCCGGGGCGGTTTGGGCGGTGTTGGGCGGGTTGTGTGTTTGTGGATGAGATAGTGTTTTAAGTAAATAATTTTTTTTATGTTTATTATTTTGTATATTATAACTTATTTGAACAGATAGACAGACAGACAGAGTTACTTTCGCTCTTGTAATGCTAGTAAGGATTATTATAGCAAGTATGGATTATTGCTCCAGTTCCACTTTTCTTCAATAATATTATATATGCGACAATGTAAATCACATGATTACTGCAAAAAAAAATATACAAAAAAAAACCCCATGAGTTTCTTGTGTCTTCTTCTCATGTCATGGAGGTCGCGATCCGAAGACATAGTAGAGTAGATTAAATAAAAAAAAAAAATGACATGTCAAAGAGATATCTTGCTAATATCCGAATGAATAAACGTACTTTGATTTTTTTTTGAATCAATATTCCCCAAACGCTCCCAAACTATTGCCATTTAAGTCCACGACCTATAGCGACTCGTTTCCGCACCTTAAGTCTTCAAAGTAAGTACTTTGATTTTGAAGCCTTCCGTGATAATAGTAGGGATAGGCTCCAAAAATTAATATTCCCCAAACGCTCCCAAACTATTGCCATTTAAGTCCACGACCTATAGCGACTCGTTTCCACACCTTAAGTCTTCAAAGTAAGTACTTTGATTTTGAAGCCTTCCGTGACAATAGTAGCGATAGGTTCCAAAAATCAATATTCCCCAAACGCTCCCAAACTATTGCCATTTAAGTCCACGATCTATAGCGACTCGTTTCCGAACCTTAAGTCTTAAGTAAGTACTTTGATTTTGAAGCCTTCCGTGATAATAGTAGCGCGATAGGCTCCAAAAATCAATATTCCCCAAACGCTCCCAAACTATTGCCATTTAAGTCCACGACCTATAGCGACTCGTTTCCGCACCTTAAGTCTTCAAAGTAAGTACTTTGATTTTGAAGCCTTCCGTGATAATAGTAGCGCGATAGGCTCCAAAAATCAATATTCCCCAAACGCTCCCAAACTATTGCCATTTAAGTCCACGACCTATAGCGACTCGTTTCCGCACCTTAAGTCTTCAAAGTAAGTACTTTGATTTTGAAGCCTTCCGTGATAATAGTAGCGCGATAGGCTCCAAAAATCAATATTCCCCAAACGCTCCCAAACTATTGCCATTTAAGTCCACGACCTATAGCGACTCGTTTCCGCACCTTAAGTCTTCAAAGTAAGTACTTTGATTTTGAAGCCTTCCGTGACAATAGTAGCGATAGGAAAAATCAATATTCCCCAAACGCTCCCGAACTATTGCCATTTAAGTCCACGACCTATAGCGACTCGTTTCCGCACCTTAAGTCTTCAAAGTAAGTACTTTGATTTTGAAGCCTTCCGTGACAATAGTAGCAATAGGAAAAATCAATATTCCCCAAACGCTCCCGAACTATTGCCATTTAAGTCCACGACCTATAGCGACTCGTTTCCGTACCTTAAGTCTTCAAAGTAAGTACTTTGATTTTGAAGCCTTCCGTGACAATAGTAGCGATAGGCTCCAAAAATCAATATTCCCCAAACGCTCCCAAACTATTGCCATTTAAGTCCACGACCTATAGCGACTCGTTTCCGCACCTTAAGTCTTCAAAGTAAGTACTTTGATTTTGAAGCCTTCCGTGATAATAGTAGCGCGATAGGCTCCAAAAATCAATATTCCCCAAACGCTCCCAAACTATTGCCATTTAAGTCCACGACCTATAGCGACTCGTTTCCGCACCTTAAGTCTTCAAAGTAAGTACCTACTTTGATTTTGAAGCCTTCCGTGACAATAGTAGCGATAGGCTCTAAACATCAATATTCCCCAAACGCTCCCAAACTTTTGCCATTTAAGTCCACGACCTATAGCGACTCGTTTCCGCACCTTAAGTCTTCAAAGTAAGTACTTTGATTTTGAAGCCTTCCGTGAATAGTAGCGATAGGCTCCAAAAATCAATATTCCCCAAACGCTCCCAAACTATTGCCATTTAAGTCCACGACCTATAGCGACTCGTTTCCGCACCTTAAGTCTTCAAAGTAAGTACTTTGATTTTGAAGCCTTCCGTGATAATAGTAGCGCGATTGGCTCCAAAAATCAATATTACCCAAACGCTACCAAACTATTGCCATTTAAGTCCACGACCTATAGCGACTCGTTTCCGCACCTTAAGTCTTCAAAGTAAGTACTTTGATTTTGAAGCCTTCCGTGACAATAGTAGCGATAGGCTCCAAAAATCAATATTCCCCAAACGCTCCCAAACTATTGCCATTTGAGTCCACGATCTATAGCGACTCGTTTCCGCACCTTAAGTCTTCAAAGTAAGTACTTGGATTTTGAAGCCTTCCGTGATAATAGTAGCGCGATAGGCTCCAAAAATCAATATTCCCCAAACGCTCCCAAACTATTGCCATTTAAGTCCACGACCTATAGCGACTCGTTTCCGCACCTTAAGTCTTCAAAGTAAGTACTTTGATTTTGAAGCCTTCCGTGGCAATAGTAGCGATAGGCTCCAAAAATCAATATTCCCCAAACGCTCCCAAACGATTGCCATTTAAGTCCACGACCTATAGCGACTCGTTTCCGCACCTTAAGTCTTCAAAGTAAGTACTTTGATTTTGAAGCCTTCCGTGATAATATTAGCGCGATAGGCTCCAAAAATCAATATTCCCCAAACTCTCCCAAACTATTGCCATTTAAGTCCACGACCTATAGCAGCACTCACTCACTCAGCAGGTAATTTTGTACAGTTTTGGAGAGAAACAAAGAAATTAAACGACAAAAACTCCTTACCGATTAATGTTGAAGGGGAAGACGATACAAAGAAAATAGCAAATATATTTATGAAGTTTTTTAATGTAAACAATAGTGCAGTAGATACATCTGTTGAGAGTAGACCGGAAAGTCCATGTCGTGTCATGGAGACTTGTTCCGAAAACTTTACATCTCGACAAAACATAGCTACAGTGTTAAAATATATGAAACGGGGCAAGTCTCCGGGACACGACGGGCTTAGTATAGAGCATTTAGTGAATGCTGGCCAGTGTGTTCATGAACTTTTGGCGCGGCTTTTTAATCTGTGTGTGAGGCACTCATACTTACCCGCTGCTATGATAAGAACACTAGTTGTTCCAATACCGAAGAACAAAAACGGTAACATCTCGAGCGTGGCAAATTACAGACCCATATCGTTGGCTACCATTGTGGCCAAGGTGCTTGAACGTGTCATACAGGCTAAAATGACAATAAAGAATGACGACGGCCAGTTTGGATTCAAGCCGAATGTGTCGACGGATATGGCCATATTTTCATTAAAGCAGGTTGTGGACCACTATAATGACAACAAAACCAGTGTTTACGCTTGTTTTCTTGATTTGAGTCGAGCTTTTGATACCATAGAAGTAGGTAGTATAACTTCGTTTTGAACCAAACAGCGGACTTCGTCCGCTACCGCTTCGCTGTGTTTGGTTCAAAATGAAGTTATACTTCAGGTCAGCGTTTCACGAAACAGGTCAACATTTCTATTTTAAGAGTAAAGAACCATGATTAAGTCAACATAGAGGAAGTTCATCGTGGCTTTATTAATTATCGTTGTTACATGTGTTCAGTCATTCCGTTGAATGCATTGTTAGAATGAAGTTCGTCAAGCAACCGGTATCATTAGAATTCAATAATATCAATATTGTGTCTGAGAAACGTAATTCAATTCGTCATGGAGAACTCTTACCAAATACAATACGTTGTATAATATGTGGTCCGTCGAACTGTGGAAAAACGAATTTGGTTATTGGTCTACTTTTGCATGAAAATGGTTTAGAATTTCATAACGTTTATGTTTATTCAAAAACTCTTTATCAACCGAAATACGTGTATTTAGAACAGGTTTTGCAAATGGTTCCTGCTGTTACCTTTTCAAAGTTTCATGAAAAACAAGAAGTACTTAGCCCAGATGCAGCAAAGTGTAACTCAATAATTATATTTGACGATGTGTCGTGTGAGAATCAAAACCATATGCGCGACTTTTTTGCAATGGGTAGACATAAATATATAGACTGTTTTTATTTAAACCAAACATACAGCAAAATACCAAAACAGCTAGTAAGGGATAATGCAAATCTACTAATTATCTTCAAGCAAGATGACATAAACTTGAGACACATTTATGATGAACACGTCAATACAGATATGACATGGCAAGAATTCAGAGAAATGTGTGCACATATATGGAAAGAACCCTACAGTTATGTTGTAATAAACAAAGACTGTGAAAAAAACCAAGGATGTTATCGTCAGAAATTTGATACGTTTGTTACATTTCATTAGTTGGCTAAATAAGTGAGCGTTTGTCTATCATGTGAATCATTGCTTGTTGAGTCGTGGCTCAAAAAACAAGTTCTGTGAACGTTTTATTTTTATTAAATAATTAAATTATGTCTTACATACCATTCTTTCGCCATTTCGCTGATGAAGAGCAACGTTTACGGAGTTTTGATACCTGGCCGCTTGGTTTAAATCAAAAACCAAGAGAAATGGCGGAAGCAGGATTTTTTTATACCGAGAGAGGTGATAGAGTCGTCTGTTTTTACTGCGGTGGAAGAATGAAAGATTGGGGCCCCAACGATCTACCATGGGAAGAGCATGCACGTTGGTTTGACAAATGTCCGTACTTATTGGTAATGAAAGGAGAAGAATATGTAAAAAATGTACTAAATGGAGGATATGAAGAATTCGAAGAAGAGTGCAATCAAATTGAATCGGAAACTCCACAAATAAAAGTCAACACAATCCCGTCATCAATTATATGTAAAATTTGTGTGGAAGAAGAATTGAATACGTGCTTCATACCTTGTGGCCATGCGGTGGCGTGTGCGAAGTGTTCTCTGTCTCTTGGAGTTAAATGTCCAATTTGTAGAAAATCATTTGAAAAAATTGTTAGATTGTTTTTATAAATAAATTACCAAGTTTAAAAAAAAAATGATTTTTATTTATACTGTATAGTAATACGTTTTTCTAATACCTTATAAATAGCTGAGAATATGACTTATACTATCATTTTATAAGGCTACTTCTAACCAATAAAGTCCTACACAATGAAAGGAAAATTAAAAAAACGAATTGTTAATGCTGTTAAAGGAAAGCGTGAATGTATAATTCATTGCTTATGGTCATGCTGTGGCTATCTAGGGGATTTTTATTCGATTGTATTTCTATGTAAATAATTTGTTAATCGATTGAGAAATCACTATAAATAGCTAAATACGTAAACCACGCCATCATTTCGCATGGATGCTGTTAATAGTTCAATCAACTCTGATACAATGGAAAAAAATCTAAAAAAACAAATTGTTGAAGCTGCAGAAGCTGTTAAAAAAAAGGTTAAAAAAATGCGAAATGTTGAAATGGAAAGAAGTAATGTTTTGGAATCTGTTTTTAAACCAATTACAGAACCCCTTAATAAAATTGTGGACAGTTCTTTATTGATAGAAACTCCTGACAAAAGAAAATCGTTTAATTTTTCCAAAGCATTAAAAAATGACGTTAAATTTGACACTTCAAGTCCATTAGGGAGCGATAAAACTCTAAAGAGACAATCAAACGTTGGGCTAAATAGTAATGCGTCTATATTAAGCCGAAAAGAGTTTAGTGAGTCACAGGATAGTGATACTGACGATTACGATGGTGATGCAATTCAAATGAATAAAGAAGAAGGAGACGAATCTTTTAAAACAGTGTCCTCAGGTTCAACCGATGCAATTTTAGACGTTTCTTCGTGGTCTCTTACTTCGAATGCTTCAGATGGTATCAATAATGTTCCCTTTGGTATTAGAAATGATCGCGGAAAACTCATGATGGGATCTTCGCGTGTGGTGTTGTCTGATGGTTATATTCAAGTTGGTGCAAACAAGTATAAATTTACGAATGGAATAAAAGAATTACTTTTTAAAAAAGTTCCAAACTTAGATGTCATAAATAGTGAAGATTTAGCTCATTATAAGTTAATGTTACAAGACACAAATGCTCATCGAAGAAATTTTAGTCCAAATCAACCAATTAAAAGTAATAAGGGTCGAAAATACTTGAGTATTATTAAACCACTATTCAAATTACGTAAGGTTTCAGTAAGCACCGATAGTAGCCAACCGGAGATAACACATAAAGGAAAAGGTTTACCACTTATGAAAACTTGGAAGAAAAATGTTGACTACGTATACTGGGACGATCCTAATGAATTAATTGAAAGATTGAAGCTTTTGATTGCTTCAAAAGATGCTGGTAACACTGGATTGGAGAATGAAATAATTTCTATTATAGAAGAATTGCGTGAAAACGGGATTATATCATAATATATAGCATGAATTTCTTAAAGTTATTTCATTTCAACTTTATCGATAACACCTATCAGTTCACAATAATGGACAAGTTTGGACATCACATTCATAAACGTATGCGCTTTCCTGATATTATAGAAAACGTTGATAAGATCTTAATTAAAAACGAAAGCGGTGAATTTGATTTACATAATACAAGATTAACTGGTATTACAATTCCATTGAAAAAATTTGATGCTGTCAACAAAGAATACGTAGATACACATGGTGAATTGTATATAAAGAAGGAAGAGATCGCAACAATAGTGAATAATTTAAAAGCAGTTGTAAAAGATCATTTTGATAATATTAAAGCAGATTATTGTACAAAAGCTGAGTTAGATCAAATATTAAAAGCTAAAAAATGAGTAAACTTCAAATCGTAAATGAAATTCATAAAGTTGTTCGCAAGAATTTTAAGCGACGATCAGTATTATTAAAGGCCATCGATGACTTATGGCAAGCAGATCTCATTGATTTTCAAAGTTTAAAGAGATATAACCGTGGTTATAGTTATATTTTGGTGATAATAGATTGTTTTTCCAAGTTTTCTTGGGCTATCCCTGTTAAAACTAAAACAAAAACAGAAATCGCAAATGCGTTTCGAAGTGTATTAGATAAAACTCACCGAAAACCCATTAATTTACAAACTGATATGGGCACTGAATTTTACAATGATGAATTTAAAAAAGTAATAACAAAATATAACATTAATCATTACTCTACATACTCTGTTAAAAAGGCTTCTATAGTTGAAAGACTAATAAGGACATTAAAAAACAAGTTGTTTAAACTTTTTAGTTTCAATGGTAATTATAAATGGAATGGAGAGTCATTGACAAGTGTTATATCAACATACAATGACAGCATACATCGAACTATAAATTATAAACCTAAAGATGTCAACCATTCAAACCAAAATGCAGTAATTAAAAATATTATGAAATTCCAGAACCCTAATAATAAGCCTACAAAATCCAATAAACTAAAAGTCGGTGATCATGTTCGTATAAGTAAATATAAAAGCAGCTTTGAAAAAGGATATACTCCTAACTGGTCAACAGAATTGTTTTTGGTTAAAAATGTTTATCTTTCTGTACCAGTTACATATTCTATAGAAGATCTATACCACCAACCAATACTGGGACGTTTTTATGAACAAGAACTTCAAAAAACCAACTGTTCGAATGTATACCTTATAGAAAAAGTTTTAAGAAAAAAAGGTAATAAACTCTTTGTCAAGTGGTTGGGTCTTCCAAAAAGTGAAAACAGTTGGATTGATAAACAAGCGATCTTATGATCTCATATTATTAGAAATATAAAACCATAAAATTGTGAATGACAATAGAAATCACTTCATTTATAATTCAGCTATGCGCGGTGGAGGACTCGTGAATAGTATAATAAATAACTTACCATTTGAATTGCATTTACCCGGATATAATTATTGTGGACCTGGTACACAATTAAGGAAACGATTATTGAGAGGAGATAAAGGAGTCAATGAGCTTGATAACGCTTGTATGAGACACGATATTGTTTATAATAATTCAAACAGTTTGGAAAATCGACACAAAGCTGATTTAGATCTCATGAATATGGCAAAGCAGAGAATGAAATCAAAAAACGCTGGAACAGGTGAAAAACTTGCTTCGTGGCTTGTGAACAAAGCGATGAAAACTAAGGTCAAGTATGGTGCAGGCGGGAGATCATTCAAGTCGATGGTTTCAAAAATACATAAAAAACTAAAAAAGTCAAAGCCAAAAAGTGATGCTGCAGCAATAAAGGAAGCTTATTCAGCTGCTAAAAAACTCATAAAAAATAAGAAAAAGGTTCATGTACCTCGTGTTATACCGTTACCAAAAACAGGCGGTATTTTACCACTTATTCCAATATTCGCTGGACTATCGGCTCTGGGCGCACTAGCCGGAGGTGCTGCAGGAATTACTAAGGCTGTACATGATCATAAATCAGCTAAAAAGAATTTAGAAGAAGCTCAACGTCATAATAGAATGATGGAATCAATTGCTCTAGGAAAAGGCTTGTATATAAAACCGTACAAGACAGGAAATGGTCTTTTTGTAAAAAGCTCAAAAAACTAAGTAAAAGGTTACCCAGACGCGCTCTTACTGATCTTGACATATTAGATTATGCTAATCAACATATTCCATACTTTAGGGGTGTTTTCATGAGAAATAAACTACCACAAAAATCTAAGGATATTGAGTGTGGAATTGTAAATTTAGATAGTTCAGAAAATGATGGAACTCATTGGGTAGCCTATGTAAAACTATTCAAAAATTGTGAATATTTTGATAGCTTTGGCGATTTAAAGCCTCCATTAGAGTTGGCTGAGTATTTAAAATATCGTATCACTTATAATTATTGTAGATATCAAGACTTTAACACATCCAATTGTGGACATTTATGTTTAAAGTTTCTACAAACATTTTGGAAGAAAGAATTAAGTGATAGATATAGTATTATAAATCGAGCAAACAAAAACTTTATATATTAATTCATTAACTTAGATGATTAAATTAGGTAACTTTTTAATAAATAATAATATTGACTATATATTTATAAAGTTGTTTTAATTTCCTTCATTTGTAAAATGTCTTTCACGTTGTCTATAACTGGTAATACCTCGATTTTATCTTCCACTTTTTATCCGCCATTGCAATTTGAAAGTGAATATGAGTGTGCCTTGTTGTATTTGTCAACATTCAATTCGATCCCTAACATTGATAAACGAAATAATAAATTTTATTACGACGACAATGAAGTCATAGAATTACCAGAAGGTGCTTACGAACTCCAAGATATTTCTGAGTATTTAAAATCAAACGTAAAAAATGGAACAAACATAAATTTATTTTGTAACAACAACACGTTGAAAACTTTCCTTTTTTGTTCTAAAAACATACAATTCGACAAAAATGATTCTCTTGGAAAATTATTAGGGTTTGGCAAACAAACTCTTAAAGCCAATATAATACACGAGTCGCAGCTTCCAGTTAACATTTTATCGACAACAGTGGTAAGAATCGAATGTGATATAGTGAGCGGATCATATATTAATGGAAAATCAAGCCACATAATTTATGAATTTGCCCCGAACGTTCCACCAGGGTATCGAATAATAGAAGTACCAAAAAATATAATTTATTTTCCAATCAATCAAAATAACATAAGTTCTATAAATATCAGATTATTAGACATCAATAATAATTTGATAAATCTCCGAGGTGAAGAAGTTCAATTGTATCTGCATATCAGAAAAAAATGATAGACTTTAATAAATATGGTAATAATAATATAAAACGCATCAGTACTCATCGATCAATCCGAAAAGGAACAACTAAGAAAAAAATTAAAATTACCAAAGAAAATAAACAATTCCTAAAATTAATCGGACTACTAAAATGAATATCTTAGATATTACAAGTTCACCGGCGTACGATAATACCATAGACAGTATAGAGTATCATTCGTATAAGCCTTACATTACAAGTTTCAACAGGAATGATGAAATTCGAATCCCTATCAACCAACAAGATTTGTACATATTACCATCAGCAAGTACCCTCTATATAGAAGGAACTGTAAACATTGTAAAAGGTGCTACAAACGAAAAAGTAACTGCTATGGAATTCACGAATAACCCAATGCTTTATCTGTTCCAAGACATTCGTTATGAACTCAATGGAGTGGAAATCGATAGAATAAAAAATGCTGGAATGACGACCACAATGAAAAATTTGTTATCTTTAAATGAGAGTGAGGCTAAGATGGCTAAAGCCTGGGGTTGGGATATAAACGGAACAAAGACTACCCACGGAGGAAACTTTTCTTGTTCAATACCACTGAGTAACATTTTAGGTTTTGCTGAAGATTATAAGAAAATTATTATGAACTGCAAACATGAACTAATATTATTACGCAGCAATACAGATGTAAATTCTCTAAAAATCCCAACTGGTGAAACCCTTGAGGACATAATCATTCATAAATTAGTTTGGCGCGTTCCACATATCAAAGTGTCTGACAAAGAAAAACTACATTTATTAAAGTTATTAGAAAAAGATCGTCCACTCCATTTTGCTTTTAGAAATTGGGATTTATATGAGTATCCGTTATTACCAAGAACAAATAAGCATACTTGGTCAATTAAAACGTCCTCACAGATTGAAAAACCAAGATATGTAGTGTTGGGTTTGCAAACAGATAGAAAAAACTTAGGAGATAAAGATATTTCGCAATTTGATCACTGTAATTTGAGGAATGTCAAAGTTTTTCTTAATTCTGTGTATTTTCCATATGAAAATTTAAATGTTAATTTTAAAGATCATAAATTCTCTTTGTTATATGAGCAATATGTTAGATTTCAACAATCTTATTACGGTCGTAAAAGCGAACCGCTGCTCAGTCCGTCAGCATTTCAAGAAAAAGCTCCATTGTTTGTAATTGATTGCTCTAGACAAAGTGAAAACCTTAAGTCAGGTCCAGTAGTCAATGTATGTATAGAGCTTGAATGCGACTTAGAGATACCTGATCACACTGCTGCGTATTGTCTCATTTTAAACGATTCTATCGTAGAGTACAGACCGTTGACTAATATAGTGAAGAAAATATCATAAATATGAATCCTAGCACAACAGAATGTGTAATTGTAGATGTGCAAGGATTCAAGGATAAAGAAAACAAATTTATTATAAAAGAATTTGCTATAATGAAGGAGGAGTGCAGCTTTTCAACGCAAACTTTTCTTGTGAAACCTCCATTTCATTACAAATACTTATCGGAGCAAGAAAAAAAACATGTGCGCTGGATTGAAGCCAATCGGGGAATTTATTGGAGCGAAGGTTTTATAGACTATAATGAATTCAAGCGCATTGTAAAACCATACTTGAATAACAAAAAAGTTTTGACTAAAGGAACAGAGAAGATTAAGTGGATAATGGAATTGTGCAATAGTTGTGAAGTTATAGATATAGGAGAACTTGGATGTCCTAATTTTTTGAAATTATATACTGAATACGATATTCCTAATGTAAATTTACATGTTCATAAAAATATGGGTGCTTTGAAAAATATAATATGTTTAAAAAAGTGGTATGATGATAATAAAAATATTAATGAGTTATGTGAAATGTTTAAATCTTTGTAAAATGTTATATGAGTTATTTATCATATCATTAATAAAATTATATGTCATACTGTTTACTTTTTGTTTTATTTGATCTACTTAGTGTAAGGTATTAGGTAGGTAGGTACATAGATTAGACTGACGCGCGCACGCGTTGACTTACGTACCTGATACCTATTGCTTACTAAATGTATTATTTTACTCATTCATATTATAATGATATGCGCAGGAGCAAATCAAACAAATTAAAATGAAATACAATTAACTTTATTTACAAAACTTAGGATCTATGACTTCGACGTTTTATTTAATATTCACAAAAATCATACATTGAAGTAGTTATCACCACAAAGTTTTTTTGAGATGTTTTTAATAACTCGTTCCGTTTGCTCCATTATGTCATCAACTGTATCCTTAACAATATATTGTGCACTCACAATAATTGATTCACCGTCGTCCTCTGATTTAGGATCACTTATGTCCTGAATTTGTATTTTTATAATGCGCCTTCCTCTGCATCTTTCGCCATTTATTACGAATGAAGGTTGTTGTAGTCGAATCCGCTTATTTTCAAAATCTTTTTTGGGAGTTTTTTCCTTACGTAGACGCTTTTTTTTCTTGTCTTTAGGTTGCTGTGTTTCCGTTGGACGGGAACCTTGTTCTTTTAGCATCGGAAACATTTCATCAAAACCAGCTAATGGATCTT
The DNA here is from genome assembly GCA_958496205.1 of Idaea biselata. Lineage (NCBI taxonomy): Eukaryota > Metazoa > Arthropoda > Insecta > Lepidoptera > Geometridae > Idaea > Idaea biselata. The sequence continues at coordinate 22,946 of CAUEGO010000019.1, read as the reverse complement.
GCGCGCACTGAAAATATAAATCTTGAGAGTCTGTTTCCGTCATTTCTGTAAAAAAAAGAGAAATATAATTAGGTACCAAGATAAAATTAAACTAAGTTAAAATAAAACCTAATAGTTAACAAAAAAATAAACTTACCAATATTTTAGGCTAAGAACTCTGAATTTTATAAAACTGCGCTCGCCGATTTCTGTAGACTACCGTTGTTAAAGAAAGACAATGTGTGAATAAATAAAAATAAAAGTTTTGTCAACTTTGCTTATTTTCAATATAAGTACCTAAGTGTAGAAATGAAATTAGAAACAGCGCAGGTGTGTTAGGTTCGCCTCAAATTTCCTTCATAGTTAACAAAATCAAGTTAAGACATGCTGTTCAGTAAAATGCATAGTTTATCGAATTGCCAGGTACCTATCTAATGTTGCATCCACCACACTACTTTCTTGGAAATTATGTGGGTATATGAATGAACATTGTGATGTAACCTAATAATAAAAAGTATGTAGGTAAGTTACCTACATAGTTATTTACAGGAACCTATTATAAAATAGTAATAGGGACTAAAATATAAACACAGCTTTCATGAGATAAGACTTTATTAATATGTAGGTATCTAATTTTACAATAATTAAAGCTAAAAGTAATTTTATGTACTTAGTATGTAGCTAAGTAAAATTAGGTTATAACAACACACAAGTTAGAATTATTCGCATAATGTACGTACCTACGTGTCCATACATTTTTATTTACAATGAAGTGTAATTTGCGTATAAAATGATTTAATATATTGCGCATCCATCATTCTTTAACATTAGAAAAGCAGCATACAAATATGAGTCTTATTTGTAAAGTTAACAACGAACTTATTTATAATTAAAATCGAACAATGTTTTAGATTCCTAGAAAAGACACATGTCCTAGTGCTTTTGTGGATATCTTGTCTGATGAAACTAACCGTTTGTCGTCCGTACTGGATAAAGCGACTTTATTAACACAACGAGTAAAAACTTGATGTTTTATTGACTTAAACAATGTATTTTTCTTTCTCGTTATTGATTGCGTTAATAAAGTTTTCTTATAATCAGAAGCTTCCAACTCACGAACAACACACGATTTCACACCTTTAGCTTTTTTTATTTCTCTATCAACGGTTTTTAAACAATACAGTTTTGAACGTAATCCTATAAATTCTATTATAATTCTACCGCCCATCTCATCTTTGAATAATCCCGGTACTTTTTTATTTATCAATGGCAAACCATAATCGTTGTTTACTGAGAAGTTACTAGTGTCGAAGTAATTACTAAAATGTTGTTTCAAATCTTCATAAAAATCATTTGTATGGATGTGGTAAATGAAGCTGTCTGTGTCGGTGTAACACATTTGCAAATTGTTACCATAATGCGGTTTCATTACAGAGTAGTGAAAATCATACATGTGCGCTTTAGACAATTCAAGTACCGTAAAACCAATATAAATAGGTTTATTTAATACTATTCTGTTCGGCTTAAGTTGGATAGCTGCTAAATTTTCACTAAAAATAATGCTGCTATGATAATATGGACTCGATATTAGTTTTCTTGCACAATTTTTCTTCTTAGTAACATTATTAGTATGTTCCCATTGATTTACAAGTTTAACGTCAACTCTTTTTTCATTATTTTCCAATGTTTTCCCGAAAATTGAATTATTAAGTAATTTAAAAAAATCTTGTTCGAAAGTTGACTTAGCTTGTTGTCGCAAACGCGTATTTAATTCAATGTATTGTTTTAAATAATCATTTTGACGGAATGTAATTACCCTATGGATTTTGGTTAATTTTAAACCATGTTTCAAACATGTTTTTAAATAAACGTAATGAATTACATAATTAAATTTGTCATATAGATTTGGAATCAATTTAGCATGCTTTGAGCCAGCGGGAACGAATTTTTCTGGACAAAATCCCAACTCGTTTTGAGAAAAATGGAGATTTTTAGGGTAACTCAAATCTACTTCCAAAATGAAACCAAATTTAGCGTTATCTGGAACACTAGTTATATTTAAATTACTAATTTCATCTTCAGATAGAAATTTAAAACCTGACAATGGTAAAGTTAAACTCATACTATACCCATACAAATTATTACAGTCAATATAGACAAGGTAAGATTCGGGAACCGAAGGATCGAAATCCTTCATGTATTTATTATTAGCCTTTGCATATCTATGTGGTACCAAACAAATACCACCCCTCACTCCCGATTGTATCATATTGAAAATAGAAACATCATTTATTAATTCTAACTCGACTTGAGTTTTGAATAACATTGCGTCAAACGATAGAGATGGAGCTGTAATATAAAACGCCGGGTCTAACTGATAGTGACTTTTACAAGTTACACGGAACTGTTCAAAAACATCGGTTAAAAGTAAGACATCAGATTTCAAATATAAGTCCGTATACTGCCCCATATTACGTAATCCAAATTGTCTCCAAACTAACTGCGCGTGAGCATAATCTTTTTCTGAAATGTGCTCGTTGGTTATAGAACTATAGAAATCGTTTTTATTTGGAAGAGATGTTTCACTGTAACGTTGTAAACTACTCATATAATCGTAAGGATACACTCCTTTTCGTGTAAGAAGATGAAAATGTGTTTCATTCGGAAAATGTGTCCTTAAATGAATAAATTGCTGCGTTTTCATAGTTTTTGTTAACTTATCTAAACTGGTGTTTAAAAATTTAAAAGAATCAACAAATCGTAACAATATTACGTTTCCATCCGAAACTGGTATATACTTTGTAAATGAAACGTAGTTCTCTTTCGTTTTTGGTATAATTTTAATAGAGCCTGGAGCCTCACCTAGTTTTGTTATAAATAGATGACAGTCGTAACCGGATAAATTATGAAAAAATATTGGTATAAACTTTGGAATTTTGTATTGTAAGTTGCAGTAACTATGAGCTGCTCCACGAAACCTGCCAGTTATGTGACAATGATCTCTTACTTTGTCACCGTGTAAAAACTGATCACAAATATGACACTTAGAAGCTCTTTTAAAGCTTTGTGCCTCAGGATCATTAAAAATTATGGGTACTTTAAGAGACAATATTTCATAAATTTCACGAACGTTGTTATAAATATATGATATGAATTTATCTACACAATCGATTCCCCGATAAGTCACAAATTTATTGTATGCTGAATTTTCTGAGCAAATTATATTATAAGCGAATGCAATGGGCACATGTTTTTGAGTTGTAGATGTGAGCGTGCTTTTATTTTCTTCATCACAACTCGATTCAAGCATACTTTCGAAATCAGCATAAATTACAAATGGAACATTTTGTTTTCTATCAAAATTTTGAAACTTTATTACAGAACCTTTTTCAGGTAATACGGTCACAATACCATTACAAATGTGACTGTCTAATTGATCCAAATTTTTAAAAAACACTAAACAAGTGTCACATAAAAAAAGTTTTTTATGATCTTTAGTAATTTGACTCCGTAATAAACGCGACATATCTTTAATTAGACAATAATGTGACTTTGAACCTTTTTCAATATAAAGTAAATGAACTATTTTTCGATTAATAATGTTTTCTGATTTATACAAAGGACCCACAATGGTATTGTTTTTACTCAAACCGTATATTATAAAACCTAAGCCAGGATTGTTTTTTTCAAATATAGATATATCAGGAAAAGTTGCTGGAAATGACATGTTTTGTAAGTTCAATACATCACGAAAATTTGGATACGATGAAACTCTATCAACATGATTTTTTGCTGGGTACAAAAACGCCAGCACACTCCATAAGAAACAATGTTTATCAGAGTTACGAACGTTTATACAAGCCTTTTTGTTTTTTATTTGTTTTGGCAATTCAATGTATGTCGAACCACCGAGTGGTCGGTACCGATTTACGTTGACCTCTATGTGCATGCAATTTAAGAAACCCCACCCGCTGTCACGACTTTCAAACTCTTCTACATTTTTTTTTAAAGTTTCAAGAAGCATAGTAAATAACGAATCGAAATTATAATTACTATACAGAGGTGTATTTTGCGTACAAAATGATTTTATATCTTGCTCATCATTCTTAAACATCAGAAAAACAGCATACAGTTCAAAGTTAACTTTAATGCAAATATGTGTCTTTATGCAATCATTTAAAAGAAGCTCCAACTTATCTCGAATAGATTTTAAGAATAACTCGATACTACATCTATTCGTGTCCTGGGCCAATATTCTATAAGATATGATGCGACATTTAAATGCCGATTCTATTATTTCAACTCCATCGCTACGTATCTGACTTGAATTTTTTTGTTTATGGATCCTACTTCGTAAGTGCCCTATCCAAGATTTAGTATTTATTGGTAACTCACACTGCTTACAGAAAGGCATTGCTAGTAAGTATCTAATAAGGTAAAAACTAAATTAATTATTTATTTATTTAAGTTATAACCTCGGGTTATACTTAACATAAAAACTATTAGGTATATACCTAATTGAAAACTGTAACTTTTTGGAACAATATGCATGTATTTATTTATTAATGAATTAAGTAACAATATATTTATGTTCTAAAACAACACACATAGCGCAGAAAAGAACAAAAATGGTTATTATATTACCAAATAAAATTACCTTACATAACACATAATTAGATAGCCCTTTAATCATTATTTATTTAATGAAATACATAATAATAACCAACACTTATTAATTTTTTTTATTATCTTTGAAAAACTAAATTCTGATTCTTTGAATACTTCGAATGCTTTTATAAGCAAATAAAATTACATTACATAACACATAATAAAATTAGATACCACGTAATTCAATATTTATTTAATGAAATACGTAATAAAAACCAACACTTAAAATGATTTAATGGTTAATCATTTTTCTTGTTATCTTTAAAAAATTTAAATTCTGAATCTTTAAATACTTCAAATGATTTTATAAGCAAATTTTGGAGAGGTTCCCAAGTCGGATCCTCTTCCCCTAGAACAAGTTTAATAGAAGTCAATGCCTTCTTATACCTAACATCTGGCTTTTCATTGAGTACATCTTTCTTATTATAAAATTTCACCTCCAGGTAATAATCGCCTGTAGTTTCGACACTCCTGTAGACGTTGCCGTTGGCCACTCGCGTTATGAACGATGACAGGAGCGGCTTCGCCCCGGTAGATGGCCCTTTGTTTCCGACTGCCGATGCTGTCTCACCATTTATTATTGAAAAAATATTTGGTTTCCTGTAAACAATCGTAAAACGAAATTAGTTTTCTGTAAAAAACACTTAATTGAAGTCGGTAATGCATAAATCGGTTCAGTATTTTTGAATATTCATTAGGACAAATATATAAAAAGTGTGTACTTATAAATTTTAATACGCTTTAGTATCTACAAAACAAAGGTAAGGGCTGATTGATATGCGTCCAAACGGACCGAAGATTATGCGAAGTGAAGACATAGGTAAAAGTAGGAAAGCAGACTCAGGACTCCCGAGAGGGATGCAACTGTTAATATCACTCGGATGATAATGAATTGCATAATGAAATTAGTACTTACTTAGCACTGCCGCCGGCTTCAGCCTTGTTCTTCCTTTTTATAGTTTTTTTCACTGCAGCAGCCTTTTTTGCCTTCGTATCCTCTGCAGCTGGTTTCTCCTCGATTTCGATTGAACTGTCGTATTCGTAGTCTGACCTTGAATCAAAATAATAAAAAATAAATAACCTTCAGTTCAGATGAAGAGGCGGATACCTGAAAAATAAAATATAGGTAAAAAGAAGTACTTACTTACATTTTTTAATTCGTAGTAACAGAGCTGCTTCACTTGTTGATAATTCTTCAAAAATCCAGATTTTTTTGTAACAATAATGCGATTTGCAGGTGAATTTATAGGACTGAAAAATCGATTGTCAGCAATATGCGCTTGAAGTCAGAAAGCAAACGACCAATTTTCGCTCGACCGATAAGTTAAACTTATATTTTAAAACCAAACAAAAGGACAATGCTAATAAAATTATACTAACTGATTACAAAATTTAATAGTTCTCCTATTAACTTGACTTAATAGTTAACTATCGACCGACTAAAAGTAAGCGGTCTGCTAAGACTTACAAATAAATACCAATCACGTGTTATGTTTCTCGAAGGAACTTGAAACATTGATAAGTAAAGTACATGTTCATAATTCCATTACCACCTTAATTAGATATAATGCATGAATCATTAGTTGTCTAGAACATTTTTACATAAGTGGATATTGCGTAAAAATGTTGTAATCGTAATTTTTACTTTATGTTAGGTATCTGTTGATCTCGGTTGCTATCTATTACAATGTTTTTAGTTATTATAAAATAAAATAATAGGAATTTTAAACTCTACGATGAGCCTCCACTTTTGGTGACTTGCTGTACTGTAAACTCGTAATAAGAAGGTTTAAAAGTTGTCTGGTAGAAATCACTCAAAGCGATAAGACCACCCATTAACGCAGCTTTTAATTGAAAAGTTTTTCTTTGCATCTTTTCTGTATGTAGGTAGGTATGTATAGTGCAAATAAATAATTATTTATATACCTATAGGTAAGTCGTAGAGATAACGTAATCAACCTAAAATAAAGCATATTTAAAGGTCCGAAGTTTGCCTGAAAGAAATTTTATGCAGCGAATTCATATAGATCGAAAGTACCTACTATGGTATTTAGATAGGGTAAAAATCTACATAGAGTTTATATAAAAAGTTCTGATGTATAATTACCATCGTCCTATCCTACTAATATTAGGTATAGGTAAAGCTGAATGATTGTATGTGAGTGTGTGACTTTTGTTCCCTATATTCCAACGGGATTGGAACTTACGCGAGTGAAACCGCGGGATGCATCTAGTTATTCATAACAACACAAAAATGCTGACCTGTTATCGGCTCCCACGGATAGTTGAAGCGTTTGTTTGTCACATAATAGTCTAAGAGCCCGTGAACCCCAGACCTTCGTTATTTTATAAAAGCTGAAAGTTTGTCAGGGCATACTCCTATACACAGGTAAGAACGCTGGACTATTATGAAGTTTGGCTTGTAGTATTTTGGCGGGTACAGGCTTTCCTTTGTCTGGCAAGGGATTGGAACTATCAAAAATGTCTGGCTAATGAGGAAACATCATCTACTTATTACCCAAGTATTATATATAAAAATCAGCTTTTATACTATAACGTAAGTAGAATTATAATTTCATGAACATTAAGGGTGTCTGGCAAGGGGTTGCCACGATGTTAAGTGTCTGGCAATGAATGACGTGATTTTTAATAATATTCTGAAGGTAATACCTAAAAATCACACTTATTATTTTGATGAATTTAGATCGATAATTTTACACACCTTTAGTACCGTTTACCTGCCAAAGCCACTACAAGCCAAACTTCATAATAGTCCAGCGTTCTTACCTGTGTATAGGAGCATGCTCTGACAAACTTTCAGCTTTTATAAAATAACGAAGGTCTGGTGTTCACGGGCTCTTGCTCTATAAAGTCACATTGTATTAGTCAGATTACAAACGCTTGCCGCGTGATGTGTGGTGATTTTAGAAAGGTTTTTTTTATAAAAGTGAATATTTTCTCTTAGAAAAATGTAAGTACCTAGTTAATAAGTTATTATTTAATAGGTTAAATATAATCAAAATAAATATTGTAAAATATATAGGTATTTAGTTAAAGGTCTTCAAGTACTTTTATTAGAGTATTATATTTTGTATGTAATAAATAAATAACTTATCCACTTTTTTATCGTATCTACTTTTTGGTTCGTGTTTTAATCGATGTTAATAGGTATGTTAGTTTTTATTTAAATTTGTATTTCGGTGACCGAAGACCTTCACGTAAAAATAATGTGTTCCAAATTTTTAAAGATTAAAAACCTCTAAGCAAGCACTGCGATATAAACTCAAAGTAATTAATTACCTTTTTGCAAATCTTTAAGTTATTTTTGACTTTAGTTCTATCTTTTTTTTTTCAAATTAAAGAGTAACATTAAAATTAAATTAAAATTAAATTAAACTTAAGCTAAACATATCCCTTTCTTTGCAGTCAGGTAAAAATAATTACGTTAAAATTTACCAAATGAAATAAAAAACAAATGTTTTTTTTAACCGAGAATATGTTACTTTTATATGTAGCTTTAATCATACAATTTCGTATACTGGTAGGTATAGTCAAATGAACAAAACAAAAAATTATATTCCTTAGATGTTGTGTAGGTAGGTAAGTAGTACTAACTCGTAAGTAAATCTAATAGTGTTTACTTTACCTACTTATTGAGTTTAACCAAAATTAATTTTGTTATTTTATAATAACCTAACTGATAATGTTATGCTGTACAGCTGTATGTCATTGGCTCTTGAGCAATTATTAACCCTTATTGTGACATTTTTAAAACGATCTTTATCGATAGCCACAGCTACCAAAAGCAATTTATGTTATTTAACACCCATGTTCGTTTAAACGAAATATAACTAAATAACAATGAACAAAGTGATCCTACCTTGGGCGCTTTGGATCTCACGTTAATGTTATATGAAAATCCTGGCCTTAGTTCTTTCAAATAATTGTTTCAAAATTAAATGTAACTAAATAACAGTGAACAAAGTGATCCTACCTTGGGCGCTTTGGATCTCACATAAATGTTATATGAAAGTACTTGCCTTGGTTCTTTCCACTGACCGTTTTAAAACGAAATATAACTAAATAACAGTGAACAAAGTGATCCTACCTTGGGCGCTTTGGATCTCACATAAATGTTATATGAAAGTACTTGCCTTGGTTCTTTCTACTGACCGTTTTAAAACTAAATATAACTAAATAACAGTGAACAAAGTGATCCTACCTTGGGCTCTTTGGCTCTCACTTAAATGTATATGAAAGTCCTTGCCTTGGTTCTTTCTACTGACCGTTTTCAAACTAAATATAACTAAATAACAGTGAACAAAGTGATCCTAACTTGGGCGCTTTGGATCTCACATAAATGTTATATGAAAGTCCTGGCCTTGGTTCTTTCTACTGACCGTTTCAAAACGAAATGTAATTAAATAACATAAATGCCACCGACGACGATTTGAAATGACTATGAACAACAAGAGGTTAAAAAATTACTCGATAACTATGTGTTGTTAATTGTCTCACTCTATGAAAAATAATAAAGCCTTTAATAAACCCGTTGAGAGAACTTAATAATTTAATAAACTCTTAAAATAGAAATGTTGACCTGTTTCGTGAAACGCTGACCTGAAGTATAACTTCATTTTGAACCAAACACAGCGAAGCGGTAGCGGACGAAGTCCGCTGTTTGGTTCAAAACGAAGTTATACTACCTACTCATAGATCACAATTTATTATGGCAAAAACTTAGGAACATGGCAGTGGATCCGAGGGTTGTCGAATTGCTCTCTTTTTGGTACAGAAACCAGATGAATACTGTTAGGTGGGGCCAGGAACAGTCTGACAGTTTTCGCCTGTCATGTGGTGTGAGACAGGGCGGTCTCACCTCTCCCGATCTGTTTAATGCATATGTCGATGGTTTGATTGTCGAACTCAGCAGCACCCCTGTCGGTCTCAGGTTGGATGGTAGATATATCAACAACCTGAGCTACGCTGACGATATGGTGCTGCTCAGTCCGACAATTAAGGGCCTAAGAAAGCTAATTAACATCTGCGAACGGTACGCTAAAAATCATGCGCTCAAATACAACGCCAAAAAAACAGAAATGTTGATATTCAGATCGGGAAAGGGACCGGATAACGTGCCTGATGTATACGTTGACGGTACGCCAGTTAAAATAGTTGAAAGCTTCAGGTACCTTGGTCACATTGTGACTTCCACCAAGAACGACGATACAGACATTGAGCGGCAAAGGCGAGCTTTATGCACTGTCGGTAATATGATTATTAGAAAGTTCAGTAAAGCCTCGCCTGACGTGAAACTAACCCTATTCAGGTCCTACTGTCAGACGTTCTATACCTGTCAACTGTGGACAAATTATACGAAAAAAGCGCATGATGCCATAAGAGTTGCCTATAATAACATCTTTAGGCAACTCATGGGTCTAAGTAGATACTGCAGTGCATCTGCCATGTTTCTGGACGCTCGCACAAATACATTCAATGCGATCCAGAGGCATCGAATTGCATCGTTTATGGCCAGAGTTGACAGGTGTAAGAACAACATTATTAGGAGTCTGGCAGACAGACTATTAACGACAGAGACCTACAAAAAATGGTCGACACTAGTTGTGTAATAATTTACTCGGATGTACCTACGTAAATATCTAACTTTTACTTTTTTAAATATTCTAAATATTTTGTGTCTTTTTTGTGATATGGATTAGGTAATTTATATTTTCTGTAAAATGCTATTGATCCGAAATAAAGAATTATTATTATTATTATTATTATAGCGTTTCGTTTCCACACCTTAAGTCTTCAAAGTAAGTACTTTGATTTTGAAGCCTTCCGTGATAATAGTAGCGCGATAGGCTCCAAAAATCAATATTCCCCAAACGCTCCCAAACTATTGCCATTTAAGTCCACGACCTATAGCGACTCGTTTCCGCACCTTAAGTCTTCAAAGTAAGTACTTTGATTTTGAAGCCTTCCGTGATAATAGTAGCGCGATAGGCTCCAAAAATCAATATTCCCCAAACGCTCCCAAACTATTGCCATTTAAGTCCACGACCTATAGCGACTCGTTTCTGCACCTTAAGTCTTCAAAGTAAGTACATTGATTTTGAAGCCTTCCGTGATAATAGTAGCGCGATAGGCTCCAAAAATCAATATTCCCCAAACGCTCCCAAACTATTGCCATTTAAGTCCACGACCTATAGCGACTCGTTTCCGCACCTTAAGTCTTCAAAGTAAGTACTTTGATTTTGAAGCCTTCCGTGACTATAGTAGCGATAGGCTCCAAAAATCAATATTCCCCAAACGCTCCCAAACGATTGCCATTTAAGTCCACGACCTATAGCGACTCGTTTCCGCACCTTAAGTCTTCAAAGTAAGTACTTTGATTTTGAAGCCTTCTGTGATAATAGTAGCGCGATAGGCTCCGAAAATCAATATTCCCCAAACGCTCCCAAACTATTGCCATTTAAGTCCACGACCTATAGCGACTCGTTTCCGCACCTTAAGTCTTCAAAGTAAGTACTTTGATTTTGGAGCCTTCCGTGATAATAGTAGCGCGATAGGCTCCAAAAATCAATATTCCCCAAACGCTCCCAAACTATTGCCATTTAAGTCCACGACCTATAGCGACTCGTTTCCGCACCTTAAGTCTTCAAAGTAAGTACTTTGATTTTGAAGCCTTCCGTGACTATAGTAGCGATAGGCTCCAAAAATCAATATTCCCCAAACGCTCCCAAACGATTGCCATTTAAGTCCACGACCTATAGCGACTCGTTTCCGCACCTTAAGTCTTCAAAGTAAGTACTTTGATTTTGAAGCCTTCCGTGATAATATTAGCGCGATAGGCTCCAAAAATCAATATTCCCCAAACTCTCCCAAACTATTGCCATTTAAGTCCACGACCTATAGCGTTTCGTTTCCACACCTTAAGTCTTCAAAGTAAGTACTTTGATTTTGAAGCCTTCCGTGACTATAGTAGCGATAGGCTCCAAAAATCAATATTCCCCAAACGCTCCCAAACGATTGCCATTTAAGTCCACGACCTATAGCGACTCGTTTCCGCACCTTAAGTCTTCAAAGTAAGTACTTTGATTTTGAAGCCTTCCGTGATAATAGTAGCGCGATAGGCTCCAAAAATCAATATTCCCCAAACGCTCCCAAACTATTGCCATTTAAGTCCAAGACCTATAGCGACTCGTTTCCGCACCTTAAGTCTTCAAAGTAAGTACTTTGATTTTGAAGCCTTCCGTGATAATGATAATAGTAGCGCGATAGGCTCCAAAAATCAATATTCCCCAAACGCTCCCAAACTATTGCCATTTAAGTCCACGACCTATAGCGACTCGTTTCCGCACCTTAAGTCTTCAAAGTAAGTACTTTGATTTTGAAGCCTTCCGTGATAATAGTAGCGCGATAGGCTCCAAAAATCAATATTCCCTAAAAGCTCCATAACTATTGCCATATAAGTCCACGACCTATAGCGACTCGTTTCCGCACCTTAAGTCTTCAAAGTAAGTACTTTGATTTTGAAGCCTTCCGTGATAATAGTAGCGCGATAGGCTCCAAAAATCAATATTCCCCAAACGCTCCCAAACTATTGCCATTTAAGTCCACGACCTATAGCGACTCGTTTCCGCACCTTAAGTCTTCAAAGTAAGTACTTTGATTTTGAAGCCTTCCGTGATAATAGTAGCGCGATAGGCTCCAAAAATCAATATTCCCTAAACGCTCCATAACTATTGCCATATAAGTCCACGACCTATAGCGACTCGTTTCCGCACCTTAAGTCTTCAAAGTAAGTACTTTGATTTTGAAGCCTTCCGTGACAATAGTAGCGATAGGCTCCAAAAATCAATATTCCCCAAACGCTCCCAAACTATTGCCATTTAAGTCCACGACCTATAGCGACTCGTTTCCGCACCTTAAGTCTTCAAAGTAAGTACTTTGATTTTGAAGCCTTCCGTGACAATAGTAGCGATAGGCTCCAAAAATCAATATTCCCCAAACGCTCCCAAACTATTGCCATTTAAGTCCACGACCTATAGCGACTCGTTTCCGCACCTTAAGTCTTCAAAGTAAGTACTTTGATTTTGAAGCCTTCCGTGATAATAGTAGCGCGATAGGCTCCAAAAATCAATATTCCCCAAACGCTCCCAAACTATTGCCATTTAAGTCCACGACCTATAGCGACTCGTTTCCGCACCTTAAGTCATCAAAGTAAGTACTTTGATTTTGAAGCCTTCCGTGATAATAGGAGCGCGATAGGCTCCAAAAATCAATATTCCCCAAACGCTCCCAAACTATTGCCATTTAAGTCCAAGACCTATAGCGACGCGAATATTCTCCAAACGCTATTGATTTTCGGAGCCTATCGCGCTACTATTATCACGGAAGGCTTCAAAATCAAAGTACTTACTTTGAAGACTTAAGGTGCGGAAACGAGTCGCTATAGGTCGTCTACTTAAATGGCAATTGTTTGGGAGCGTTTGGGGAATATTGATTTTTGGAGCCTATCGCGCTACTATTATCACGGAAGGCTTCAAAATCAAAGTACTTACTTTGAAGACTTAAGGTGCGGAAATGAGTCGCTATAGGTCGTGGACTTAAATGGCAATTCGATAATCTAGTTATTTTTATGGGAAATAGGGGAAGTCTAACCAAAAGAGACCTTATTCAATATTGTGATACATTAGATTCACTCGATATAAACAAAATTGTAATGTTTACACTTCCCTACTACAATGACTTGCCAGCTGCGGAAAATAGGCTAAGATATAACATAAACTTGACATTGAACACTATATCTTGTTACAATAAGAAGTTCAATGTTATTGACATCAATAATATTATTAGTAATAATTATTATTTGACGAAGGGTAAGCATTAGGGCATGCAATATCGAAAGGTTTTCAATCTCGGGACGATACCGATATTAAGAGCTCAATCCCGGGATCCCGGGATTGATACTGAGATTTTAGATATCGTTAAAAAAAGCGAATTTAATACAATAAAAATGTGTTAAATCTAAAATATTTAAGACTCTTGTGGTTTCATTACGTAAATAAGTTACCCCGAGGGCCGTCCCGTAGTCCCGTAGCCTAAACCCGAAAGTGTCTAAACTTTCGCGCCAAATTCTAGGCGCACCACTAAAATGTTTTTAGCAGAAAAAAAATGCATGCGAGCTTGTATAAAAAATAATTGTCTTAAAAATTGCAATGAATCACGTTACTTTTATTGTTTTAAACATTTTACCAATTCCCTACGCTTCTAAATCTTTACAGATCTCTTCCTCAGGGGTAGACTAATTTGGGTTTAATTTTAATAGTTCTATTCAATCATTCCATGAGGAAAAATATAGCTAAAAACCTTAATTTATACCCAAATAGTAAATTGCTCAAATCTCGATATCGGATCACTCAATCCCGGGATTATAATATCGAACTTTTGCGTCCGAGATCCCAAGGTTACAATATCCCGGGATCCCGGGATTCATGCCCTAGTAAGCATAAGCTTTCAGATTATATTAAAAGACAAGTAGCCATTTCGCTACATTATTTTTTTAAAACTACAGCCAATAACTTGGCTACCCAAAATGCTACTATTGAGCATTGTAACCGACTTCAATATAATAATTTGACACTGGGTAATTGTTCATATCCACCTAATTTAAATTAACTTCTAAGACAAAAGAGGCACGCTCTTGCATTAAACCCAATGACATAAATGTTAGTTTGTCTAAAATAGATTCTGCGACAATGGAGGTATCCTCTAGCTGTAATAGTCAACTTTTAATTGCGCTATCCGATGAGTCGAATAATCATAATTACCTTAATAATTGCCCTCAAATAAAAAAATGTAAAATAAACTATGTAAGTAATATCAACCTGGTGCATCAGAATATCCGTGGCTTTGCAGAGGGCAAAAGACTAACACTGGAACTGTATATGAGCTCTGAAAATATTGATATTGTGTGCTTAACTGAGCATCACCTCCGGGCTCACGAGCTCATGTTCAGTTTCAGCAATCACCAGGTTGGCAGCTCATTCTGCAGGGTAAATACGAAGCAAGGAGGTTCTCTTATTTTATTGAATAAACAGCTAAAATATAAAGAAAGAAAAGATATCGTATCTATGTCTGTAGAATGTGTAAATGAAATAGCTTGTGTAGAACTGGAGCAGTTAATAATAGCATGTGTGTACAGACGACCAAAGCCATACAATTTTAATAAATTTATTGACATATTAGATTCAATGTTAGTAAAACTAACAAAATCAAAAAAGCAATTGATTGTATGTGGGGATTTTAATGTTGATTTACTTAAAGTATCTCCTTGCTCCACCATATTTTTAAATTTGTCTCAATCACACAAACTAACTAATTTGTTTCTGGAGCCTATCAGAACCACTGAAACCACTGCAACCTGCATAGATAACATCTTCATATCCGAAGATGTTACTGCTACTAGCAAATCTGTTATAAACAAATTACAATCAGATCATAGTGGCCAGTTAGTCAATTTTGTAATAGTAAAAAAACCAATACCCAAAAGAAAAATAACATATGTGCCAGTAACTGCCGTTCGACTAGAGAAACTTAAATTGAATTTGGCTAACATCATGCCATTTCTACCATGTGATATGGATGCAAATATATTATACAACAACTTTTTTTCGGTTCTTAACGAACAATTTCAATCTATTTTCACGTCCAGATCAATGGTGGTATCAGGCAAGCGTGAGTTCAGTGACTGGGCCACGGTCGGCATTCATAGAAGCAGGCGAAAACTTTACCAGTTGTATGCAGAGAGACAATTTCATACATCAGAAGAGTTTAGGGCTTACGTTAAAAATTACTCAAAGATATTTAAAAGAGTTTGTATACTAGCGAAGTCCTTACACATTAAATCTACAATAAAGAATAGTAATGATAAAATTAAAGCCACTTGGAAAATAATAAATGCTGAAACTGGTAAAGTCTTAAACAAAAATATTGATTTTAAGTTGGACATTGGCGGAGTTTGAGAATTTTTTCACTAATGTGCCTACTACTCTGACAAAAGCCCTAAACTCATCTACCCCCATTGCTAAATATCTTTTAGAAGCAAATGTACCTGAATGTAGTAAAGCTTTTCAATTCAAATTTTAGTAATTCTTAAACAAATCAATGTAAAGAAAACTAAAGACTTATGGGGGATTTCTGTTCCTATTGTTAAATCCTTGATAGAAGTTATTGTACCTGAGCTTGTTATTATATTCAATAGGTGCATAGATTGTGGCGTGTTTCCTGATCAAATGAAATTTAGTAAAGTTATTCCATTATTTAAATCCGGTAGTACATCGGACCCCTCTAATTTTAGACCCATATCAGTACTACCTACATTAAGCAAAATTTTTGAAAAAATTATATTGAACCAGCTACTAAAGCATTTTGATGACAACAATATTTTACACAATAAACAGTTCGGTTTTAGTAAGGGTCGCTCGACTACTGATGCGGGCATTGCATTAATTGAAAACATTTTTGATGCTTGGGAGGAGTCGCATGATGCATATGGCGTATTCTGTGACCTCTCCAAAGCGTTCGATTGTGTTCGACATGATACTTTGATCATGAAGCTACGACACTACGGTATCGGGGACAGCGCATTGGATCTTGTTTCTTCTTACCTGAGTGATAGGATTCAGTGTGTCGACATTAACGGTAAACGTTCCCCTGGATCACCTGTAACTTTAGGAGTTCCTCAAGGATCCATATTGGGACCTTTTTTATTTCTAGTATATATTAACGACTTACCTTTCCTCGTAAAGGAAAATCATGGGATAGTATTGTTTGCAGATGATACCTCATTGGTATTTAAAGTAAAAAGACGACAATCTAATATTGACGACGTGAACAATGCTCTCTCTAGATTAGTATATTGGTTTAATGTTAATAATATGCTACTAAATGGATCTAAAACTAAATGTATTCGATTCACACTACCAAATGTAAAACAAGTTAAAACCACTGTTAAAATTGATAATGAGGAGATCGAAATAGTCGATAAAGCTGTCTTTCTGGGTATAACTTTAGACGCTAAGCTTCAATGGGGCCCACACGTGGAAGCTCTGTCCAAAAGGCTTAGTTCCGCAGCTTATGCAGTTAAGAAAATCCGGGAATACACAGATGTTGAGACGGCCCGCCTAGTCTACTTCAGTTGCTTTCACAGCATCATGTCATATGGTATCCTGCTGTGGGGGTGTGCTGCTGACATAGAAACCATTTTTGTTTTGCAAAAGAGAGCGGTGCGAGCTATCTACAAAATGGGCCCCAGGGAATCGCTTGAAGAAAAGTTTAAAGAGATAAACATTTTAACTGTTTACTCTCAATACATTTATGAAAATCTGCTATAGGTACATAAGAATAAATCAAGTAAATTTCACAAATACAGTGATGTCCGTCAGGTTAATTTGAGACATAAGGATGATCTGACTGTGCCCTATAGTAGGCTCCAGAAAATAAGTAAGTCGTTCTGTAGTACTAGTGTACTTCATTATAATAAACTACCTGAAGACGTATGTGACATGTCCATTACAAGATTCAAAAAATATATTAAACTTAAATTGTGTAATAAGGCGTACTATAGCACGTCTAAATATTTTGATGAAAAGAATCCATGGACATGATTGTTAACTGCTCCTGTTCAAATTACAGATATCTGTATTATGACGATTGTAATATAAAACATGATAAAAAAAATAATTGAAAAAAAAACCCCATGAGTTTCTTGTGGTTTCTTCTCATCGGAGGGCGCGTTCCGAAACCTCGGTAAAATAAAATCTCGACGTTTCAAAACGTACGTATGTGTGTTTAATATACGTTCTAAATGAATAAATAATTTTGAGTTTTGAGTTTTGAATAGTTTGGGAGCGTTTGGGGAATATTGATTTTTGGAGCCTATCGCTACTATTGTCACGGAAGGCTTCGAAATCAAAGTACTTACTTTGAAGACTTAAGGTGCGGAAACGAGTCGCTATAGGTCGTGGACTTAAATGGCAATAGTTTGGGAGCGTTTGTAGTAGGTTCCCGTGGCTTTCTTACTGCCTAACCCCTTTAAGAGGAGACCAGTGGGACAAATTAACGGGCTTATATTAATTACTGTTTTGACGGGTAAAAATAACTTAATCCAAAAAGATTAAAGCATTACCGTCGATGTTAGCAACATCACGTTGTTCGAGGTTCATATCAAACCGGATATTATAGGCTGGGCGCGGGAACTCGGGAAGACCCCGGAAATTGCTAATGTTTCACCGCAAGCACATTGTCGCGTGAAAACAGACTCCCATTCACGGGAAATTACGTTTTCTCATAGAGGAAGTCTTTTATTTTCTTTTACTTTCTTTTAAATCGCTAAATACATTGTTACTTTACCTTTGTTTTGCTTTTAGATCGTCCGAATTTTGAAAGTCGTTAGCGAAACATTAAACTTTGCTTTGTCTCGCTTTTGAGTGACGAAATCAAAATAAAAAGAGAGAAAGAAAATATGTTTTTAGGACAAGCACACAACAACGCAGCTCAAACCGTTGTTGGTACTATGGACATGAAATCACAAACCCCCTACCAAAAGAGAGTTTCTGGAAAAACATTTTTTTGAAATCGGTCTAGTTTAGTCAAATAAACAAAAAATCTTTCCTCTTTATTATATTAGTATAGATATATGTAGATATGGGACTACGAATTTAGTATGTAGGTATATATAGACTGGTTGTACCTCATACAAAAATAACCTTTTCAAATAATTACCTTAGGAGCAATAAAGCGTTATAATATAAAGTCAACGGTTTTTAGTGGCAATTAAATTTATGATGATTGCCGCACTAGTTTGTCTCGTGTTTTGTTTCCTTTTAACGGACTTCTAAAAAACCGAAAAGGTTGTCAATCCCTCACGGACATTATTGATGTTTTTTTTTCAATCTTCTGTGTTTACTAGGTACCTAGTACCTCCAAGTGTTTACTAGGTCTAGAGACTTTTAAACGAAGACTGACTTTATGTAACGTTTGTCTGGCATTAAGTTTTAAAGTTAACAGGCAGAGATATAAACGTAACATAAACTTAGTCAACGTTTATAAGTAAGGGAGTTAGTGTTTATTCAATGGGAAAAATGATGCCAAGCAAAACTAATTGTGTCATAATGTCATTTAATGTTACAAATAGGAAGTTTTTTGCTCCTTCACACAAAAACTACTAAACCGATTACGATGAAATCTAATTTTTATTAAAATTTAAGGCATTTTTCGGTTTTAATCGCATGGTGTTTATTACTTTTAGCTATTGCTAATTTCAGTAGAACATTGCAAAAACAGAAGAAAATTCTACTTTTTATATACGATTTTAAACTTACTTGCTTGTTTTCACTACAAATATTATTATACAACGGGATATTTACCATGTTTTATCTCGATATTCCTGCATGAGCGTGACTAATTCGTGAAACCCCACGGGGCACCACTATAGTACTGTGATAATCCAGACAAGCAATGCGCGTCAGTGAACAATCGCCCGATCTCAAGCCTGTGATCTTCAAAGGTTCCACCCGAGAGTTCCTGAGCTCCTAGAGGTTAGGCTGGGTTGGTATGTTAAATACGGTTCGTTTCATTTACGGACAGTAGATAGGGCACAGCAGTGTCTACTAGATAAACCTTCAAATAGCGGAACGTTGTGGTTAAATTATTATGGTGTACAACTTTACAATAGTTATAGAAATATGTACATTTCTTAACATTTGGTAGATTATATTAGGATCTAGTAGAATTTTCACATATAAAATTTAAAGTCCTGACTTATTGATTGATTAGCTGAATGACTGAACTATATATCAACGCAGAGCAAAAACCGCCGGTCCTAGAGACATGAAAAGTGGAGAGTATGTTCTTTGTAGTGTGTAGATATCCACCAAAAATGGAATACGCTTGTGAAACCGAAGGACGCTGCTAGTCTTTTAGAAAATACTAAGTGTTATCTACTGTCCGTATACTAAACGTTTCGTATCTTAATATAGGAACACAGCATTAGTGAAAGCAAATGAAACATGAGGCTGCAAATACCGAGAAGGTTAAGACGAAACCTTAATCGGCGAGTTTAATGATATGGGTAAATAGATACCTAACTACGCTGAATTATTATTAAAGCCGAACTTACACAACTAACTAAACTAAGTTAGCTTAGCTCATCATCAATCACGTGGGTGTCGTAAAAGGCGACTAAGGAATCTGAGGAAGACTAGCCAACCTTGAGTTCTCCCCGCACGGTGGCGGATTAAATTCGCGGTCCCTAAGAGGGTTTGTGTCAGGCAGGCGCCCGGGCGATTTTTTTTGTCAAATCTATTGGCAGTAGGTATGGTCAATGATGACTGTGCCGACCCCGAATAATTTGAGGCCTGCTCCAGGCTCCCATAAGGATGAAACCAGGAACACCTTGATGTTTTGTATGTTTGTATGAATGTGTGTTTGTCTGTGCCCTCATAACGTCTAAACTACTTAACATAATTCAATAATCGCATTCACGATGCTACTATGACGAGCCTTCGCTGCGACTTATCAGTTCTCGTATAGAGTAATTTAGTCTGTTTGACGGTGAACGGTCGGCTTAAATGCTTAACTCTGCAAAAATATATTCGAATTTCAGAGGATTACTCGACGGGCAAGTCGATGCGATTTCTCAATACAACGAGGGCAAAAAAGCTCTTAATTTTTTCTGTTGTTCCGTTTTTTGAAAAATATAAAACATTATTATTCAAATAAAATATATGTTGGAGGAAGTGTTGGAGGAAGCTATAAGTTGATTGTTGTTATTGTTTTAGTTTAAGTCAAAACTACTTTTAAAAATCTTAAATTCATTTAATTTGATTTGTTACATTCTTCTTACAAATTAAAATCCTTTTAATGTGATAAAAGTAATAGTTTGATCAAACATACTTCCTAAGTAGCGACCAATCAGAGCAGAGCACGTGCCTCGAGCGGGGTCGAGGCGCCACACAGTGGGCTGAAACGGGAAATCAGCGGACTTAGGAATCAAAGTTGATAATTCTAATTTTTTTAAATGGCGATCGCTAGAGCTACTTAAAACAATAAAAAAATGTTCTACAAGAATACTTAAATATGAATAATTCTCGAGGAAATCGACTTTGTGTGAAAAAAATGTATGAAACGACATATGTTTTGGTCTCTAGCTTCCAACTTATGGTCGATCCCGCACTTTGGGCAGCAATTTGTTATAGTATAGGTCTTTACCTTTCACCTGACACCAAGAAGTCCTGCCCCGACCCGCCCTTTCGGAAAATAGAAGCGATTGAAAATGTTGTGTTTTCAGGTTAACCATTTACGATCAAATCTTTACAAATTGTATTTTGTATGTTGTTGGGTGTGACTAGTTTATCATAAAACAATGATAGGACACCTATTCTACATAACTTTTTGAAAATCGTACAATTTCGAGTTAAGCTAAATGTTTTCTAAACATTGAAAAAATAACATAGTAATGTAGTTGCAAGGTAAACAACCTCTTCCAGGTATAGATAAACTTAGTGAAGTAACAATAGGTAAGTACTTCACTAAATAACAATAGGTAGCCTATCTACCTATTGTATCGTAGTACTACAGTCTTAATAATAAGACCCACTTATATTTCTAGGAAATTGCGGCATCCTTCAAAGACTACCTGTGATAATGAGTGTCCTTGCGGTTTTACTGATGAGTTGTATATAAAAAGGTAATATAAAAGGTGGCAAAGTAATTAATTATATCGGGGTTACATCCAACCATCCAGTAGATACTGGTATAGGTAATTAAATATATACGGTATTTCTATTAGATACCATGATAAAATATTATAGTGATTTAGATGAGTATAGTTTAAGGTAATTAGGAACTGGGGTGTAATAATTAATGTGTGTTGTTAGTGTAATAATGTAATAATTTTGACGACCTCGGTGGCGCGTCGTGCGAAAGCGCGACTGCAATGCAGGAGGTTGCGGGTTCGATTCCCGCCGGGTGCAAGTATTTATGCCTAAAAATAAATATTTGTGTCTGGTCTGGGTGTCCCTCTATGTATAATATGTATGTATTTACAAAAGAAAAATAAATATAAGTATTATATCCGTTGTCTAGTCACCGTAACACAAGCTTAGTAGCTTACCACGGGGCTAGATGGCGCTGTGTGTTGTTCAGAGAATTTATTTATTTATTTATTTATAATTAAAAAGAAAAATATGTCTGTCTGTCTATAATAAAAAGTTACAACAGAAATATACATATATATAGGGACATTTATTAACAATATATGAACAAAGTTAACTAAATTAATGCTTATAAATAACGCTAACTTACACTGAACTCAATTCAAATTCATATAGAACAATGTATACATATACATGATCATTTAAAACATCAACTACGATACTACTGTGGTTTCGGAACGCGCCCTCCGACGAGAAGAAACCACAAGAATCTCATGGGGATTTTTTTTTGTGATCACGTGTTAAATTACATTTTTACCACGCATTTCATTAATTTTAATCATTGATAAAGATTTTAACAATAAGTTTAACAGGATGGACATATTAAAATGTAATACTTAACCAACAATGAGTTTTCGTATTTAATTTATATTACATACTAACCAATAATATATTCACAAGATATAAATAAAGTGCACGAATCACAGGTCTTAATGAAGATTTAATTGAAAGGATTAATTTTTGTATGTAGCTCAAGGCTATTTTGTTTAGAAAATTTATTTTTCAAGGAAAATAAAATTTATAGAAATTTTATAGTAATGGAAAAAAGCGACATCTTACGTTTAATGAGTTAGCTGTAAAGTTAACCATTACGACGCAGGTGTAAACAACTGGAAAGTTGTTCCTGTAGCGTTAGATAGATGGCGCTCTAACGAGCCTTAATCGTAAACAATCAAAGGAGAATATAGCATTGGAAGTTTTCACGGCACGGGACGTGAGCTTGCGTAGTCTAGTTGGTAATGACGTTGGGGTACTGACCCAAAGACGCGAGTTCAAGCCTCGCCGCAAGTGAAAATTTTTGAATGCTATTTTTCCTTGAAAAATAAATTTTCTAAACAAAATAGCCTTGAGCTACATACAAAAATTAATAGAAATTTTTGTTGATTTTAGTTTCCTGATCCTGATATTTATATCTTGTGAATATATTATTGGTTAGTATGTAATATAAATTAAATACGAATACTCATTGTTGGTTAAGTATTACATTTAATATGTTCATCCTGTTAAACTTAT